>VYXD01004015.1:308376-338577 GCA_013397195.1 Hylia prasina
ATGTTATGAGAGATATTTGACACTGAGTTCTGGGGAATATCTATCTCTATCTATCTATCTATCTATCTATCTATCTATCTATCTATCATCTATCTATCTATCTCTATCTCTATATCTATATCATCTATATAATTATATATATATATATGTCTATATATCTATATCTATAAATATATCTATATATACACTTCTCTCTTTCTCTCTCCCTCTCTCTCTCTCTCTCTGCCCCCATTGCTGTGTAATGTTGCCTCCAGATCAGTTTCAAGACTTATCAAGGCTGAGATTCATGCCGCATCTTGTCTTTTATTGCTTTCCTACCTTATCCTCACCTTATCTTTCTCCTTCTCCCTCTTTCTTTCTCCTTTTATCAATCAGTACTCCTTAGTCAGTACTTATTATTCTTTCTTTTTCCCAGAAATTATGCTTCTTGTTCCTTAAGAGGTCCTGTTCAGCTTCTAGTGTGTAAAAGGGTGGTGATCAGTGAGCAGTACTCACAAGGTTTTACTCTGCAAGCATTAGAAAAAGTGCAGCTATCACTTTTTAATTATTTTTTGTTTGATTATTTAATACCTTGGTGATATTTCTGTAGTACAAGGTTAAATCTGTATAGAAGAGTTCATACAGGATTCCACCTTGGATAAATGGAGCAAGAAAAATTGAGCCAGCATTTAATGGGATGAAGTAGTATGATAAAAAAATCAGCCAAACTTTTGTTTCAGATCACTTTGAACCTAATGTAATACTGTTGGCTTGAGGATTTGTTTGGGTTTACTGTTGTTTTTTGTTTTTTGTTTTTGTTTTTTTTTTTTTGTGGGGGTTTTATCCTTGTGTGTATTTTTTGTTTTGTGGTGTGGTTTTTGTTTTTTTATGGGGGGGGGATGGGTTTTTTTTGTTTGGTTTGGCTCATTTTTTTTGTTTGGATGGGTCTTTTTCTGTGGAGGGTGGTGTAGCACTTAGCACTGGAGCACATCTTCTGAAACTAAGGCTTATGTTTATTTTTTGCTGCATGGTAGGTCAAAACTGCTTCAATGTGGATAAGCAATCTGTGCACAAATATAAAAAGACCACGCTCCATGGTCTGAGTGGGCTGCAAGCCAAACATGTATAAAGTTGTGTAGGAATTATCCACAAGTAGGATGCTGTACAGTATTGGACATTCACAGCAATGCTTTCTAAATCTTTTCTTGACACTAGGCAAACCCTGAAATGATAGCAAGCTGAGTTTGGATCATTTACCTTCATTTCATACCTAAAAAACCCCCAACTAATAGGAAAAAAGTGCTTGCAGTCGCTACAGTAAGGTTTTCAGCTGTCCAACATCAGAGCAAAAGTGATCAGAGGCTTGGCAGTGTACTAAGATTAGAAATCTGAATTATTAAGAAATAAAGCTAGAAATAGGTCTGCTGCTAAGGAGCTATTAGTCACATTAGACCAGGCACATGAGCAGGATCTGCTTGACACTGCAGAATAGGTGAAGTGATGATCACAAATTTGTTTTGGTGATATATTTAAACAATATGAACAGAATTATTATTGACTTAAACAGGAAACCTCAATTAATCAACTGCAGGTTTCTTCATCCCTTTAACTGAGTTAAACTGGTTACACACCAGTATTAAAAGAGTATGTATAAACTTTAATGGGGTGAAAAGGGAGATACTAGAAAATCCTGCCAGTACAAGTCCTGAATTGTAAAAATTACCTACATGACGATGTGACAAAGACAGATTCACTCTGCATGTGTACCCTCGCAAATCCCACAATGATTTTAATACTTTGATTATTTCATTCCTAGCATTTTCCAGGTTTAACATGAGCTTTGACAGACAAAACACCCCTTTCTGCCCTTGGAGTTCCTTGCCTAAGCACAGGCATCTAGGCGGGAAGGGTGAAGAAAATGCTCTCACCGTTGAAGTTGGATGTGAAGCAGAAGACGTCATAGCGGCTCTTGTCCTTGTCCCAGAACCCGTAATTCCTGACACCGGGCACGGTGTTCCTGCCCCCGCAGGGCTCCCTGGGCTTGGTGATGGGGTACTGCACGGAGCCATCGCTGAGCCAGCCGGCGTTGCACCAGTCCAGCCCTGACCTCCAGGCGTCGTAGAGCTGGTCAAAGGAGGCCATCACCGAGTCCTGCTCCGCACACGCCCGCTGTGCCTCGTGGAAGTTCAGGTTGTACCGCCCCAGCCGCGGGGAGTAGGGGAACACCACACCTGGGGCAGAGAAAGAGGAGGGTTATCAGGCACTGAAAGGGCAGAGAGAAGGGAAACAGCTTTGACAGCCACCAGGAGGAGGAATAAAGGGCAACTAGAGGTTGGCTCCATGACGTGTGGCAGGCTGTTGGTTTACTTCTGGGGAAAAACGCCCTGTCAGCAGCACAGCAGCGCTGGTTTGGGGAAGAGGTTAGGGCTGCTGCCTTACCTCTTCAGCTGCACCAAAGGAAGTTTAGGTTACATGTTAGAAAGAAGTTGCTCACTGAAAGAGTGGTTACGCACTGGAATCATCTGCCCAGGGAGGTGGTGGAGTCACTGTCCCTGGAGGGGTTTAAAAAAAGACTGGACGTGGCACTGAGTGCTACAGTCTGGTTGATGAGGAGATGTTGGGTCATAGCTTGGACTTGATGATCTCAAAGGTCTTTTCCAACCTAGTTCATGCTGTGATTCTGTGTTGCCTTTTCTAGCTGGCTCATCTCCCCGTGGCTTCATCCCCTTCCCAACAGGAATTCTGCCAGATCTGCACGCTGCTCCCAGCTTAACCCTGCAGTCACCACGGTGGTCTCACTCCCCTTCTCTCACAGTGCTTAAAGAGGAGCAGAGCTAGCTGGAATTTTGCAACTACACATTTTTTTCATACAAAATTTCCATTTATCCTTTGTAAGGTCAATTTCTCATTTTAAAAAGAGTCAGTTAAATCCTAGCATAGCTCCACTTTTTGAATTTGTTTGTTTGTGGTTATTTTTGTTTGCTTATTTAAATTTTGTTTGTTTGGGTGATATTTTTCGTGTTTTTGTTTGTTGGTTGGGTTGGTGGGGTTTTGTTTGTGTGGAATTGGGAGTAGGGGAGCTCCTGGCAGTTGTTTAGAAGGAAAAAATTATTGAATGAATCATTTAACTTCTATAAATTATTTCTTTTTACTCATAGACATTAAGATTAAATATTTTGATTGACATAAAACAGCATTGTGTTCTTTGCATGAGCCCTTGCCAAGATTTTCTGAGAGGTTCAAACAGTTGCTTTTTGTTTTTTTTTTTTTTTTAATATTTGTTTATTTATTTATTTATTTTAATTTCACATTATTCCAGATATGGGAATGTCTGCCTTAACAACAGCATTTCAAGGCTAATCTGGTGAGAGGCACAATTTTAGCATCCTGAGGTTTTAAAGCAAGAACAGCTATGGGGAAATGAAATCAGTGGAGTTGAGTGGGAGACTTCTCTGCTGCTTTCCACCCAGCTTTGGGCTGTTTGCCACCACTCGAGGAGGCAGAGCTCCTCTGTGAGGACAGGCTTCCCCCAGCACAGATGGCACAGCCCTGGTAGGAAACCATGTGTGACACACCTTGCCTCTCTGCCCCTAGAGCACTGATGGCTCACCCTGAGGGAGAGTTGCTGTGCAAGGAGCATGGCCCTGCCAAATGCTCCCTTCCCCCCCAGGGGACAAGGACACAGCCTGTCCCCAAGCCCTGTCTGGGGCTCATCGCTGCCCAGCTGTTGCAGACAGGTAGAGCAGAGAGACCTCATGGCAGAGGACATCCCAGAGGGGCTGGGAAATATGGGGACACCTCCAGAATGGCTTCAAAAGCGACATCTAATCACAGTCACTGCCCTTACCCGACAGATATTTCTTTTTCTTCTGCTTGTTTTATGAAAGAGATCAGAAGTTAAACATTGTTCCTTGGAGCATGAAAGACGTTTCAGAAAGCACTGAAGAACCACCTCCCCATGTGGGTTTGATAAAAGAGAAAAGAGACTTGAAACAAAAGTTTGGATCAGACCACCCTAATCTTTGGCAGGGCTTAGGGACTTAACCCAGACCTAAAATTCACAGTTGGCTTTGGCCCAGTCTCATAATAAGCTGAAATAAAACGGTATTAGGGAAGATCCAGCTCAGAATGTTTATCCTCAGACATCTCTGTAGAACTAAGTGCTGCAGGACTCAAGGGGACTGAAGACAAGATAACTCACGAGCCAAAAACTTTGCCCTGGTATAAATATCCACCTTTTTTTTAAACTTTTTTTCCCTACTGTTGAATCCTCTTGCCTATAATAATTTCATTGTCCTCAGGGCAGCGCAGCATAGGATAGAGAATTTAGCCAGTGGTCAAGCAAGGCAGTCACCATGTGATGAAGCTACTCTTCTTTCAGAACATTCTAACCCATTTCTGTATCTATTCCATCAGTTTCCTAAAGTCCCCTTGATTCCTCTTCTCTCCCTCACCCTTCTGTCATGCGTTATTTTTGTTAAACAAAATCTTTGCTATTACTAAATCTCAGTGACTTGGTCCAAGAAAATAAAGCATGCAAATGTAAACTTGGCAGGGTAATAATAAACAATATTTTTCTCTCTTTCACCAATTAGCTAGTGTGCTTCAGTTCTTTCCTTTTGTAAATGCTTTGTTAAAGGGCTTTTCTGTTATGTGATGTTCTGAACTGAGCCTATGAATGTAATGTAACACAATGTGTGTTAAATTTAACTTCATAAACAAGACACTGAAGATGTTTCCTATTTTTCTGGATCTCCACTTTTTCCTTCATCATATCTTTGTTAGAAAAATATCCATTCTTTGTCAGTGCTAATGGACAGAAGTATCACTGGGTACAATAAAAATTTAGCAAATGTAATAGAATCCAAGCCTTTTTAACTTAATTAGAAATCTAACACTTAGTATTTTTTCAGAACTACATTTCCCTAGACAACAGACTCCTTTTCAAGTACATGTGTTTGATTTGCATATACATTAAAAAAAAACCCTACAAAGAGGAAAGATCAAGACATAAACTTACATACTTCTAAAAACTGAGCAACAGCAAATTGATAGCTATTTAAACAGATTTGATTCCTTTAGGTTTCCAAAATCACTTTTCAGAAGGGGCCAACTTTGTATGTAAATGTGAGTTTGACAGTTTGGGACATAATGTTTTTATAACATAAATATGCACTAAACTGTAATATTAGCTTTGGGCTATATTCGAACAGGCTGCATAAAAGCTGATTTTTTTGTTGGAGTTCATCTGCGGTACAAACCTGCAACTAATTAGCATTAATTTCACCCTGCAGCTGGGGGTGGCTAGGGGTGATCTTGCTGAGGAAAATGGACTGGGTATGTGCTTTGTGCAGATTTGCGTTACCTTGCAATTCTGTTAATTTTTTTTTTCTTCTTCTTCATTTCCCTATCAAAACTCATTGAAATTCATAGTGAGAGCTTGATATTCATCTTCCCTTTTACACTTTAGCAGTGCTGAGCTTCGGTTAATCACAGGGTGTCTTCCTCAGTCCTGGGCCTTACAAACCCGTCAAAGTATAATCCATCCCATCTGTTTCTGAATGGACAAAAGCTGTCCCAGGGCTCCTTGCTGTTCCCAAAACACAGACTGAGCCTCAGTTTCTGACTCCAGCCCTGTGTTCTGCCACTAGACAAAACACTCACTCCCAGACGTTAACAAATTCACCTTAAAAAACAGAGGGAGACAAAAACTTCCAGCCTCAGAAGGTTAAAATCTGATTACTTTGTGGGAAGGCAGAGCTGAGGAGCCTTAGCTTGACCTTGGTGATTCCATTCCCTACCCTGAGGAAGCCCCTGTGGAGAATGAGTGGGGATATTAATTTCCATTATAAGGAATCTCGGTGTGGCTGCTCTCCCAAACCCACTGTCCTCTGGAATAGGTTCTGCCCCCAGAGAAGAACCTCCTTGCCCCCAGAAGAGACAGGAAGAACCTGAGACACATCAGCTGAGGAGAATGAATCTGTCAGTGAGAGACGAGGGGATGTATGCACCTGTGACGAAGCAACTGCAGTTTAGAAACTGAATCCTGTAATGGAAATTGGGATTTCTACCAAATCAGAACATGACAACTGGATGTATTATATATCCTCCCCTCAGGAACACCAGTATTTCTATGGATTTCTCATTCAAATGAGCAAATATGCAATTCCCCTCCACTTGCTGTGTTTTTTTGGGAATGTGTTTGTCTTATTTGTAGCTCAGAATCTTATATGTAAGTAACCCCTAAAATTCAGTGCAAGTAGTCACTTCACACATACTGTCAGTGCAAGGAGCTGTAGCATTTACCCAAGACAACAAGATGAGGAAATAACATCAGAAAGCTCAACTCCTGTAATGATTTATGGATGTTAATTAAGCCAGCACCATACACAATTAGCAGTTTCAAGAGTATTGACATGTGGAAACACAATAACACAAATTTCTGCTGATCCATATGGGAAAAAAAAGAAAAAAAAATTAAATAAATAATAAAAATCTTTTCACAGCCAGCATAAAGAAATAGGCTTTCTCAAGTTTTAGCCAAAACTGAAAAGTAAGTTTTCTTGCAGCCAGTGTAAAAATGGGGCAACAGTAGGGCTTGCTATTTGCTGTACTGTTGGGTGCAGTTTTATGCTGGCTGGTTCATACACTCGATGACAAAATTTTCCATGCTGGATTTCTAAAATTCCATAAGAACTGATGACCCCCTCATTTTCACAGTCTCCATCTCCATTTTCCTGCCTGTCAGAACTGTCAGATGTCTTATCATCCTGCCACTGGCTGTCAGCAGGTATCAGACTCCCTAAAAATGAAACTGAACCTTGAAATAGTGTTCCTCCAGCATCCTGTAACTGTCAGCAGAGTTGCTTACTTCTAACCAATAAAAACATACAAACTACACTGATCTGGTCCAGGACAGATTATTCCCTTGTACTTCTACCGCCTTTATCAAGGGCTGGGTTGCCTTTCTCTGCTCTTCTTAGCCTAATTACTCCTAAATTTTTAAAAACTTTTCTTTGGGGTCATCAATTTCAGATAATTGTTTCAATTTTTTGTTTCATCTGCATGTTCAAGGACCATTTCTCGGAGCATGTGCAAACACAACTCTGTCTACAAAGCCCTGTCACAATTACAGTAGGAATTACAGAATTACAGATGGAATTACATTGGGGCTATGACTTACTCTTGACAACCCCCTCTTTGGTTTTTGTTTTAGGGACCCACAAAAACTGTGTCCTATAAAATCAGTTTTTCATCAGAGAGTAGAGCAGATTATCACACAGAGGATATCAGAAATAGGTTTTTTTGGTGTGTGTATGGATGTAACAGCAACACACAGAGGAAACAAATATGACATTATTAGACTAAATCTGATTTCTCCTGCTCTTTAGAGCATGGAGTTGATTTCCTGTTGGTTTCAACTCTGAATTCCCCATTGCTTACATCCAGCTGAAGACCAAATGAACAGCTTAAAAAATGATTGTTTTGACAATTTGGAAAAATTTGTTTACATGAAGCTTATGGATCTGTTTGAGTTATTTTGAACTAAAGAGTATGGTTTTGAAAGGCATGCCTGTTTGGTGTTTTTTTTTTCCTTCGACCTAAAGGCCAGCATACATCAAAGCAAGAACGTGAGTGCTGGTGATTTTTCATTCTTGGGGAGCCACACAAAGAGTTAGCTTCCATCTAGAAGCTGCTTTCTAAAGAGGCTTTTAATGATTTTATCCAGATTTTCAAGTTCCCAGTAGTATTGGATGTAAAAGGTGATTACTTTATATCCTGCATTGCAAACTTATTGTGTTCAACTCTCACCTCCCTTTGAAGAGGGAAACTATTAAAAAAAATAATTCTAATAGAGTAAAAACCTGCCTTTGGCTGTTTAGCTTTGTCCCACTTTCTCCATCACCCCCCGCCACGGTTCTCCTGAAGGAAGAGCACACAAAACTTGTGCCTGAGCAGCACCTGAGGGTTGGAGCCTGGGAGGCCAAACTCACAAACCTGGCACAGTGAGATTCATTACGGCGCCAGGTATTCATGAGGAAATAAACCAGTAAAGCACAAACATAAAGAAAATTTAGTGTAGGACAGTAAAAAGCCACTGTAAATAAAATGTAATGTAAGCAGAAAACTCGTTTTTTGCTTACGACTTGGACAACAGTGTCTGCCTGCTGTCAGAGACCTTTTAATATGTCAGGCTTTTGACTTTCAGGACACTGAGCAAAGACTCTAAAACTCATGATCCATCTTTAATGTGCAGGAGGAGAGGAAGGCCAATTCAGAGAGAATATAGCTCTGGTGATGAGGTTGATTCTCCATAAAGAATGTCCTGCTTTCCTCAGTACATAGTTCTTGCAGCTGCTCTACCCAGACCAGCCCTCACAAGCCCTTAGACCAGTTCTGGTACTTCAGGCTACAAACAGGATGAAAATCATGACATGAATGAACAGATCCTAAAGCAGGTGGCTGTGGAAAACTGCAGTGAGTTCCAGTTCTGAGCTTTAGATGGTGCTCAGTACAATCTCTCTGGTCTAGGAAAAAATGTGGCTCCCAGTAAAATAATATGAAGACAATATATCACAAAAATGTAAGGTATGCAATAAATTCAGGTTGAATCTAACCTCAGTGGTTTTTTTAAGCTAAAAGTGCCCAGTTATTATGAATGGTTTATTTAATGACAATCCCAGGAGGCCTTTAAGGCTAGTAGGAATAAAATGCTATCACAATGGGAGAAGAAAAAAGGTCCATTGAGGTGGAGGTCAACAACTTTGATATTGATACACAGCCATGGGTTTTTTACAGGGAGCTCACACGGGAGCTGCTTTGCACTGCTCTTGGGCACTCCTGGGTGTAAATGGTGTTGTCCTGCTGCCAATTAACATCCTTAAAGCCACCACCTCAGGACATCAGGCTACTGATGCAAATCATTCCCACAGTGAGAGTAACCTGATTATTTACACCAGACTGCAGAATGTTAGAATGGGCTGATATATTTTAATTTTTGTCCAAGTATGGGGGATTTTTTCCCCCGGATCTGTTCTGCTTTGCTCAAATACAATTAATGCCAGAGCTACATAAAACTGCAGGGGTGTTGAAAAAATAAGTACAGGGCCAAGCAAACAGAGGATTATATTCTATCAGTTATATATCTCCACTGTAATATTACTATATTTTAATACTTACCTTTTTATTAGTAAACTTCAGTGACTCGGAAACAGTGGATTTAGTCAACACAAGCAGGGCTGACACTGACATGCTCATCACTTTTATATTACTTGAAAGGTTACATTTTACCATGGGGTTTTGCAAAGAAAATGCTCCTGCCAGTTTAAGAAACACCACTCAACAATATCAGAAATGAACTGTCTTACACCAGTCCCATGTGGGAAAAAATCACTGAAAAAATATTGTTCCTTATGTTAGCTGGACACTGGTTAAAATATATAAACTTTCCTTTGAGCACAGATTGGATCATACTTGGCTGAAGAAATATGACTTCTCCTCTACTTATGAATTTCCTTATTTTGGAGGAGGGACCCTGACCTTGTACCCAAGGCTGGTGCTATATTACAAAATAGTAACCATAAAAAAGGTAGGAAATCTCCTTTTTTTCTTAAACAAATCTCCCTAGTGCTATTGCATGCAGTAAAGAAATGATTTCTCACTGCTTTCTTACTGCAGTTTCAATCCAATAATGCATTTCAGGTATGGATTTCTGCATGTGCACAAGCATTTGTACCAAGCTTCAGACAAACTTGTTCTGCTTCCACGTCCATCAGCATCTCCCCTTCCCAGGCACAGCAGGAAGCATTCACAGCACAATTCCCTTGCTTTTAACAGCAGAAAAAATAATGAACTTTTGATGAGGAGGAAGCAAGAGCCTGTGCAGTTGAGGAGAGTCTTGTTTCACTCAGGTAAATGTGAGCCTGCCAAGAGGAACTGTTCTCCCTTCAGTGGCTGAACAGCCCCTGTGGAGCCTTCCCCAGCGGAGGGGAGGCTGAACACAAGAGAGCTTTTGGCCAGCAGAGAAGAATAAAGAGTTTTCTCCTCCAGCTCATTTCTGTCTTCACTCATAAATGCTTTAGAGAACTTAAGCTAAACATGTAAATGTCCAGTTTCCTTTATCTTCTAAGTTTGAAAAGAACAGGGTACATTCTTGTTAAAGATGAATTATGTGGGGTGGAACAACCAAAATGCGCTAAGCCGCTGGCATGGAAACTGGGCAGGGTTTTTCTGCAATCCAAAATGGGAAGTTTCCATGGCCTCCATCCAGGAATGGAAGAGTAGATGTAAAGAAGTAAACTAAGCCCATGATGTATATTTGGTTCCAAGAACCACTCAGACATTCTTATTGTGCAGGGTAGCTGTATCCTTTCTTTTTCCTTTGCTCTTTTCTTTCCCCTTTTCCTTTTCTTTCTCCCTTTTTCTTTCTCCTTTTCCCTTTCTCCCTTACTTTTATCCTTTCTCCTTTTCCCTTTCTCCCTTTTCCTTTCCTCCTTTCCTCCTTTTCCCTTTTCCTTTTCTTTCCCCGTTTNCCCCACTTTCCCCTTTTCCTGTTTTCCTCTTTTTCCTCTTTTTTTTCTTTTTCTCCTCCCTCTCTCAGGATCCCTGTGGCATACACTTGCTGGTAAGTGTAAGAGTATGTGATATGTCTTCATGAAACTTTTAGTTTACCTCTTGTGTTCAGTGCAGTGCTTTGGGAAAAAAAAAAGAAAGGGCCAAACACTTCTACATGCATTGAAACTCATAAAATGCATCTGAATTGCATAAGTAAAGAAAGCTGAAATTTTGTCCTCTTTAAACCCATTTCATTACTTTTTCACTCTGCTGTTTTCAAGAATAATGCTGAAGAAAATGACTAGACACTACATGTAGGAGTGACAATATAATGATCTAATCTATCTAATTATAAGGCTGGAAAAAAAAGCAAACCCACTGTCTCTGGATAACTACTGTAACATTTTCCATCTTTAAAAGAAAATTTGCTTTTGCTTGACAATCTAAAATACCTTGAAGTTCTGTAAAATTATTATTGGAGGGAGAATTTTATATAATTTCATCTAGGTAAAAAGATGGCTTCTGCAAAATGACAGGAGCAAATTAAAAACATATGGAACTCGGTGCTTGCTCATCCTTTCTTGGCTGCTCTCACACCAGGTCTGGCTGGAATTTGGATATGCCGTAGGCTTGCACAAGTTATAGTAGATCTAATGTTTTTCTTATTTAGGATTGTTGTCATGGGCTGCCAGGCCAAGATTACCCAGAGCGCAATGAATTCTGCTTCCTCAGCTTGCTGTTATCACTGATAACACAAAACCAGTGATAACAAAATATCACTGATAACACAACATCAGTGATAATGCAATATCTGAAAACACAATATCAGCAGTACCAGCAGGAAAAAACCCCAGGAATTCCCCAACACCAAGTCAATCCAACTCAAGGTGTGACTCAGGTGTCACCTACCTTCCAGATTGAGAGTCACCACTGCCGTGTCATCCTCCAGCCCTTCGATCACCTCACACTTGTACCTGCCGTAGTCCTCCAGCATGATGTTGGTGATGATGAGCGAGGCGTCGTTCTCGCTGCTCTCCCGCAGGGACACTCTGCCCTGGTAGCTCCCGTAGCTCTTCCTGTGGTGCCCCATGGCAACGAACACATCCACTTCCTTGAGGTAATCGTAGGTGAGTTTGGTCCACTTGACGCGGATTTTGTGGGTTCCTGAGCCGGCGGTGGACGTGTGCTCGTGGTAGAATTTGCACGGCAGTGTCACGTTGCCGCCGCGGTGAGAGAAGATTTTGGCTTGCTCTGCTACCACGAGGAGACGGGGCCCATTTTCTGTAAGATTTAAGGAGAAAAATATAAAAAATTACCCCCCCTAAGAACTGGTTTGCAGTCTCCATTTTACGAAATGGATGTGGTCAGTGCTGCAACAATCAGCTACATCTGCAGGATCACTGCCCTGCAGTCATTTTGGACCTGTGCAGTAATAAGGTTCATAAACCAGTTATAAATAATTATTTGCTCAGCTGATAGCATCTCAGTGCCCCTCACACAGGCAGAAACCATCCCATATTCTTGAAGAGAGAGTTGTGTAAATAGATTTAATAGAAAGATTTAATAGAGATGTATTGCTGATGAATGAATGCCATCACCCAAAAAGGCTCCAAACACATCCCATATTTTCCTTGTTCAAGAATTACCAATGTTTTATTTTTTGTTTTCATAATTCAATTTTGCTGGAGGGATTCAGCTTATTCAGGCAGCTGCACAGTCTGGGATGCAAAGAACCCCACTCACAAAGCAGGAAAACCATTAATGTATCAAACAGCATTATTTATACTGACATGAAAAGTGACAGCAAAATTCTAAAACAGACATTATAGGCATTTGTATTGGTATTTGTATTTTATTCTAACTTTAGAGTATAAGTTCCTCTTCTCACCAGAATAAGGAACTCCAGTTGATCCTCAAATGTAAAATCTGATCCTCTGCTGCCCACTCTCTTCATCATCCCAGTGTGGTTTTTCCTCATCTTTTTTTCTGATCCCCTTGAAGCTTGTCACTATTTTGTCTTTTATATTTTACCTCACTTTTCATGCAAACCTGTATGTGACTGTCTGTCTCCTCTCCTCCTCACCCCAGGTCACCTGCTTTCCTTCCCTCTAGTAGGTTGCCACAGCAGATGTTGCTGTGTGAAACAATTTTGCTTAGGACAGTCGGCTGGGGCAGGTGCTTGCTTCCAGCCCTGAGTCTCTGGGGCTTTTACAGTCTATGCTACCTTGGGAAAACCCTGGAAAAGGCAGATTTCGTGTACTAGTCAGCAGATATACCCAAGAGCGAGAATTTCCCCCCCTTTCAGTATCTCTTGCCTTGTTCCGCATGTGAAGTTTGCAAAACTGATTTGAGCAAGCTCAGCGCTCCTGTTGGGTTTGCTGTCCTTGACCACTGAGACAGTGACCAAACCCCCCAGTAAATCACCAGCTCACTGGGAAAGCACCACCAACCTCACTTTGCATTCACAGACTGTGAAGGAAGACTTTGTAGTCTCCTGTCTATGTTCAGCAAGTCATTGTGGCAGCCTAGAAATGTGATTCCCCACTCTGAGGCTCAACCTGGCTCTCTCTAAATCCATCAAAAGCTGTGGGTAGGCTCCCAAAAAAGAGGTTAATGAGAGGATGGCCCTGTGAAGGCTAGCAGCAGTTTTCTGTTGGGGATGAATCTGGGTTGGTCCAGGCAAAACTGATGAAAAAATGTCATCAGCCAGGGAGATGTGGATGGCTGAATGAGGGAAGGACTGGGACGGATGTGAGCTGACAGGGTTTAGGTGATGAGCTCTCCATGGAGTGTCTATCCCACCCCTCCAGCCATCTGTCCACAGCACTGCAGAAATCTGTGGCATGTCCAAAGCATGAGGGGTATGCAGGGAGACTTTTGGATCATAAATGTCTCCAGACAGTCCCAGGCTTCTGAGTCCTGGTGAATGAAATGGTCTGTAGTTAAATGAAATATCTGCTGAAACTGCAGCCTCAGCTGTATTTCCCTCTCTGTCCACTACTGCACTAAGCTGCACATCAGGGAATGCAGCATTTTGTGTTTATGCAAACACGTCTGAGGGTGGTAATTACAAAGACAAGCTTGGTGAGTGCAAATGTGCATCTGCTTGAGGGAAACAGGTACCCCAAAGGTACAGTTCTTTGCTGAGAGGTGTTGTGTCCAGAGCATTGCTGCTCCCTGCACAGGTCAGGGCTCCAGCTTCCTCAAGAATGAGCAAATTTGAGTGCTTCAAAGTGTTTTGCCAGGGTGACAGACCTTCCTGCCTGGTGAAAAACCAAATCTGCAGAGCAAGTCACCTACAGTCCCTGTTAAATTATGTTCTTTTTCACTGTCCTCCTTTCCAGAGGCTCAGGGATGCTCCAATAATCCATCTTCCCCCTTTCCCAGGAAAGCATCCAAGGAGAGAGGTGATATGAGGCAAGGCACCATGGAAAAACTTGCCAGCAGTTTCCACAGGAGAAAGAGAAGTAGGAGGAGGAGAAGACAGCCAGAACAGGTTGTCTGCAAATTTTCCTCTTTCCTTCAGGGACAAAGACGTTCCACAGTCCTCTGTCCACCTTGGGAGGAGAAATGTTATGCTTTGGGGTGGTTATTACCAGGAAATCTGATTCAGAGCTCAGCTATGTTGGGTCTTTAATACCGAAATAGTCAAGTTAGTAAATATTAGCAGAAAGGACTGAGGCAGGAGGGAGACTCTGACTCAGGCTGTTAATGCTCACTCTTTCTAGCAATTGTGCCTGAGCCAGCAAGGCCTGGAGGCTTGCCCAGAGCACTGTCACCTCTGACTCCAGCGTCAGCATCCTAATTTGGGGATGTTCCTCCCCAAACTGCTGGCTGCCTCCCACCTCCTCTGGCCATCTGCAGCAGCCATTACCTGAGTCTCTGTAGTTGTAAAGAGCAGAGGGGATGGTAACCTGGGAAAGGAAAGGAAAACATGGCTTTCCTCATCCTGGAATATCTCTTTTGCCCCTGGAAGTTCCAAGGGAGATGTGACACTTGAAATATGCCTCCACCCACAAGTTATGTAAAAAGCCAGTTCATTTTTTACAGAAAATGGGATTATGTGCCCTTCCCACTGGAAAGACAGTGAGGCAGAAAATTACATTGCTGCTGCTGCTTTTCCCGGATCTGGGAGAGGAGGCTGGATCTCTGGCTTTCGAGGAAAAGCAGATGTCAGACTGGGGAATGAAGCACAGTTTGGGCTAGAAGACATGAGGGCAGCAGGGACTCAGGATTAATGAGATGACAGGGGTTTGGCAAGAGGCCTAGAAGTCTTTATTATCCAGTAGCCAGTGAGACCTAGGGCCAAATCTACCTAAACTGAACATTTTTGGGAGGGTGGCAAAATGAATGTCTTCCTGGAGTTGACAAATTAATAAAAACCCAAACCCCCAAGAAACCAAACACAGAGCAAACCAGAATCTCTTAATCTAAAATATGTAATTGTCTCTGGTTTTACTGTTGCAGAACTCAGCCCAAATGAGCAATGCATTCTGCTTGCTGGGTTATCTTAGTGAAACAAAGACTGATCTGCTGTGAAACAGTGATGGGAGATGGAGGAAACATTGATTTGTAGGGTCATAGCTCCCTAGCTGCTCCCCTCATAGGCATTCTTACAAAGCAAATCCTTCTAAATAAAATTATTTTTGTCTCTGAATGGCAGGAATATCTGAAAGGTAACTGCAAGAAGGAAAAAGATGGGCCACCCAGGCGTGGTCGTGGAGCCCAGGGTGTCACTTGAGGAGGATAACACTTCTTCCCAAGAACTGCTTCCTTCAGAAATATTATCAGAGAATTTGTGAGGTGAACAACCAAACAACTGTAAATTCTGAAACCCCTGAATTAAAGAGGGTTTAACCTTCATTAAGGAGTTGTCCTTACAAACAGGACAGTTTGGATCTTTTCTGGGGACAAAGCAGGTCACATATGTGTCGCCCCTGATCCTCAGGTGGTGGATGAGCAGTGCTGAGCAGCTTCCAGCTGCTCCTCCTGTTGGGGACAGATGTGGCAACACCCTGGTGACTGGCTTTAGTCCCAGCTCCAAGGGCAGAAATGGGATGAGAAATATTTCCTAGGTGGGACTTTTCACCCTTCCAGGCACCTGTTTCATGGTCAGTCAGGCAGCAGCCAATCCGTTAGCACAGAACCAGGCCCCACTGCTGACTAATTTGCAGTATTTTTTCCTCTCCTGCTTCCCTATTGATTCTGACAGATTGTGGCCTTTTGTTAATCCCCTTGATGGATTCCAAAGGCAGCATAGTGCAGGAGCAGCCAAGCTAGCTGAAACAGAGTTTGTTCAGGATGCAGAAGATGTCCAGCTGTGCAGCACAGGACACGACTCTGGGAGCTGCTTTCCCCAAGCCATAGGGAAAGGCTGCCTGACGAAAATGAAAACTCACTTAAAAAGTTGATTTTTGGGCTGGCCTTGCTGTATCTCAGCGGTGACAAGTCTGGTGCAAGGGAAATTTTGCTACCTAAATGATAAGGCACAGGCTGGATACCTGCACTCCTGCTCTGGTGGTCTTTGCTTTGTCCATTTCTAACCTTGGTGATGTCCATTTCCAGGACACTAAGGTGGACGTGCTCAGTTGGAGCTCTCACTTCAGTCTCACCTGGTACCTTACTGGTTTAGCTCCAAATTTTACTACTGGCCATGTTTTAAGGTTTGTTTAAACAAATAAACCTCTTTTTAGCCGTGGGCTGATTTTTGGGTTGGGTTGTGGTTTTNCACCAGAATGATGGCAAGCCAGGTTTGGAGGGCCAAGAACACAGTGTGGGGCAGAGAGGATGAGTCACACCACAACCCTTGGCAAACAGCTTTATCTGCTTTATCCACCAGGAGTGTCCACAATCTTATGATGAGCTGGCCACAAAAAATTGATTATTCCAACATTTTCATGGAGTGTCTTACAAAGTGACAGTGGAGGAAAAGATGTGCATTTTTACAAACAGAAAAAACAAAATCATAAGCCAGGAGTGACATCACAGAAGTGTTCTGTCAGATAAATTCATGTATTCCCTAAATGATCCACACTGTTAGCAAGCCCCTAGCTCAATAATATTCTGTGCCATTCTGCTTTAAATAAGCACAGATTTGTTTCTGGCTTTCTTGCAGTTTTACCAGGGACTTGAACTCATACTCAAATATCCTCACTCGTCCCATAGCAGTGGCAAGTTTTGTTATCCTCAAATATTTTTTGTTATCTAAAATGTTTACTTAAAATTCAAAAATAATTCCTGTGACAACAATGGTTCCTGTTTGCTGCAATATGTAGAGAAGTGCATTACTAATGTACTAATATATAGGTGTGTCACTCAGAATACTGAGGAAAAACATGAGGGAGAATTAAACACACTTTTTGCACGTGGTGAACATTTTTCCTATATGTATTTCAACAAATTACCTTTTTACTTCTGCTTTTTTTAAACAAAAATATAATCTTTTATATATAATCAGTAAACTGGTAAAAGATCTTCTTTTTGGGCTCAAGCATTAATGCAGTTTTGCTGTGTCATGAGAAAGAAAAGGCAAGGATCCAACTCCCGTGTTCCTGCCTCTGAACAGACAGGATAGAACACCCCCAACACATTCCTCTTATGCTTTGATATAAAATTAGTAAGAGAAATGCTAGATAAATCTTAGTTAAAAGCTTCAGTTTCCAAATAATAGTACAGCTAAAAATACCTGGTTTATATATGGCAGAGAAGAAATCTGTCTTTTTAACAAAGACATTACAAGGCTGAGATAAAACATTTTTCAGCTGATTCCATCTCCTCAACTTGAGTAACACGTTGTGGGGGAATTGATAAAGAGGAGATATTAACTCAGGTTTAGGTTTCTAGGAGACCTAAGAGCACATAAAACCATCAGGGAAATAACAAACTTCATCTCTTCTAAATTATTGCCTTAAATAACTTCTAAGTGTGTTTTGCTTGGGTGTAGATAAATTTCATGGAGATCAGGTGTCACAGGGAAGAACAGAACAGAAATCAAGGCAATGTCTCAGCACTCCTTCCTCACAGAAGTAAATCTTCATGGGTGGCATGAGGACTGTTTGACAAAAACCAAAATACTACACAGAAACTGCAAGGAGCCCTTCCAGTCCCTTAATCATCCTTAAAAGCTATTTATAAATATAGAATTCCACTGATGTAACCAGCAAAGGCAAATAAATGATTTAAATTTGTGTTCCATGTGAATCTTTCTGTTTCTGTAATAATATTTTTTTTAATCACCCAAATATCCTGGCACCTATCCCTTAAGGTCTGCTCCAGAACATGCTGTCCAGGATGCCTTCAATGAGAGCACACTCCAACAGGAGGTGGAATTTCTGCTCTCTACTGACTTTTCTGTCCTATTCTGTTCCAAGAGGCCATGATCTGAAGAGGAAAGCAGGTTGTGTGGAAATCAAAGAAACAGCTCAATTGCAACAAGAGACAGCAAAATGCATTGTGGCATAATTCAAATTGTCCTGAATGGGAAAACAAAAAGGCAAGGAAAAAACACCCCAGCCATAAAGCAGAAAACACAAAGGCAAGAAAATGGAAACAACTGTCAGTTTATGGAATGATATGGAAAATGGAAAAAATCAGAAAGGTAGGAAGAAGGAAAGAAAACGTGAAGTGGAAAAGCATGAAGATAATCAAGATTATCTTGAGCAGATAAAAATTACTGTAAGATGTCAGATGAGCAGGACATTTAATCTCTTATCATGTTTTTGGCTGGTGCAGAAACACTTCAGATTCTTCCTCTCTGTTGGTGTTGATTTGATTTGAAGGAAAAGAAGTGGACTGTAAATAAAACTCATTACACTGGAGAATAAGTTGTTCAAAGATTTCCTTTACTTTTGTTATTGGTTAATTGATTTAACTTATTTGTGTGTACTTAGGTTTTTTTTTTTTCCTTGTCATTTGTTTGTTTTGATTGGGCAGCATTAAAAAGTTTTCTGTTCATTCCATGTTGAAATATTTTTTGGTGTGCACAAAAAATCTGTGCAGAGATCTTGATAGGTAAAGGGGTGCATACTTGCACCTCAAACATAGTGAAATGCTGCATAATATGAATTTCTTACATTGAGAGGAAAGCTAAAGTGTTAAATTTGATCCTCCACCAAACTTTGTGTTCCCATCACTGCCTTGTGCATCTACATCCTGAAGAAACTGGGACTGTGTTAAACGCTGTGGCTCCCCTTAGGTAATTAACTCAGGAATTCCTGTGGTGGCTTAGTCTACTCTTCATGTTTTTCAAAGCAGCTACATCCATGGGAGTGTCCTTATCTCTGAGGGGTGCTCTGATTTATTTATTTATTTGTTTGTTTGTTTGTTTGTTTGTTTAATAGTTGGTCAGTGAGTAGCACCATGAGCAGATCAGAGAGATGGACAAAGTTAGCACTGAAAGGAGTCATCTCTCTCATGGGTCAGAGAGACTTTGCAGATCTGCAGGAAAAAACATCTGAGTCTCTAACTACGTCGGTACAGTGGGAGTAATGTTTTCTTGTGGGTATTGATGTGGCGTGGGGACATTTCAGTCCCATTTTTACACTCACCAGATCATTTTGTTTAAGATTGTGGCTTTTTCTGAAGAGTGAAACTGGTGTTTCCCTGCGGCACACAGTGTTTTTTGGGGTGTGGGGCAAGGGATACAACACGTCTTGTTTAAATACAGTTATGTCTTTTTATTTTTTTATCCCCATAAGTGAGACTGGAATGACAAACTGTGAGAGGAACAGGATAGGGCCAAGCAGCCCAGGATAACAGAGCAGCCTGACCAAGACCATGAAATCCACCACAGCCTTCACCAAAGAAAATAAAGGCACAAGAAGACTTAAAAGACGGCTTTACATATTTTACAAATTTTGTGCATTGATACTGGAATAAAACCAAAGGAGAGAAAAAAAATATATAAAAGCAATTGGGACAGAGGAAATAAGAAAACAGAGAAAACACCGTGAAAAGTAGGGAGGTAAAACTGTCTTGCAGATGAGAAATTTTGCTCAAGTCTAAATTGACTTCATTAACCAACAAGGAGAGAACCAGGAGCTAGGACTGACACTGTCCACAGAGCTGTTGATTAAACTGGCAAATCATTTCCAGAGAAAAACTGAAATGTTTAAATGAGAACACAGACATAGACCTATGTCTACTTCAGTGTTAGAGATTGGGAAAGTGTTTAATAAAAATAAACTCTCTTTTCCAGACAGTAGACATTTGAAAGGCAGAGCTCTGTGTCCACGAAAGCAAATTGTAGAACAAAAACAATTTGTGAAACACTGTTTGTTCTGGTTGACAAATATTGAATTTGAGAGAGGTGCCAGGAGATTTTACACAGATGGAGGGGCAGAAAATTGGGTACCCAGACCTACTGGCACTGGGTGCGGCAAACTTGATGATGAAGTTGTGACCTCACCTGTCACTTTAGGACAGTACCTAACTGTATTTCTGAACAGCAGAAAAATAAAAAATACATGTAAAGAAAGTAATTAAACCATTAACCAGCTAATTAGTCTAATCTCAGCAGCAAACAGGACTTTAGAACAAATTTTGAAGGAAAGTTGTTGAACAACAGGAACAGAATCAGTTTTAGAAAAAAGAAAGAGATGAAGCAGATATTTGCCAAAGTCAGAGTAATCTGATACCAGGTATATAATAAAAACAAATGTATAAGGCTGAGGAATGTAATGTATCTTTTGCTTTGAGCTTAGGGAATTGAGTGATATGGGAAAAAAAAAAAAAGAAAAAGGCCAGTGAACTGCCTTCAGTACAATTTCTCTAATATTTCCACTAATTTTACCTTATAAGGTAATTGTGACTTTTGGATAAATAAAATTTTCACATGGCTTATTAAGCAGCGCTGAAGGGAGGAGAGTGGGTATTTAAAATATTTGGAGAAAGGTGGGTGGAAAAAGTAGGATAACATTTAACACTGAATGCAAACCCCAGCTTTTTGAGGTCTAGTATGAAGAATTAGCGATATAAAGCTTGAAGTTGTTAATTTCAAGTCTCAGTGAGGGAGACTGACTGCTAAATACTGTCATCCCCACAGACTATTGGATCAGCACTGCAGCACAGCTGGGAACAGCAAATTTCATCCAAGGTCTGAAGAATAAATCACTGTTAACTGGAAAACAGAAATACTAAGGCCAAAGGAGGATTTTATCTGGAATAAAATCCTGGCTGGGTGCACTCAAGGAGTAAGAATTCAGCTGAAAACCAGTGTAAAGATGAATTCCTGATTTTATCAGATTACAGTATCCAATTAGTGCCGTAATCAGGAGGTCATATACTTAGAGAAGAATTTGAAAAAGTACACTCAAATGATAGCTGTGGGGATATGGTGTTATCTTATTGATGTTTTAAAGTGAACCTCAAAGAAGAAAAAATATTATTGGAAGCTAAAGAACAACAGCAAGAGAAGAATAAGACCATAAATAAACATGGAGAATTAGGAAGGTGTTTTCCATATCAGAAAACTAGAGTGCAAAACTCTTTTGCAGTAAGAAGACCTGAAACCCAGCTTTTTAAAAATTAAACTTAGCTTATATGAGATTACACGATGTAAGGAATGGGAAATATAACAGTTTTCTTCTCTGACTCAGGAAATCCCTTTCACCTCTGTGTAAGTACTTAAATACACGATGTTCACACACCTTTGGTAATTCCAAGGCATTCCCACGTTTGGAACCCTAGCTACACATCTCCTGGGTTTCAGCTGTGGAGAGGGATGCTGGGTTTGTTAATGGGATAAGAAAAAGCATCTGAACATCTTCTATGTGGTTCTCTGATCTCCATCCCATCTTCAGGTGTAGATTTTTTAATCTCTGTCTCAAATAGCTTCAGTCTCTCTGATTTGTGGTCTGCCTGTGCATTTCAGAGCCTGAACCAGCTGTTGGGCAGGGCTTGTGGTAGAGCTCAAATTTAAATCTTTATCCCGCTCTCCTTCAAGAAATAAACTCTTGAGGTACAGGTGAGTTTTCACAGGCAAGTAGAAGGGTGCACCTTGACACTTCTATTAACTTTGAACTATCTGGGTTAGCGACAACTGACATGTATGACTTGTGAATTACACTAAAGTGCTTACTATTACACTAATTTAATTTTCAAAAAAGGTAAAATTCAGAGATAAAAAGCTGCATTATATGAGGAAAGGCAAAATATATGTTTATTAGACATCGATGTCTGGTTTTGAAATTTGCCCTGGGAAAAAAGGGCTCATCGCCTTAGAGCAGTGATAGGTCTTCATTTTGACATAACACATTGATTTGACCTTCATCCTGTGAGTCTCCTCAGAGGGAGAGCAGCTATCTGTTACTCCTTGCTTGACCTTGACAATCCCTATTTCAATAGGGGCAGGGTTCCTTTAACTTCTGTGACTTTCCTGTGAACTGCTGAACGTTCAGCCTTTCCTGGTACCCTGCTCTAGCTTGGTAATTCATATTTATACAAACATTCAAATAGCACATTTTTCTGGCAGTTGAGAGAAAGAAATCAAACTTGAGAGAGAGAGAGAGAGAGGGAGAAGGGACAGTAATTCTGCATTTCTTAATTTTGCAAAATTAATTTTAGTCAGGCTCAAGGAAGTTAGGAGTGAAAGCAGGGAGATCCCTGTTCATTCTGCCTGTCTTTACTGCATAAACCCCCTGATTTTTCTTATACAGGATAACCCTCAATGACTGAAGCTGGGACTGAAAAAACAGCTGCATTGTGCTGCAGACTCAAATCCTGCCACAGCTATAATCTCTGGGACTCAAACATGAACCAAACAGGATTATGTGAAGACCAGGATAATATTTATTGTGAATTAAAGGTTCAAGGAAAGGCACATTTCTTTCAGGGTAAGTTAATTTTTTTTTTTTCCCTGGTTTACATTGCCCAATTATGATCTCTGATGTGCTGAGACTTTTTAAATAAACCACAGCAATTAATTTCTGTGCTGTGGAGAACTGTGTATGGCAGACCTCTCAAAATCAAATCTATTCTACAATAAACTGAAGTATTTCGACCCACTGCAGTTGTTTATTACTTTAGGATGCATGCTTTTTCTCTTTGTCTTAAATCATGCTGTGCTTTACTCACTAACCTTTGCAAGGTTGTGGCTAAATGCTATCAAACAGTGCAACTTTCTTTTTTTGACTTTTCTTAGGAGAAATAATAATGCAACAGAAACAGAAAAGAAAACATTTGGTCACCAGTAACACAAGTATTTAAAAAACAGTGTGACAGCATAAAAAAAAAGTAAATTAAAGATCATTAAGCACATTATTCTGTTTCTCTCAGCAATATGAAGAGATTGGTATTTTATCACTATTTCCTTACCTTGAATGTGAACAATTCTTTCATGCTCCAGGCTTGAGTTGCCAGGGTGAGGTTCAGCCCAACAGACAGAGATCAGCACCAGAAAAAGTAGACTCTTCATCTTTATAGCCAAAAGAATCTTCTTCACTGTCAGGGGATCACATACAAAGAGGATTGTGAATTTTTGGAAACCTTTTACAGTATTGCACTGCACAACTTGTTAGAGCAGTGATCTTATGGTGTTTTTTTTTTTTTTTTAATATATTGAACCCACTCAGCTGACAGAAGTTAAAACAGCTGCTAATTTTTTTAGGCATGAATATTGGACCATTTTATTGTGGACTTTAACTAAATGAACCTGGAAATCCATATTTAACTCTGCCTATGCAGAAATGCAACAAGAAAAAAAAAAAAGTGCACAGACAAATATTCCTAAGCCAAACTCCTTGCAAGACCACAGTTAAGCAGTACCTGTGTTTCAAAAGAGGTTCTAGTGTACTTTTGATTTTCCAGACCTTCTCTAGGTCTGGTCTGCAAATACAATTAAAACAATCAAAGCTCTATCACTGTATCCATATCCACTTCATGATGCAATCTGTTGGTGATAGGTTTTCAAGATTAAAACAATCTTCTTCTAGGTTTTGGCATTTCAATCAAGTCTGCAGCTTAACTTAGCTGTCAGGGTGGCAAATCTGCTCTAGTGAAGCAGTAAAGATGACAAAACATTTATTAGGCTGACTAGGAAGATCAATTTTACTTCAGAGCCACTTACCATTTTAAAAGACGCCTAAACACACAATGAAATGTTTGAAACCATGCACAAAGTAGGTTAGAGTTGAATGTGCTATCACTGCAGTTGCCCTGATTGATTTTTCATTCATTTCCACCTAGAATGCTGACGCACTAACTGAGTGTGCCAGGTAGGGTCTCTGCAGTCAGCAGAGCTCAGCGCTGCAGGGAAAATCTCTGCCAGCCTCTGAGAAGTAATTAGGCAAATGAGAACCCGAAATAGAAAAGGAGGCATAAAATACAAGAGGTTTTATGTGGAGGGTTTGGGCTGCTGTTGTGCTTTATGGCTGTAATTCTTTTGAATCTGATTCCTTGAAATAAAAAGTAGCTGTTTCCCAACTTTGCCTTTCAAGAGAGTAGGATTTTCCCCACTTCATCATCAATTAGTGGTGGCATTATTAATATGATTTTTTCTCAAATGCAGAGAGATATTTCTTTCCTCCTTTTTTTTTTTTTTTTCCCTCTATCAGAGCTAGAAACACGTAAAATTTGCGGAGTACTCAGTCAAAACTGGGGTTAGATGTGAGTTTTGAAAGCAGTCCCCCACTCCCAAAGAGACACAATCCCTGAAGCAGTTCAAGTCCAGATCTAAATACTGTAACCCAAACCAACCTCTGCTACAGACTGAAATGCAGAAATACTATTGCCAATTTTCCGTATCAGAACATGCACGTTTACTTGCCTGCCCTTCCATTTCTTCACAGCCAGCTTGGGTGGGAGTTCAAAACCAACTCAGCATCCCTTAATCCGTCCTGTGGAGTGCCTAGAGGCAGGACAAGTGCTGTCTGCACTCTCTTTCCCAGGTGGTCCACGCTCAGTAACTCAAGTCTCTGCGGCCACTCCCTCTTTCCTGGAAAGCTTGGGAGGCTGGTGACCTCCATCTGGGACAACAAGGACAGATGTGGCTCCCTCTAGAGCACATCAGCCTGAGTTTGGGCTCAGAGAGGATCAGCTGGGTGCTCCTGCTGATGCCTTAAGATTTAAACCTTTATATTTTTCAAATCCTGTACTGCATTAGTGTGTAACTCTAAACTCCATATAAAGTGTTAGCTACTGTCTTCACATTTTGGTCAGACAAAACAATCCCTCTGGGCTTGAGATTCAAGGACATCCTACAGCCTCAGGCCCCAAATAGTAGAAACAAGAGTGAAATGGGGGAAGCAAATTGGGGGTAAATGACCTCATTACCTGAAGATGTAATTGGAGAATTAAGCCCTGATATATAAATGGACCAAACTTAGAACTGGCTAAAAAACTCGTGACCATCATCCATCTTGGGTATAGCCTCTGGGAGGCTTCTGACTGCCCAAGGTGTATCTGTTGAAGGCCTTCAATAAATACCCACTTTACTCTCTCAATCTTGTCCAGCCTCTGTTCGTAGCTACTCCAAGGCATCACTCTTGCACCAGTGGCCTGGTTGCCTGGGACAGCAGGGCCACTCATGTGACACCACCCTGCCCTGCCCCTCACAAACCCCACACCTGTGTTTCCTCTCACAGCGCAAAATGCTGCAGGTTTGGGATCTGGGTGGGGTTTTCTTTTTGGCTATTGTCTAACATCTGACAATTCTTTTTTATTAATGATTTTTATTGGTTTAGACATAGTATGTTTAGCAAAAGAGTTTGGTTTGGAAGGCAAGGTCTGTGGAAATATTCCCACCTCCATCTGCAGCTTGGAGGCGAAACCTCTGGGCTTTGTGAGGGAGGAAAAGCCCACAGGAGCTATGCAGATCAGCCTTAACAGCTCACTGACACTTTGACTTTACTTCTTGTCACAAATCCATCCTTTTCTGTGGCACTAGTGACAAGAAACAGTCACAGGGCCTTTCTTGGGGACAGCAACCCCACCTAGACCAAGCACGGTGTGCTCAGGGAATGAGCCTCTGCTGAGGAGTAAGGAAGATTCACCTTACAGTAACATGGATGGAGAGCTCCACATGTGCCTCCCTTTCCTTGCCTGTCTCCCTAAACCGATGAGGGAAACTCCTCCATGCAGCAGCATCTGGTGATGATTTCCAGAACAAATAATTTCAGGATGAAGGATACACCTTTTAGGGATATTCACCTGTACCTCCAGGTAGAGATGATACTCTAGAGTGTTTATGTGATAGCAACACACAAGGAGGGTGAGAGGCAGGCCAGTGCTGACTTGGAAGTCTGTTTTTCCTTTTCCTCAGTGTCCAGCTGAACAATCTGACATGTCACAGACATAGCAGCCTTGTGGCTACAGATCATCACAGGTTTTTTTGAGGGGGGCAGGTGGGATTTACCCAAGATGGTGGCATTTTAGATTTGTTAAAAGGCAGAGATTGTGCCACATGTAGCAGCAGCGGAGGAAATGTGTGTACCTCAAGTGAGGAACAATCTGGTGCCACTCTCCTCCTGGGATTCCCCACCATGGCACTGGGGGCAGTGAGCCAAGGAAACACTACCAGACCAAGAATCCGACCCCTAGTGCTTTGTAGGTTATCCAAAAAGCAATTAGCCAGAGGAATTCACATCCTCAGCCCCTAGCCAAAACATAGAAGTCAGACTCCATTTCTGCAGCAGCCTGGGAGAACCTCAGGGGAGACATGATAGGTGTGGATGTTTTCATATTAAAATTAACAAAGTCTTGGCTGGGAATAGGTGATTTTTTTTTTTTTTTTGTAAGAAATGGTAAAGATTAGTCATACTCAAGAAATTCACACTGGTTTCAATTACTGCAGTTTATGGATCTGCTATCTCCCTGGACAGGCGCACAAAAAGCTGGGAAGCAGTTCTAAAGGGAGAACAAGGCTCAGGGAAGTGTTCAAGGTCACTGTACATTCAGTGATTAAATTCTCATGAACTGCTCATTCTCAGATACATTTTGAAGTTCTGACATTAATCACCATTTTTAGTATGTACGTAGTCTTAATTCCCCTAAAACTGGCATATCTAAAATGCTGCAAAGCACCGATTTTTGTATTTTAACATAATATTCTCAGAGTTTACAGAATGCTTTCAAGCAATTTGGCTGCCTAAGTGATAAGCAACTCTCTGAAGAGCAGAGTACTGGAAAACAGCATTACCTACCAATGTCTGTTTTGAATAGAGTAACGTAATTCTTATTTACTTTTGCAGCTCTCTCTAGCTGCAGAACATGCAAACATCCACTGTGTGAGGACAAGGCCCACCTATCTCAATGTTCTCTCTTTGGCAGTAGTTAAAAGCCTTTAAAGTGGAAAGCTTTTGGTTCACAGGAGTTAGTCTTTGTCTTATGTGAAGAGGTGATGATGTCTTACATCAAAAGTTTCTTTCCGTGACTTGGAAGACCTGTGGAAACCTGAACTGAAAATGGCCACAAGAGAAACCCAAACTCCCTGGGCAGAAACAGGGGCTTTCTAATAAAATTTTCTGCCTTTCTGTGGAATAATTTAAATCTAGTACACTGAGGCTCAGCAAGTAAAGGAATCAGTGACACCTAGAACAAGCAACGAAATCAATAAAACCAGTCTTTATAATTTGGGGTTGAAAAAACTCCCAAATATGTGGACTATTCACACCCATGCACAAACCTACTGTATAATATTGGCCTTTACAGGTTTCTCTCTGTGGAGCTCATTCATCTGGGAGCTGGTGTTAAACAGAAAGAAATATCTATTAACAGAACAAAATACGTGTATTTTCAGGGAGATGGTCGCAGCAGCAGTAATGAAGGGTCTCTCATCTTTAGACACTTCTGGTAGCTAGTAGAAAAAAAAGACCGGTACTCACACACTCCCTTCAGCAGCTTTCCTTAAAACTGGTAACTTGGAGCAGAACACTTCAATCCAGCTAATTAAAGAGATTCCTGCTCTGTCCCAAGGCTCCTAAAGATCAAATCTTGTATGTGTGTGTAAACCGCTGGGTTTTGGCAGCTGAGTCAAACCACAAGAATGGAATTCAGCTCCAGGCTGTGGGCACCTGAGTTATTTTGTCTGTGTGCAAAATGTTTACACCCCACTCAGAAGCCCAGACTATTGTCACAGTCAGTTTGTACCTGATCAACGTGGTCAGTGGAAGGGAAGTGTGTGTTTGACTGACCTAGGATGCCTTTTGCCCATCTTTTTTTTTTTTTAATAACCTCCATCTCCTCTAGAAATCTTCCATTCTCCAAAGATAAAAGTAAGACATTCATTTTTAGCTACAGACTTGAGACCTCAGTTCACCAAATCTGATGAAAATCCACTTCTTGCCATGACTATGCTTATATTGTCTACTCTGGATTCTGCTTTTCATTTATTTTGCTAAGGCAACTTCTTCTCCTTGAAAAAGTCCCCCCAGATGATGGAATCAATGCAGGACAGATTCAGCAGACTGGTTGATGCAGTCGGACACGAAATGATCACACAGAGACCTGGAATCTTTTGAGATGCAGCGCTGAGCCGAAAAAGAGGCCTTTGTTTATTAATTTCCAAATATATACTTTTATCAAGGTGACAATGGATTGGAAGGTGAAATTCTCACCTCTCAACCACATTGGTCAATCAGACTATCAATCACATTCTCCTCACATTTGAAGGAATGCAAACACTGGCCATATTTACAAAAACCAATTCTTTGTTTATGTTAAAAGGCATGGGAAAGTGAGAAACTCTGACTCCAATATGAAACATCAGAAGGCTAAGAAAATTCTGGGTGACAACTGGTCCCCAAGCTAAATTGTTCTTGCAAAATAAAATTTGCTTGGTGCTATGGTAAAAAAAAAAGAACAATTGGTGACATAAGAATGATAATGGTTACATTCTTTATTAGGATGACTTAAAGGTCACATTCCAAGGCCTCCTTATTCCTTGGTACTTCAGTATTTAAGGCAATTTGTGAGGCTGTGTGAGATTTGGGGCCATCTAAGGCAGCAGACAGTTGCTGTCTGGAGGACAGGTTGTCATTGTGGCTCTCTAGCCATGGGCAGAGCAGCTCAGTGCAAAAGCAGCATGACACCCCAAACACATCTGGAATCCCCTCAAGCCCAATAATTTCACAGGAGAAAGCTGATAAATTGCTTGCAGAGAGAAAGAAAATGTCTTTACAGTCTTTGAAGTCCCTGCCTAGCACCAGATACTGAGTTTATTCTAGAATGTATTCCAGAAACGTGGGGTAACAGCACTTCTATCATTATTTGTAATGTACAGTTGAGGTCATGTGGTCTAGAAAATTTGGTACTCTAGGTTTTAAATACAATCAGAGATAAAGCAAATATGCTTTAAGATCTACCCTGGAAGTAATGCTGTTCACTCAGTGCCTCCATTAGTTTTATTTAATGAGTTTTCTTGGAGTTTTTCTTTATTGTTGTTGTTTTGGATTTTTTTTTTTTTTTTTTTTNTGTTTTGGATTTTTTTTTTTTTTTTTGGCTTGGTATGGTTTTGGTTTATTAACTTTTATTTTAATAAGGCTCTGAATAAACAAGTTTTTAGTTCAGGAATTTGTATGTTTTTGCTTGAAGTATGGCAGTGAAATGTTCTTTGATAATACAGAAAGGTAAATTTGCTTTTTGTGCTATAAATTGGACATATTTTTTGGCAGTCCTTCCTTTAGAGAAAGCTTTCACTTCAATCTCCATTTATCAGTGGTCTTCAAAAAATTGAGAGCTGTCTTTCCAGACAGATTGTGTTTGTAGTCTGACATCTTCTTCAGCAAAAAGCTCATGAGCATGCAAGCATGGAGGTCAGTAGGAATCAGTAGAAAATTTGATCTCTTTCCCTCATTTTCTTTGCCTTTTGGTCATATTTACAAAAGTGGCTTTTCATCAAAGCTTTTCTACTCTCCAGGTCCTGTAAAATTACCCACACCTTCTCTTCAAGGTGATTTCTTGGTGGCAGGAATATTTTCCACTGCCCTGCAAGACTTCTACAAGGCCACTACCCTTGGGAATTGCCAGGGTTTTTGTGTTTCTGGTTCTGCCTATTCTTTCCTGCATGCTTGGATTTCTACAGGGTCATAAATGTCTTAAATTTCCAGCATTCTATCCCCCTGCCAAAGGTGAATAACAGCTGGGTGCCTGTCTTCTTTAGCTAATTAAAAAAGATAAATCACATCTATCAAATAACATTAGGCAGTTTCTTACAAACTGTTCTTTTTAGTTCTTTACAATGTGATTATATTATTAACTATTTCATTATAATTGCTGTCTTTGGGAGCTTGAACTACTTTTCTGTACCTAAACTAGTTGTGCCAGATTTCATACTTTAAAATGAATGATTAGACCACTCCACCCACATTTTCTGATCAGTCAGACAGAATTTTTGAGGTTTTTGTGTGCAGTGAAAAGGCAAATAATTTACTCAAAGCCCATTCAGGCCAGTGAACATTTTGAAATTTAATTAATTAGGATGAGACTGGGATATTTGAGTAGGGAGGCTCTAGGATTGATTGTTCCCACTATCAGTTTTCAGGTAACTGAGCACCAAAGCAGCACCACTCTAAATTCTGCCAGGCACAGCACTCAGGATGACATGAAAATTGGTTTTTCTAACTTGTAGTCTGATTTCATGGTTTTCTGTGGTGAGTAATTGCTCATGCCTCCCGCAGCCCATACCGTGTCTCCCCCCAGAGAGCTCCCATACCCCCCCCAGCCACTGAAATTATG
>VYXD01004015.1:370857-396393 GCA_013397195.1 Hylia prasina
ATCAGGTTATAAAACTGTGTTGACTTTGATCCTTCTTTATTTTCTTTTTTAGGAAAACTGAAAATCTTTGCTGTCACAGTAAGTGGAAAATCAATATAATAAGAAAATGATGATTTACCTTTTCATATGGAAATATGTCTTCTGAGCACAGTTAGAAAAAGAGTCTTAAAGAGACCAGATTCATAGAATTTTTGCTTTTTTAAATGAGGATGGTTATTTAAGAAAAACAATTTAAGTGGGAGAAAAATCTTATTCACCAGTGCTGAAATTAACTTCACCTGCATAAATTCTGAGTTATAATCTATGAAACCATTCATATGAGGAGAACCAAATGCTGTTGGAATGCTGAAGTTTTACAGTTTTGAGCTATACCACATTACTAAAAATCAAGTCCTACATAGTAAAAGTCTTTCAGCTTAGCTCAGTTTTCCTCATACTTTTTGCAATAAATGCAAAAGGTATATCCTTAGCAATATGAGAATTTATCTGTTTTAAAAGGCACATTTTGTTGCTCTGCAGAGAATTGAGAAGAAAAGAAGCAGAGTTAAACACATCAAAAATGGTAAAATGAAATAAAAAAATGGTAGTGAAGCCTTAGTGGCCAAAACACAGAATGAATAGAGTGGTTCTGTCGTTTGTAGAGGACACAAACTAAAATAGCAGTTCAGGATATAACTGCAGAGCTCCAGCCACAGGGACCCTCACTCTGATCTATAAAGAGGATTGAAGTATTTAAAAAAGGGTTTCCTATCTTCAGCGTCTCTGCTCCTTTCAAGTTGAACCATGAACCATTCACCACAAGCAGTAGGCTAATAATTACCTGAGCCAGGGGTGAACTGTAAAAAACCTGCTTAGTTTAAAAAAAAACCCCACCCAAACCAAACAAACAAATGAACAAACAAACAAAAAGTTGCTCTTATGCTATTTTGTGTCAGTGAATGATCACAGTGATGTTTTCATAGCATCACAAATAAATACCTAAATGCCTTCCTAAAATATCTAAAAAGCTTTTTAAAAATTTTTGTTTTGTTTATGCTTTTAAAAATAATTGCTATGTATATGTGTGTGCATATCTTTTTTTGAACCTGACAGTATTTCTGTCCCCACCAATGATGTATACTGTGGGAAAATGCCACAGTCAATAAAAAAGCTCTTTCTTTAGTTCTTTCCTGCATCATATAGAAATTTTCAGGAGAATCCAATATTACCTTTTTGTCCAGTTCTTTGTGCATTATTGGATAATGCCAAGAGAGGTTAAACAATTTCTTTTTCAGTCTTCATTTTCTGAGGGGGCCTTTGTGAGAAAAGAGCACCACTAAAGCTGTTGGTGAAAAGAATTATCTTTCTTTTGAGCTGTGAAAAAAATTTATGATCACATTAAACTCAGAATAAGGATGAACAATGAGGACAACATTGTTGTATTTTTAAGTATTTAGTGAATAATTTAACTATTACATTCTTTTCTTCACGCCAGGAGATTTTTGAGCCCTGCACATTAAGGGAGCCGTGCAATACACTGGACAGAAACCCAGTCTGGAAGAAGTAGGGTTTTGGGTATTGAATTTTATATTCTCCACATTCCTTCAATATAACAATAAACAAAAATTCTTCTGCCTCTTTTAGTCAGAATACTTGCTGATCTTGGTTGCAGCTTTCTAGTATTAGAGACTACAAAGGAAGAACCTTAATTAAAAAAAAAATAAAAATCCTAGGTTACTAAGGAAGTCCTTTATTAATTTCCATTTTAGGGAACCAGAAAATTATGTTGTTTAAAAAAGAAGCGTTTATGAGGTATTAGGTGCAGCAGGATTATTGAATTTTATAGGTAGATCCGATCCAGAATGGTGAAAGAATTTAGTGGTTTTTGCACATATAATCTAGAATTTCCATGTTTTCTGTGGATTTATCTAATTATTTCTTCATTAAAAACCAGATTTTTACTTTTGAAGCCACTTAACTCCTTGTACAGTGTTATAGAGTTCTAGAGTTATAAGAGTTATAAGATCAAATATAAAGGAAAACACACCTATCTGTGCACAATTTGATGCTGATTCACAGTAAAGTGAGAGGCAGCTGTTTCTGCTGCCAGGTGGAAAACTGAGAGTGCACAACCAGTGAAATACACCCTGAATGGATGTAGCAGTAAGTTCTGTGATATGATCCATAGGGGGATAATTCAAATGCTTGAATTAGGCAACAGAAAGTCAGAATGAGGGCAATGGCTTGAGCAGGTAGAGAAGGTAGAATTTACAATCTAATAGCCATCTGATTTTGAATTTAGCTACCTACATTTAACCTGCATCTTATTTTTGGACCTACAGCATTGACTTGGAACTTGCTTTATCACATAATCTTATACCAAATATCCCCTGCTCATATAGTGGGTTTTTTCCAAGATGATGACCAAATTGCTATTGTCATCTTTAAATATGGAATAAAATGCTGTACTCTTGCTGCCACAGTTTCAAGGCAAAAAGAGCAATTGGTATGGGATGGCTAGGATTAGATTGGTGCTCACATTTCTTATGTGAGACCTGCCCTTCTTGATGGCTGCATAAGTTTACTTTCTGTAAAGGGTATTGATGCCAATTGAATTTATTTCACAAGAAAATGAACATAATGCTTTCACAGAACAAACCAAATTCAGTATTTATTTCTGTATTTCCGTACTTTGGAAATAAAATTTCCAAAGTACGGCCTTAAACGCACTTTTAAAAAAAAATCTAAGAAATTCACACCTTATTAAAAAACTAACTTAGTTAAACATGGTATCTAATACCTTTCTGTATGCAAAAATGTTTGTACTGCCAGAATTGGTTGGTCTTGAGTATGTGCTGCGAGAAATTTATGGTCTATAGGTGAAAAATTCGTGGTCTACAGGTGAGAAATTTATGGCCTATAGGTGAGAAACTAAGGTGAGAAATTAAGAGCAACTTTATTTGAAAATGGAAAAGTGAAATAGGTCAGGATGCTGCAGCTGAAAACCAACATGGGAATGCTGTTTTCTCAATGGATAAACAGTCAGAAGGTGATTTTTCTTAGAATGGTGACAGATACTTGTTGCTGAGCAGAATTGCCTGTTCCATTTCCAGAGAGCTCCATGGCTCTCTTCTGAGAGTCACCAGTGGAGTGAACTCTCATGGAACAGTGCGCTGCCAAAAATTCTAGGGGATGTAGGAAGCAAATGTGCATCTCTGGCTGGAAGCTGTAGGTCTGTGTTTGCAATGAGCCAGAATTATGAGTGTAGAAGGGTGTGAAGATGCAGTGTGGTGGAGAGGCCACTGAGCCAAGTCCCTCCAAAGACTCATCTTTTGCTGAGCTGGGCATGTTAACCAGCAAAAAAAGCTGTGTATGCCATTGTGGAGACAATTCCAGTTTGGAGAGAACTCTGTAATTAAACTTCTCTCAGCACCTGGAGCATCTCATGTCAGTGTCTAGCAGGGTGGACATCCTTGGCCTACAACAAGTGCTTGGAACACTGCTGCTGGAAATTCCAAGCTGAGCTTAAAGATCCTGCTTTCTGTCAAACAGCAGACTTCAGACAGTGATGTTTGAAGCTTTGCCAAATTTGGGTGCTGGCTTAGGTTCATCCGGGAGGGAGTGCTGGAAACTAATAATGAGCAACATGATGCATCTGAGTATCAGTCAGAGGGATTTTTCTCCCTTTCCTTCCCTCTGCTTTGTTCTCCTGAGCAGTTACTCCCTCTCAGGTCAGATGTTCACTTCAAATATATGTAGGTTTTTCTGGATCACCAATCGTAATCTTTCCCATTTACTTTCTTGGCTCATTTCTCTTCTGTGCTGACTTCCCTTGAAAATATCATGTCTTGAAGTTATTCCTTTTCCTCCCTATCTTCCTCTTCCCCCAGGCACTTCAACAGTGTTTTGTGTCCCAATTGAACAAAAGGAGCACTTCTTGCATACTGCAGTTTAAAAATGATGTTTAACATTTGCATGCATTGAGGCTTTTCACAGACATCATTCACAAGCTTTTCTGCAGTTCCTGAGATTGTGCTTTGTAATTTTTCTAATATTTTTCACACCAGGTCCAGTTTTTTCCCTATACTTTCATAGTTGAACTTAAAACATCCACTGATTGTCCTGTGTTGTTCAGCTGCTTCACTGAGATAACATGAAGTTTAAAAAGGGTCCTTTTTGGCTACCCTGTATAAGTTAAAATTTTTTTTTGATTGTAAATTCCATAGCAGATATGTCAGCAGATCTTAATTTTGATTAATAAAACTGCAGCCATTTTATTAGTTCAATGGGAGAGGGTGGAAAAAGAATGAGCAGTGGCAGGGTTAAATTTGACTTCTGAGGTGGGTGTTTGAGCAAAAAATAAGTCATGGTGAATGAAGCCATAATTTTTTACATTTTCCCTGGGGGAAAAGACTCCACTCTCCCAAAATGACTTTATGCAGTGCAAGCATTACTTACAAAAATAAGAAAAAAATGTGGGTTAAAGTCAACAGGGGAGATGTCAAGTGCTACTGGGGTAGAACAACTGATCAGATGGAGTTCTCTGATTTCCTGAAGGATGCAAACCTGCATTTCCTTGATGAATGTTTGCAGCTTGCTCTGGAGATTGGGGGAAGAGGTGGGAGCAGAGCCTGCTAAGGTCTCCCATTGAAGCCCTACTGCTTTGAATAAATAATTAAGCTTTCACACCTTTCAGGCAAGTGTTCTCACCACAGCTGACACAATCCCCTGTCTGTTCTCACCAACTGTTTAAGTATTTTTTTGGGAAAGAGAAGAATTACAGTGTCAGAACCATCACAGCACATTGATGAAAACAGTTGCACCCGTGCACCCTGCATGTACATATGTGGATCTGCCTCAATTTTCCAGTTTTATTGGTTATTGCTGAAAGGGACAAAATTTTCCTGAGTCTTAGGTGTCTGGGTGAAACATTTGCATGCTGGTGTTTTTCCTGGTGGGTGTTTGATTATTTGTGCATTATGAGAGGAAGGTCAGAGCTCCTGCTGGGGCAAAGTGGTTTGTCCCCACAGTCACAGGAGGAAGGTGAGTTGGAAGAATCCTGCATGACAACATGTGGACCATGCTACAATTTTCAATATTGGAAAGCTGGACTTCAATATAGCTGTGATTTAAAAGAAATGAAATACTTTGATTTCTTTCCTTGAAACAACTTGAAAGCCAGCTGCAGCACTTTAAATGACTCAGTTTTAATTTTTCTCTGTAGGCAGGCACTGAAGTGACATCAGTTTAGTAACAGACAGAAACATCCTATGGGAGAATGACTGACCTTGAAATGGTGAAAAATCAAAATATAAAGCCTGTGTAATTAGACCAGAAAAGTGGAAGCCTAATGCTCCAGTGAGGGCAAATCGCATATATGAAAATATTAAACAGCTGCTGGCAACGTGGCACTGAAATATCAGATAATGCCAGTTCTGTTCTCAGATGAATTCCAAAGGCATTGCTTCTTGCAAGCTCACTTAACACTGGTTAGAACCATCTGAATTTTTCATATACCTTGATGGGTTATAAAACAGCTATGATCACTCTAGAGAAAGACCTGTGCCTCACAGGAGAAAAACTCAGTGAGAACATCTGCTCAGCTGTGCCGTGGTGGTCAAAGAAGCAAAGAACTCAGTTGATTATATCAGGGAAAATATGTAGGACAAAACTGAAATTTCATTATTGCTGTTACACATATAGATACATTATCTTTATTTCTGTGCTTAATGCTTCAAGAATGTCAGGGAAAATGCTACAAGGGTGCAAGCTTGGTGTCTGACTACCCTTTGTTTGGTTTTAAGGTGAGAAATGACAGCTCATTTTATTTTTATTTATAGCCTTGTTTTCATTACATAAAAATAGTGCTTAAAGCCTGAACAAGTATTAACTCTCGTAGCCCTATCATAAATAAAAGTGAGAGAAAATCTTTATATTAAGGTCATCCTGTCTTAAATAAAGATTCAAGTACAAAGCACATCATTTGAGATGTCAGAGGATTTTTCACATGAAGAGAGCTTGAAACAATGGAAAAGGTTTGAATTATTGAGTGTGTAAAGGAATTGTGGCCATAGTAGGAAAAAAACCCCAGAAGATGGAGAAACAGAGGGAGCTGAGACCCTTTCTTTCTCTCACAGGAGAACTGAGGGATGATCAGTGAAATGAAAAGATGGCAAAGAGCTTTCAGGAAGGCTGAAGGTGTTAATGCCACTATCTGGGTCAGGACTCTACAATGCCTCCTTGATTTTCTGGTGTCCACAGGAGATCTCAATGTCCAAAATGGCATCTGCTCATGAGTCATCTCCTTTTTAATTAATTAATTAATTAATAAAGAAAAAAAAATAAACACCCAGAAAAAATACATTAATGCAAACCAAAACAGCTAGTATTTACTTAAAATCAAAGTAGAGCTTTTGGTAAATGGTAAACGTCTTGGTAAATATCTCAATTTCCTCTGGAGCAGGGAAATCAGGATGATCTGACTTATGACATTGTGGGCTAAAGCTCTCTGCAATCTCCTATTTCCTGCTAACTCTCCACACCCTGTTTAAATTTTCATGAAATACAGTCCCCCCCTGCTGGTTTTTTTTTTGTGTCAGGAAAACCAGGGGTCATTCAGCTTAACAAGGCTCTTGCCACTATTAAACAGTTATGTCAGATCTAGAGACAATGAGGAACATTTATACTGCTTTTCAGAATATTTGTGAACATTATCCATTCTCAGCCATCACAAAACTGAGTCATATATTTTGGTGTGTGGTATTAATGATGTTTTCCATTAATAAACCCTTGTTTTGTGGCAATTTCTTAGTATATGCTTAAGTTTATAACTTAATAATGTTTTATTTTTAGCATGTTACCTGGAATATTGGCAAGATACTGAAAGGACTGATTTGAGCAAAGACCCTTCTGCTGCTCAAACCTTCCATGTCACACTTAAAGATGTATTTCTATACCCAGTTAATTATTTGGAAAATGCATAGGATAAAATCATACAATCTTTTAGGCTGGAAAAGACCTTTAGGCACATCCAGTCAAGCCCATGTTATTAAGAACTGGTCATTGAAAGGCAGTAAATGTTTCACTTCAGAGCCTGTGTCAGCAGGGTGGGAAAGAATAATTTTGCAGAGAACAGGTGTGGCAGAATTGTTTCCTTACATATTGAGGACAAAAGCTAAATTTGTAAATCATTGTTATTCAGTACAGAGAGACAGAGTTTGAACTGTTCCCTTCTGTATAATTCAGGAGCATCCCATTATGGTGGGGATGGCTGCCTAAAACCACATGAATTTTTCACCTGGTAAGGGAGAACTTTGTTCTTCCCCTGAAATCTGGATCTTCGCTGTCCCAGGAGATATTGTCAAAGATGAGAGATGGAAGCTGCACACACCACAGGAACTGAGTCCTTCTCCTCAGCTGGTTGTGGCTTTGGAGTCGCTTCATTGGAGTTGCACCATTGCAAGAGGTGATGCTTTAGGATTTTGCTTTTATATTTTTCACATATTTGTAATCCTGCAATTCTTTAGTGCATAACTCAGCTCCATATACAGTGTCAGTTACTGCTTTCCCATTTTGGTCAGACAGAACAATTCCTCTCCAGGCCTGGGAATCAAGGACACCTCACTGTCTCAATTCCCAGAGGTATAAACAAAAGTGAGTTGGGAGAGCAAACCTGGGGTAAATGACTTTATTACCTGAAGCTGAAATGGAAGATTAACCCCCAATATGCAAATGGAGCAAATTTATAAAGGTTTGAAAACCTGTGACCCATTGTCCATTTTTGGGTGTAGCCCATGGATGGGCTTTGTCTGCCTGAAATGTACCTGAAGGCCCTTCATTAATATATCTGCTTTTTATTTTCTTAATTTTGTCTAGCCTCTGATTTTAGGTAGCCCTGGAAAAGGCATCAGTGAAAGAAAAAGGCCAGACATCCAGTGCTGTTCACATTTCTGGAACACCTCATCTTACACAATTCCTCTATTTACGCCCATTTTGGTTGGGTGGAGGGGAAAAGCAGGTTTCTTTCTGCTGCTTGCCCTGATGTGGTGGTTTTGGTGACTTGTTGTGAAGTCAGTGTACTTTCTTTTTGAAAGAGTTCTGACTAATGCTCAGCTGGAATTCGTCCACAGCCTCAGTTTCCCCAGTGAAAATGCATTAGAAGCTGACTGGAGGCTCCCCAGTTTGTGGCATGGCAATGTGCTTGATACTCCGGAAAGCCCTCACAGAGCAGTGGCAGTGCTGCCAGAAACCAAAGAGATCCCAACGAAGATAACAGATAAAGACCTGGGGGCAGAGACGAGGTCAGCAAGGGACAAGAGCAGCCACTTTTACAGAAACAAATGGTGAAGGCTGGAGGCAAAAAAACCCCGTCCCTTTCATGTTTCAAAATGACCAAAGAAATCAGTGCTCAGCGATCAACCTCGACACAAGTTTGCTGTTGCCTTTTGTGTTTTAAGCAAGCAGTTTTGCACCCTCAACAAAGGAAGGGTGGAGTTAGTATTTATAAATGATTGTACATGGTAGGCAATTGTATCAAAAGTGAGAAGGGACTGTTGTAATGTGGAGATCAGGAACTTGGGCAGATAAAGTAGTGCTGACACATTTGGTATCACAGTAACTGTGGCTATTTGTTGCCACAAATTCAATTATCTTGAATTTGTCATGTCAGGATGATGTTAAAAGTACTGCCAGACCCTAAGTCTGAATAGTTTTAAGCATCAAAAAAATAATGTTCACAAAAGTCAGTCAAGTGACCTAAAATGAAGTAACTGTACTTCGTATACATATTATACATATGAAGGCTGATTTTCTGTGATTTTAAAAAAAAAAAAAAAATCCAGTTTATAACAGGAACATTGCAAATTAATCAGGTTTAAATGTTAGAGTGGAAGAAACCTATTGAGAATAGAGACAAAAAAAGGGAAAAAAGAGGACTTTAAAATTAAATCAATGAGAAAACCCACATATGCAGATGAGCTGTGCCAAACTACCATGCACTAGAAAAAGTATGCTATTAATATCGCTTCACTTGAGATGAAAGTTAAAGCTTGCTCTTGATCCATGAATTACGAAAAAAAAGGCAAAAGACTGTAAAGAGTGGACTTTCACAGGAAAAAAAAAAAGGTTGAGGAAACATAAGTAACAACTGATAAATGCTGTTGGTAGTAGCCCTGGTCCAGCTGTTCGAAGGCAGACATTAATGCAATTATTACGGAGGTATCTGGAGCAGTACTCAGGCATGTTTGCTTAACAATAGTTGAAGAATAACTCCCAAAATAATGCAAAATGCAGTAAATTAAAGATAAAAAATGTTTAGCATTTATTCAGATCTCTCTTCTCCATTTAATGGTTTTAGTGGATATGTTTGTACAGTTCCTGTACATCTATTTCAAATAAAAAGACTAACACCCTTCCATCCCCAAATCACTGTTCCCTTAATTAAGAAATATTTTAATTATTATAATCTTAATTTCTGAGGGACAAATAAACGTGCTGCAGTCTCATTTGTTCTGTATCTAAGTTATTGATGCTGTGATTAAGATGTTAATTGATTTGGTGTGACAGCAGGCACAGAAGGCAGAGGTATTCAATCACAGAGTCACAGAGCCATGGAACATTAAGGGGTTGGAAGGAACATTAAAGAACATCCAATCTCAATTCCCTCTGCCATTGGCAGGGATGACTCCCAGTAGACTAGGCTGCTCAGGGTCTGGGTGTGCATCAAGCTGGGGTGGCTGGAGACAACATCAGGCTGTAGACAACCTCCTCCTGGGTCAGCGGGATAGGATGGACATATGGACATGAAGGGCACGATGGATTTCTTCCAAGGGTGCTAGGATGTGGACATCTGCTGTGCAGGACAAGACATCTGTCACCTCTGGGACATCCAGGGATGGCCCTTGTGACCAAGCAAAGGTGAATGTTGCACCCTTATTCCAAGACATCCACAAAAGCAGCTTCAGGCTGGTCACCCTTGCTTGGTGCCGGGAAAACCGTGGAGCAAGTTCCTGGGTATGGGATAGAGAAGGTGTCTTGGGGCTGTCAGCATGGGTTTAAATCACACCTGACCCACCTGATGTCCTGGGGAGAGATGACTGGAGGTGTCTGGGGGAGAGCAGATGGTGTCCTGTGCCTGGGCTGGAGCAGGGGCTTGGGCACTGTCACTGTTCCCACATCCACCTGGACAGTGATGTCTCAGGGGATGGACAGTGAGACAGATAAAAATCTTGGCTGTATGATGGGACTCAGAGGGCTTTGGTCATTCATATTGGCCTGGTAGCAAGAGTGGTATCACTGGGCTGTGTTTGAGACCTCTCTGGTTGAGCATCTGCCCTGGTTTAACCCTGGCCAGCAGCTCAGCCCAGCCCACCTGCTCAGTCACTCCTCACAGTGGGATGGGGGAGAGAGTCAGAAGAGTTAAAGTGCTAAAACTGACCAGGTGCAATGAAGTGATACAGATTTCCTAAAATAAAAACCAAGTTTGCAACTGAGAAGTCTTATCTCCCCTTTTTTCTAACTCTGCTGGTATAACGGCGATATTTAATACACTAGACTTGATGTGATTTTTCCTGGGAGAAGATACTTCAATTTATTTACAGGTCATCTACTAATAATTCCAAATGAAAGCAGAGATGATAAAAAAGCCCTCTCTGGGTTGTTCTTCAGAGAAAGCTTAGGAGGAAGCTTAATCCTTATTTGTACTTGGAAATTCTTAATTTAAAAAAAAAAAAAGCAATCTGTCTTTTGCAGTTGAAAATTTGTTCTTTCAGAAGGACTTCAAAGCTCCAACATGATGGCAAATGACCCTGTGCCATTAGAAATATCATATTTTTCTTATTAGCAGTTCCTATAAAAATAGAGTGAAATCTTCATTTCATGCATATGTTGCACTATCCATGTGAACTTTGAAGTACAACAGAGTGTTGAATTGTATTTTCTGATTTAAATGGTGCTTTCTGCTTTCCAAAGACTTCTACCTTGCATTTAGGGTGTCAAAATTAAGAAACAGGTAACAGAGGCATAACTTGATCAGAGTCTGATCAGCCTGAGAGGAATAGACTTTGTCGATTTAGGTGCACCTGGACCAAAAGCTTAAATCTTAATCTATATTGAAATGTAAAATTTTAATAAATTTATGAGTGTTTACAGGATATCATTACCTTTTGTTGCCTTTTACTCTGGAATAATTTTACTGTGCATAACTTCATCTCTGGGAAATTTGTGGAACTCTGCGTTTTCTCTTTTCTTTCCTCTTGTTTCTGCTTTGAAGTTGTGTGCAGATCTCCTTATCTGAGATACTGAAGGCAAACTCAGTTTGTTAAAACACCAGTAAAAGCTGATTAGAATGCCTGTAGGTTGCAGAAAGCACCATAAATGGGGCAATCTCTTGGATGCCCTAGCACTGAAAAATCTTGGATGGGCTATTCATCTGTCAAAACCAAAGCCTTGCAAATAGATCCACATTTGGCAAATCATCCAGAGCTGGTACCAGCTCCTGAGTGGGAGCAAGGATATTGTATTTCACCCTGACCTAAACACCTGTCAGACTGCACTGAGCCAGCCTCTCAGGCACCAACAAATCATGACCTGGCTATGAGCATGCTGGGACATTTTAATATACTTTTTTATAGCTGTAAAACAGATAATGACTTCAGTATATAACAGATAATGGTTGGGTTTATTGCTGGGGTTTTTTTTGTTGTTGTTGTTTGGTGTTGGTTTCGTTTGTTTGTTTGTTGTTTTGGTGGTGTTTTTTGGTTTTTTTTCAGTTTTTATTGTAAATTGGCAGATTGCCATCTGACTCTTTCCCCTTTGGCTCTGTGATTCTGCATTGGAAGCATGTTGTTTTCAGAACAGATACCCTACCAAAAAGTGAATGAGCATCTTGCTGATCACAGCATGAAGTCTGTAATGAGAAGACTGAGATTCATCTTGCATGATTGTTTGCAAAAAATTTAATTTGACAGTTGCAGCACATAATGAGGAAGCTGAGAGGAATGTTTGAGGCTCACATCAAGACAGTCTTTCATTTTAAAGATAGGGGACTCCACTGGCTCCATTGGGAGGTTGGGATCTGGGAGGTTAATTTCAAGTCCTATCTCTAAAATAGGCTGCACACCTGAGCTTGGGCAGTTCACTTAGGTCAGGATTTTCTAAGGGCACAACACAACTAAAAACACTGGGAGTTGAGCTTCAGCATAACTCTGAGGATTTGGGTGCAAAAGCCCCAAAATCACAAGTGCTCTGTCCATTGTTTTCATTGAAGTGACCAGTAGAACAGGGATTGAATTCATGTCTTGAGAAATTCTCTGCTTGAGAAACATTTCCATCCTTCCCTAGGAGCTTAAGCATGGTCAGCAAGGCAGGAGACAGTAAGGTCAAGCCTTGTGCCACCTGCCAAGGACACACCTTACCCACACCCACGGCTGGCTCCACCAGCCTGTGACCACCTTGGGAAGTCCCAAGGGTCTGAGGCAGAAAGGCTGGGGCAGCAGGCTGCCAGCATCCCAGCTCCAGCAAGGACCACCTGCAGAGGTCTGAGCAGAAACACAGCTCCTGCTGAGGCTGGTAGCCCCAGGTGGGTGTCCCAGAGGGATTTCTGGCAGCACAGCTGGCTGATCCCAGGTTATGCAGCTGTGCCATATCAGAGCTGTTTGAATACAGGCAGCTGAGACCCCAGGAAAGGGTGTGGGTGAAGTTTGCCTTCAACCCCTTTATTTAAACACAGGTCTTCATCTTCCTCTACCTCTAACCCCGGAGTGGAAGATGCTGCTCCTGGGTCAGGACAATCCCCAGTACTGGTTCAGACGGGGGAAAGAATGAATTGAAAACAGTTCTACAAAGAAGACCCACTGTGGACACTGGTAAAGGAAAAATTTGCCATGACACATTTTGTCCATCTGCAATGGACACAGAACTTCTGTGAATCTGAAGCTAAGCCAGTCACAGACTCCATAATGCTTCCTCTGAGCAGATTAATTCACAATAGAATTGCATTAATGGCTGAGGTATCTCCACAGCAATTCAGAGACATTAGAGTTGAAAAAGACCTATTCGTACCTTTTTGTCCTCCTCTATAAAGGCAGGGTTAAACCCTTTGTTCAACCACTCCAATTTTCTCTCCAGCTCTATTTGTCTCAGCCCATAGGTTTTTCATCATTCTCCAGGGAGTGCTCCATGGGCATGATGCATTCCACTTCTAGGAGCTTATCCAGACACTTGGCTTAGATTATTCCTTGCTTAATTTTCATCTCATTAGATTTGGTTATTTTCTTTTGTGGTACCTGAAATATATCTTTTCTCTGCTTAGTTTTCATATCCTTCAGCTATTTGTTAATGGTTATCTTGATGCCTTTAAAGCATTCCACAGCCAGACCATGTTTATTTAGATCTTTTCATCTTCCTTCATAAGTCAGTGCCTCCAGCCCACTTTAATCATATCAGTGGCTTTGCACTGACCTTTCTCAAATTTACAACTCTTTTCAATAATGAGAGTCTCAGGGCTAAACACAATTTTCTGGGAACAGCCATACACTGCAGGGAAATGATTTTACCTGTGATTTCAAGTGTGATGTATTTGCAGCTGCAAACTATATCTTCCTCCTGCAGTTTTGCATTGAAAGGTCTGTTTGCTGTCAAGATTACCTAATTTTCTGTAAGATATCCACTTTTTTCCCTCTCTCAGATCCACACACATCATGAATGAGAAAAATGCTTCAGAGGAATGTGGAGATCAAGGGCACATGGTGCTCTCACCCAAATGGTGTGGAAATATATGGAGGGATTTTGTATTTTTACTCAAGAAGTCAGAAAAACGGGCATAGTTGCTATATGTAAGCATCAGACTCAATGAATTGCTGCTGCACATAGGAGAGCTGAGGAAGTGTAATTGCTGCATTCCTGGCAGTTTTTGGGTTTTAAAATTTTCACCCAAACTGGTGATCTGGATGGAAGTCCTTGTCCATGCCAGTGGAGATGGAAGAATTTAGTGAACCTTGTAAGCCACCCTTAAGGAAGGCTTACACAGTGAAAATCAGCAGCTTCAATTCAATGTGACAAAGGGAAAAAGCCAGCAGAGGGTAGCAAACAATAAAATTATCAAGATGAGAGCCACAGAAGGTTCATTTTAAGATTGCTTGTGTTAGGAGCATATCCTGAGCATGAACTCAAAGGAGTTTTGTTATGTAGGAAAATGTTTGCTGCAGCTGAGGACCTCAGTGATGCACATTTTTTATTTAGAAAGACACCCACACCAGCAAAAGGGTGAATGAAATGGAGGTCTGGTTTGTCACTTAATGAGTGATTTGTTGTTGTTATGAGCTCAACTTTTCTATTATTTCTGCCTTTCCTCATGGTGCAGATTTGTTGTCAAGGTTCCCTCAAGTTCCTGGATAAAATATGTGAGATTTGTAAAGGGAAAAATCCTGACTATGGCAAAAGTGGTAAGTGGAGAACAAATCATGCTCTGCAAAACTTCAGGCAGGATTATGGGGAAGAAATACTGTACTTCTTTAAGATTCAAGTTAAAACCCACATTTATTGCTAACATGGCTCAGCAAGCATGCCTGTTATTTTTATCTCATTTTTTTACAGATTAACTACTGCAATGATCACACTGTATAATTTGTCATAAGAAGTACATGTTTTGAATACAGAAGAGTGTCATCAAATGTAGATGACAGAACATATAAATTATGGATATTCTCACAATGTGATAAAACGTAGACCTCTTTTTTTTTTGTGACATATTAGATATTCAGTACTTTATCCAGATTTTCTGAATATTTAGCTCATATTTGTCTTCATTTTGCCGCGTCCTCCAGTGGAATTCATGTGATGAACTAAACCGTGAAAACACAGGGGTCACCCCAGATTTATTTAGTGTAAAAAAAGATAGGACTGAAAGAAAAGGGGATTGGATGTTTACTAGGTGAGTACTAGCAGCACAGACCATTCTTTGGTCTAGTCCTCATCTCTTTCTAACAACATGGAGCAAAACTGGGTGTGACAAAAAAGTCCTTTAGAAATGCCACGTAAACTTGAACATTATAAATAGAAATAGTAACTCATATTTTTTGGGTTCTTACCTCTGTTTGACTAATGATTCATATGAATAATCAGTATTCAGTCTAGTGGCTTTTCTGTGGCTCAGTTTTTAGTCTAAAAGAGTGTATCCTTTCTCTGTTTAAATATATGTATGTTTATCCATGATGATTTAGCCATGGCCAGAACTCTAATGTGGAAAATACTATCATAAAACATTACATTTTTCTTTTAATGAGCCTGGTTTTCTTGGAGGAAGCCTTCATTTTGTATGTGATTCCACTGCAATTAATAAAACTTCAGATTCTAACCAGGATATAAATGGATGTCTGATTACTTATGTATTCAGAGCAGTTATTTCTAATTTAAAAGACAGAATCTAATCATGCCACTTCCTTCATTTTGGGAGCCCTTGCTCTTATGTTTTGCCATTCATCACTTCCTTTCAACTTCCTGCAGATGCATAGAGATAAAGAGATGGTGAATTTTTCTTTTATGTTTCCTTAATGCATTTTGATAGGTGGGAGTAAAAAATTGTCATCCACATCAGTGTATGTAATAGTATAGTGATATTTTCAACCTCTGCTAGTTGAAAAAAAAATCCCTGAAAATCATAAATGAGTAAAACTTATGAGAATAGATATTTAATTGAGACAAAGCCTTAGTGCCCAGAACTTTGATAGATGAAAATCGGAAGTCTCTTTGCAGAGTTAGAGTCAAGGAGCAACCACAAACAATTCAGGTAGATAACTTGGTTGGTCACTTAGTTACAACCTTTGATCTCCTGTGATCTTAACCTGCCTCTCCTGGGGAGACTCAACCTCAGCATTGCTTTAAGGCTGTGACCTCTCCTGTAAAAGGTCTGCAGGCTTCTGAAGTTTTATCTCAGTACCCACTGGAAGGCCTTTAAAGGCAGTTGAACAGCAGGCAGCTCTTGTAGACACTCTTATGTGCTGCTTATTGATATTTTTAGGGACCCCAATAATTACAGATAACAGTCCTACAGAAATTGCCAAAGTCAGAGGAAGATCCTGAAGGCTTTTAATCAAAGCTTTATTGCATTGATAGAGCTCTACAGATTTTATGCCAGACAGAAAGATAATCTGCATTTAACAATTATTTTGAAAGACATCCTTATGTAGTGTTTTTTCCCCCCCTTTCTTCTTTTGGTCTAATTCTTGAACAGCCAGGTGTCAGCTCAGATTGCAGGTGACACAATGTCCTTGATGGCCACAAGGACACTGTTTCATCCTGCCAGCTGCGGGTAGCATCAGTTCAGCATTGTAGGGTCCCATAGACACAGTGGTATCCCAGGTTTTTGTTGTCATTTCAGCTCAGCTCAGCCTGGAAAGAAGTGACACAGAAGCCCATGGGATCCAATTGCACCACCAGCACTGCAGAATTACCACCCGAGACAACCACACGCAGCTCTCCTTTCAGACAGCCCCAGAACAAAACGTGTACTAAAGGTGGTTATGATTATTCTAGGCTAGATCATACCAGCTTTTCACACACAGGCATCTTGAAAAAAAATCAGTGTGTTAGCCACACAGGAGCAAGGATACACTTGTTGTAAGAGAGATCAGTTTGGCTGCGTGTGTTTATGAGACACTAAGGAGAACTGAGCTCTATAGTCTTTCCAGGTACAAGCCTTCCTCTGAATTCAATAGGACATGTCTGTGCATAAGAACAGTAAGATGTGGCTGTGATCCTCACAGTCTTCTGCCTAAACTGAAGCTGTCATAATCAGGTACTAAATAGGATCACTGAGAAGTGAATCCAAGTCTGTTGCCAGCCCATTACAAGTTAGTGTCTGATTGTTTCAGAAAGCAGAAGCTCAACTGACAGAATTGCTTTGTGCTCAGATAATGAAACTGATGTCATTCTGTGGCATTTCTCCAGATTTATAGGAGCTCTGTGGGCAACTTAACAAAATTCAACCTGTTATTTTTAGAGAATGTACAAATTGAGGCTCAGGACAAGTCTATATTGTTCATGTTAGCAATCAATTTTTCTCTGAATGAAGCACCTTATTTATTAGTTCAAATATATTTTCAGCATCTGCTGCAGCTTTGCTGAAGTTATAGACTTTCTACTGACACTAAAAGAACTATTCGTGCATTTAACTGTTCCTTTGCAATGCTGAAGAATCATGTTTCATGAGTGCTTGCCATGCAGCTTTCAATGCAGTTGTTTTGCCTTCTTTCTGCTTCTCCCCTTCTTTTCTGACTTTTTCTCAGTGTCACTTTATATATTGATAGAAGTATGAAAAGTGAGAATTGTTACTGTCATTGCTTTGTTCTCTTTCTTTCAAGAACTGACGCCTATGATCTTAATTTAGCATCTAATTAATCACAACAATAATTATCTTAGCAGCGTTCACAATATGAAAAATGACTGATAAAGATATGTATGTCCACCAAAATACTGGTATTATCCATTACCTAAAGGCCTATAATAGCATATAAATCCATGGGTTTTTGTAGGAGGAGTGCAAGGAATGGCACTCACACTGCAGTAATTATTTTCAGCTGTCAAGAACAAACGCTTAAATTCCCAAACTCCGCAGGGTTTGAACGCTGGACTCATCTAGAATGAGCTTAGTACAGTGCAACTATCAGCTGTCTTGCTCTTATTCCCTCCATCAGTAATAGGAGTTTCATTGTACTGCCTCTGAATCTCTGACACCCTTGAGCAGCTGTATGTCCAGGCTCTCAGGATGAGAACGGACCTATGTAATAAGCCTTGTGCCATCCAGGGCAGGACAACGCCCACCCAGTGGCAGGGAGAGAAGAGAGGAGTGGGTGGGGCCCCACTGTCTTAAATTCACTGTGCCCAACCCCAGGTCAGGGGTGCAAAAAGCACCCTCGTGTAGCCCAGAAGCTTCACTCCGGTTGCTGCACCAGAGTCTCTGCCTGGCACTCAGAGGAGAAATACTGGAGCCTTGATTCAGTGCTGCCCTGCAACTTTTAATCCTCATTTGTTGTTGCAGCATAGTAAATCTGCACTGCACCATAACCTATCTGTACCAAATTGGTGCCAATATACCTTCAAAGTTAGAGAAAACAAAACTGAGGTGCTGAAGGGAATGTTGCCATGAGGTATCAGGGAGGCAAAGAATCACACTGAATTCAAATGACATTTCAGTGTTGTTATGAACAGAAGTGCAAGTGCATTAGGAATTCTTGGATGTGGTCCTTCTTTACCTCCTCATCTCCAGTAATCACTTTTTCCTGTACATGTGTACTCTCTCACACACACTGTTTTCAGAGAAAATTTTCAGAAAGTCCAAACACGAAACCTGAGTCATCCTTCAGTTTTGGGCTGAATTTGAACTTTTTACCTAGTAGTCAAAAAAACTGCCTGAATATACTGTTGCCTTGTTTCAGTCCATCAGGTTCCACAAAGGGGGCATTTTTGTTACAGGAGCATGAGCACACTGTGGTGGGATTAATCATAAACCTGGGCCTGTGAGTGTCTGTGCCTGTGAATGATGCTTTCTGTGAGTTGAGCCTTGACTGAGAACAAAGTCAAGGACCAAGACTCAGAAAGCAGCCTCTGTGCTCTCCTTTAAATGCCCTAATTCATCTCTGGGCAAAGGGGACTAGAACATACCAAGCTGGTCCCCTGAGGTACCTGGTGCCGTTTGTGTCGTGACAAATGCACAAGGCGAGGGCTTGTGTCAGATGTACTGTGGACTCCATTGACAGCTTGGGAAAACTATGACACTCTTCCAACATTTCCTGCTTTCTGTGTGGATAAAAAATATTTCACCTCCAAATGGCGTGGGACTGGGCGTGTTAAAGTGTCAAGGAGAGGAAGAATGAGGGAAAAGCCCAGCAAAATCCCGTCCTTTCGCCTTGGTTTAAATCTGAGTGCAAACTGGTGTTTTAAGAGGAACCGTGGCAAAAATTATCATGTCATGACTGAGTTTCCAGTCCATGGGGAAAGGGCCATGGTGCGCTGTGGAGCAAAACTTCCTAGGCTGTGATTCAGTCCTGCCTGCTTTAAGGAGCCACTCAGCCACTGAGTACCCTGAAAGGCAGCCCCATGAAAATCAGCTCCAGTAGACTTGACTAGGGCTAAAATATTGTGCTGCACTCAGTGTAAAATATTAGTAGTATTATTACTACTACTACTACTACTGCTACTATTACTACTATTATTATTATTATTAGTAGTAGTAGTAGTAGCAGCAGTAGTAGTAGTAGTAGTAGTAGTATTTCTGGCTCTACCCTGAAAATTAGTCTGACACTAGCCTCTTAGACCCAATGAAATACTGCTAATTTTTGGCTTGCTGGAACAAATCAGCAAGCTCTTTAAGCAGTTTTTTTCTGAATAATAAAATTTAGAAAACATAAGAAGGTAGCACAGCCCCAGGGACATCTTTTGACACATTATTTCTGGAAGGTTCCCTAGTGGTCACCACTTGTTCCTTTTCTTACACGGAACAATTAAACAAGCAGATTTAAATCTCAATTTAAACTTTATAATTCAGACCAAGTAATATAAAAGAAAAAGTTTCATCCTACCTCTTTGCTGGCCTGGGTTGTACCCTGCTTGTGCAGAATTGTGTAAGAGAAAAGCATCCTCCTTCACTAAACTCAGCTGTCAAATTTGAGTGTTCGCTCTTGACAGCTCAGGTGTGTTGCCTGCTCTGTGAAGGTAAATGCAAAGTTGCTCCCCTGGTCCACCCTGCAGGCTGGAAAGAACCTAAGGCAGAAAACAGCCAGCCTCTGGCATTCCTTTTCAAGTCAAAATCTTGCTCCAGATGAAAAAGGAGAGATATGTGTGTTTGTGATGGTTTCTTTAGTGCAGAAAGTATCGACTTCTATCACCTTGTAACTGTGGGTTGTTTCCCAGCACCTCAGGTTTCATTATGCTCCAGAAGGTAATGATTATGTGACACCGTTCAGTGAACTTAGCTTCTAGGAGTTCAGTAATACTATCCCAAACATTACGAATTAATTTGACAGTTGATTAAAGCTGATGAGAATAAATTCATTTAAACTGCATATAGGGGTCATCTACTTTTCCAGATAGAGTGTGATGTGATTTTTGCAGCAACTAATGGGCATTTGTCATTGTGATTGAGCCTTCTGCCTGAAGATGAAAATAATAGCCTAGAATAACATTCATTCTTGTTGATTCTTGAATAGCCAGTCTCTTATTGCAGTTAAAGTCATAAGGAAATTAGTTGGTAACAATCACAATTCTGGAGTAACTTTTGGAGTATATTTTATTTTATTTTATTTTATTTTATTTTATTTTATTTTACTTTACTTTATTTTACTTTATTTTACTTTATTTTACTTTATTTTATTTATTTGTTTATGTGAGGTTACTTTTCCCTCCATGGCTTGAGCTTCTCTCTTTGTTTTTTTTTAAAAAAGTGACCTCTATTATCAAAGCAATTGAAGGATGATGAATTAAATCTCACACTATACTCCAAGGTTGACCAAATGTCTTTCAGGTTCAGAGGTCTTAAAGAATACACAGCAAAATTAAATTAATGCTGAACACCACCCTGCTTTTAATGTGTGTTTGTCCAGATTTTATATGATAAACTGTGCTCCTCAAGAACTCAGCTATACATTCCTAGTGAACAAAATTCCCCCAACACCAAATAAATACATGCTTCAGTCTTCATAATTATAAAGGGCCTCTTCATAGCAGTCAGAAAACTCACACAGTCCCCACTGAAGGCAAGAAAAGCCAATTCACTCCAAGCTTGCACCTACCCCACCCCAGTGAGAGGCAAAATAGAGGAAGCTGGCTTCCTACCTAAAGCATTAAGGCATCAGTGCTCTCTGACTGTAGTAGGACAGAGCCTGTATGTATTTTTAATTTACTTTGAACCATGTCCACTGCTATGAATTACAGCTGTGGAGTGTGAGACGAGGCAGTCCCTTAGCTTGCCACGTCTGAAACCATGTTTTAGGGGTTAAAATTCAGCACCACAGGATGCATCTGCTCGGGCTTATCCTGAAACAGCAGAGCCATGACATTTTGCTCTACTTCTAGTTCTTCTAGATTTAGAACATGTAATTTTAAGTCTATAAAGGGCTAAAAAGGAGCTCAAGGAGAGATACAGTCTGTTTCTATGTATTGAGACTAGCTGAAGTTATTTAAATCTCCCAAGACAGGTATTTCCCTGCCACAGCGCAATGGTTCCCTGAGATGTCTCTAACTCTCTTTTAATGCAGGATACAACAGCCAGCATCCCATCTGAGAGTTTACTAATCACTCTTGAGCATGGTAATTTGGTTTTACATTCTCTGCAAAGGAATGCAGTATTAATATAAACCATAATTTTAAAGCATAGTTTTAAATTTGTGGTCTCCCTATAACCCCCAAGATATTTTCTGCCACTTGACTCATGGTAGTTGCTTTGCCGTCATTTGGTATTTGTTAATTTGGAATCCTCTGCCAAGCTGAATTCCTTCAAAATACAATTCTGAGTTCTGACTTGGTCTTTAAAAGCATTTTCACTTATTAACTGTAACATGGTCTAGCTTTAGGCATATCTTAAAAAGAAATAAGTAAATAAATAAATAAATCACAGGGGAGAGGGGAAAATTTCCCATGACAATCAGGCTCACATTCACAGTCAAGAGGAAGGTTTTGAGCAGGTCAGCTGGGTGATTGATTATATTGTTCCTTGGTGATTGACAAAGTAGGAAGCAGAGCCAGAACACAGGTGGAGGCACGTGCACCCATGAGAGGAGAGATCAAACTCCCACATGGATATAGAAGGAAAAAAACCTTCTAGAACACAAGCAGAGAAGCCAATATAATATCCCCATGAAACAACCCTTGTCAAAAGTTCTGAGCAAATTTAAATCTAGAAATAAGCAAGGTACATCCTTTATAAATAAGTGCTAGTGGGATTCATCACTCAGAGCTACCTTTTTAACCCTCCCTCTAGGAGACAAAACTTTTAAATCCTAACTCTTTGGTTCAAAGAGGCATTACAGGATGTGAATTTCTTTTGTGAGTAGGGGTAAGGTTATGGCAGTGATTACAGTGAGTGGAAATTCACTACAGGCCGCTGCAGAAAGGTCCTTTGGTACAAGTTGCAGACAACCAATTAAATCAAAGTTCATCAGCCAAAGGTTACATCATAAAGCTCTCTGATCTTCACATACTGTATGGATACAGCTGGAGTGGATTTCCCTGGGCTTTCTGCTATTTTATATGATCTGAATTGTATTTTCACCCTGAAAATATTACAAGATATTTAGTTTTCCTTGCATCATAGTTTATTTTTACTGCCACCAGCCTTGTGACAGGTATTGTCACCTGCTGCAAACAGCAGTGTATTTTAGTCACGAATATTTGATTGCATATGGTACCAGAATGAAGGAGAATGGAAAACTTTCTCATAGCAAGAACAGAATACCAACTCTAAACCGAAGGGTATTGGGCACATCCATTTTTATGAGCTCGGGATATAAGACTGATCCACTCCTGCATCCTTGCAAGGGTCTCTGGGGTTTCATCACCATAAGCCTTTGTGATGATAACAGAATCATGTGGGAGCAGTAAGATCTCCAGATGTTTGGGAATTTGTCTTTAAATCTTATCCTGGCAGCTTTTGTTGTCTCTTTATTCTCAGGCCTTTGTCATCACCGGTGAATTATCCCCTAAAATTCTGTGGCTTCCATGGACGGCTCAGCTGTAGGAAATGCCAGTCTTTTTCTTTCTGAATTTTGTGTAAAGAGGCTCTGACAAAAATAGAAGTGTGTTGCTGATTCTAAAACAACAGAGACAATTATGGTTTTACCTTTCTGTGTCTGTGGCTCCACAGCCTCACCTGTCAGAGTGGCTGCTCCTGCAAACAGCCCCAGGGCTCTTGAATAATTTCAGTTCCCAACCCAAATCTTCCTGCTGCTTTTATTAAAGGTGGTTACTGGTGCTGGTACACTCAGTCTCCAGCTGTTTCCTCCACACTGGAATGAAATGACAAAAGTATTAGGTTCTTTCCTTCTGCCCTCCTGCATAAGCTCTCTCAATTAACATTACTGCTACACACCTTAATTGCTGCATTCTTATCTTCAGGCTGTTTTCCCCAGCTTGCTGCTTCCTTAAAGTATAAAACTGTAATTTTATAAACTTGTAGTTTAGATATTCAGTGTGCAGCCCCTTCTTAAGTTGTAAAAGTTGTAAACTTGTGAGCTTTCCTTGGAGTCCTTTTATGTAACTTGCAAGCACATAAAAATTGCTGATCTGAGTATGAAATGACCCTTTGTACTTTATAAGACTTAAGACCCTCAAATTAAAGGTGTTGAGCTAGGCAATAGCCCAGGTAATTAGTAGTATTTAAATAACTGATTAGACAAAGGAGAGTTTAACGTATTATCACTTAAAGCTTCCTTTGAAGTGCAGAATTGTCCTCTTGTGCTTATCCTGGCTTCTTGCCAAAACTGGATGTAGTCACACCCGTCTGTGGCTGCCTTTAAATGACTATGCAGTTTTCTTTTTGTGAGTGGGACAGTATGACAAAAATTCTGATAGTCTCTATTTTTTTCACACTGATAGTGCAAGTAATCTTACTGCATCTTCATTCTCTGAATAAGCGCAAAGTTATCTTAGTTTTCTGGAGAAAATTATAAGCTTCCCTTCTTTTTCTATGTCTTTTTAAAGGAAAGTAAACTAAACTTACTCAGCATAACAGAATTATTGTTTTGTGTTGATTCCTCTCTAATTCGGGTTTCTTTGTCTTTTATCTAGTTCTTTAGTCCAGACTTTGAAAAACTGTACAATGATCCAGGATATCTATTTCTCTTTTCTTCCTGACATGTTGATCCTTGTGCTTTAGGAAGGCATTAACAATGCATGAAAAAGGAGACATTACTCATAAGTAAGAGAAATGGTTGTTACAATTGGATTGCCTCAGTTTTAAATCAGTGTTTTGTATTGTTTCTAAGTTCCTTTCTTAATCCCCTGCCACCAACAAAGCAACCTAAGGAACAGTTTTAGCATTTGCAAAAACTGCTTCATGCCCAGAAATAGGAAAAACAATCTATGGAGTTTCTATTTACTGATAAGGCTGGAATATGGGTTTGAATCATGAAGGACAGATTGCTGAATATATTAAGCAATGAAAGAGAACTTACAGCTGGACCACATTTGCTAATGGATACTTCTGCAGCCTATGGGAATAACTGCAGGTCCAAACAAGCATAAACATTAGGAGAAAAAAACACCTTCAGAAAGGCAAAGAAGGTTAATGAGTTAGCCTTCCATTTTCTGGCTGCAGAGCAGAGTAATTAAAAGGTATCTAAGTGAATGTTATGAGCTGGTGTTCATTTCAAAGACACAGAGATGATGTCAGCTGCTGAATGGTGCATTAGTATAGGTGTGACCTGCTATTCTAATCATCTCTTCCCCACAAACTTGGGGGAAACACATTGATTTAATCTTGTGATTTTGTTTCTGTGTACACCTAAACTGCTTTTGGCACTTTGAGCATGAGCGTAATTTGCTCTGCTAATACTATGTTTGGTGGCCTTGGGTGGATTTGCATACTGCAATTTCCTCTTATTACAGTTATGCTTCCCCTCCAGCCCCTCCCCCCACCAAAAAAGTAGAAAACAAGAAATGAATGTTTTTACAGGTTACTCTTTTGGTCTCTGAAAAATCACCTTGAAGATTTTCCATGTAGAAAGTGATTAAGATTTAGAAAGAATGTTTATTCTGCCTCTCCACCCTGTGTAGTGTAATTTGTGAAGTTTATACTGTAAATCTAGCCAGTAATCAGCATAACAGCATGAGATTTTACATATCTCCTTCTTGAATTATCACACAGCTTTTGTCTTAAAATTTGCTCCTGTATGCACACCTGGACCATTAGGATTCTTTTCATGAAAAGTATTTCCTTAAGCCTCTATTAACTTTGTTTTTAATTTGCATGTGTGTTTCCTTGTCTTTTTATCAGTCACACTGAAACAAATGCCTTTATTCTGTCATTCTCTACCACAGTTACATCATAGTACTCTTTTTTGGTTTTACCCCTTTTCCTTCCAAACATCATAACTTCATGCTGTTTTAACCTACTTTTATGTGATAATTTTAGGGATCACAGTAGTCCTTTTCTCCATCTGTCCATCTCATCCACATTCATATATTGTAGTCAGAACTTGAAAAAAAAAAAGTTACTTTGATTTAAGCAGATCTAAATCTGTTCCATTTCAGAAATATTCTCTCATTGACACTCCACATTTCATGGTCCTCAGCCAGAAAACCAAATGAAGTGCTGGTGGTCATTTATCATCCACGGATGGGAAAGAAGTCAGCATGCAAAAACACATTGGGATACATCCTCTTTGCACACTTTGAGAGGCTGATGGAGCTTCAAACAGAGGCAAAATGCACATTCTTAAGGTGGTGTCTCCTGTGAAAGTTTGGTGGGCTGCACACACTTCCAGGTGCATGGAAATGGGCAGAATTTCCCTACCTCCCTTGAATTATTAAAAGGAAATTTGATTAGCTTTGTTTTCCCTTCCCTTCCCT
>VYXD01004016.1:6546-56782 GCA_013397195.1 Hylia prasina
AGCCTATAGCAGCTGGGATCAGGCAAATCCTGTCCTGGCATTTTGGGGTAACCACTGAGGAAAAGGGCTAAGAGTCAAACAACAAGCAATAAAACTCCATCTAACTTCTTGACAACAAACAGTGCAGGAAAGCATCAGAGACTCAGGCAGTGGTTATCTGCACCCCTGCTGGGCACACTGTCTACAGAACAGCCTGAGGCCAGGAGGGCAGGAGGAACTTGACCAGAATGTGAGGACTTAGGTAGCATGCTCCATGTGGAGCCTGGGTGAAGCAGCATGGACAAAAGTTTCAGCTTTGCCTGACAACCACTGTAGATAAACCTCAGTTATCGGAGCCACTGGCTAAACCAGGCTCCTTTGCAAGAACATGACACATCCCTCACAGCCACTGCTGTGGTCACAACATCTCAGTTCCACCCTAAAGCCAAGAGCTAACCTTGGAATGCCGTTCCTCCCACACTCCATTTCTGGCATGCAAACAATTCCTCCAGGAACATGTATGGGATATCTCCTTTCACTTAATCCCAAAAGTATCACCACTGCTTCTTCTGTTCTAGTGAAACAAACTCCTTGCAGATACATTGTCCTGATCTTAATGACAGAAGAGCCTGGAAGTTCTTGGAGTTTGCTAACTATGAAGTTTGTTTCCCTGACACTCTTTTATGTTGGTTATTTAATTTAAAATATGAGAAAGTGCACTTTAAGACAGGTTCAACAGTTAATAGAGGAAACTAGTATGACAACACCAGTAGTAAGGTACAGGTGTTTCATATGTTGGTAACTTAACCAAAGTATTATACTTTCCCTTTGAAATTTACTCTTAGAGCATAAGAGACTATCGTCCTGAAATAACTTTATCATATTTCTTCTGGAGCTTACAATCTGCAGACAGCATTATGAAAAGGAATCACATCCTTATTCAGTCAGTGCCAGCCAGATTAATGCGAAGTACCCTGAGAGGCAGGCTAATGTAAGTCTTGTGCTGAATGAAAGGGACTTCCCACATTGTTTGTCCTGCTGGTTCAACATGTTGTAAGTTTTAGTTGTCAGGTGAAAAAAATAAACTATAAAAAGTATAAAAAATCAACTATATAAAATTTACTGTTACCACATTTTAAGCTATATAGTCATATAAATGCATTTATTTTTTATTATGAAGTTCCTAGTAGGAGTATTGTTTCCACTAGAGTCTTCATAAATTTCAGATTTCCCTGAAGTTAATAATTTCAACTGTTTACATTTATGTTTCCAGGGAATGTAAAATAATCAAAGTCATGCTGTCAATATCATGTATGACAAGGAACATAAGGGACAAGCAGCATATGCAGCTCAGTGGAGTTCTCACACAACTCATTACTTCTTTGTAATCTTTGCTGCCTTTTACCAGACATTCAAACACAAATCACTCTTCTTAAACATGAGTGGATTACTGGACTATTTATCTGAAATAGATTTATAAAATTCTGGAATGTTAGCACTACTTTTCATGTGAAACAACCCATTTCTCTGGTGGAACAAATTTATGATGCATGCACCTGCATGGATTATTAAAATTTGTCACACAATTTAATACAATGGCACTACTTAAGATAAAATTCCATAAATCCCACTGATAACATAAAAATATGACACTTCAGCTAAGAGTATTTGTACTATACTATATTTACACTAATACGACATCACTTAGCAAGTGATCTTCATTATAGAGAGGAAACAAATACAGTCATCACACAAATCCAATGTAATCTAAACCATTATGTGTCCTAGACATCTAAACTAAACCTGTAGTACTTTAAAAGCTCAAACAGATTTTAGCAAGAAATTAATTTTACTTTTTCCATTGACAGATTTCTGTCCTCCTGGTTTCTGAACAGGAGATTCTACTTACATCTCCAGGAGGTGAGGTGAATACACTCCTGATCTTACTCTTCTGCTCTGTTAAACATCACATTCCTTGAGCAACCCTGGCATGTACCTTTTCAATCATATTCTTCCTGCCATTTTCACTGTTAATTTGGTTGCCCAACATGCAATCTTGCTTTTCAGAGAGTTCTTCAGATGTGAAAAGCCATTAGAGAAGAGCAGAGGCAGGAAAGTTAAGCAGCTAACAAGAGAGCCAGAGACATACTTTCAGAAATCAGCATCAGGAAATATAACGATACAGAAGTGGTGCCTGGGAAAAAAATGAGAAAAAAAATGCAGATTATGTTTTTCCTGAGTACCTCCTAGTTCTTTCAGGCTGTAAAGCCTCAAAATAAAGGCACATTTTATGAACGACTGCAATATTAGAATCCCTTCAGTGAATACAGAACAATATAATACAGACCATAATAAAATGCTATATTTAAACCTTCCTTTTATGATTATATTTATAATTCCAAAGCAAAATATTAAGGGGCTGGAAGGGAGGAAGTACCTCAAAGACAAAGCATGCAGTCAGAGAAGATCCCTTATATACTATATATAATTTCTTCTTTTTTATTTAAGTTTTTGGTAATCAAGAGTAAAGGGTAATAAGAGTGGGCAAACTTTGATGACATCAGTGCATCCCAAGTCTCTCTGATTTCAGCAGGACAAGTGCTATAATAAACAATAGGCACTCAGAGTACAAAGCATGCATTTTTAAATCAAGCACTCATTGTCCGTCTTATTCCTAGAAAAGACTGAAGATTTGCAAGATGGGGCTTTGATCACATGCTTTATACAAAAGAAGTAAGAACCATTTTAATATAGATTAATGATCTATATGATTTACATAACTAAAGGCTGCAGTAATTCTCTTGAGTCATTTGGAGGGAAAATGATTCCTCAGCTAAAACCACATGACCTGAAGAAATTACAGAATCATTGTTACTCCTTTTGAAATTTGCCTAATCATGTACAAAGGCAGACAACATTCAGAGATGTAATTCAGGACAACCTAAGAACCTCCTTCAGCTTCATCATGAGAAGAGGGCCTTTCAACAAAGTGTGTATAGTCTTTGAACAAAAAAACACTAAAAGTCCCATTTTTCAGCGTGTATCTTCCATGGAGGGTGCCCAAGGGGTGTTTTCTGCAATAATTCTTATAAAAGAGAGTTTTCTAGAATGGTGAATGGTATGCTGATGTGTGTGTAGGCAATATAGTGTGCCCTGAGTATAATTTGAACTTGAGTCCCAGCGCATTTGTCTCCATTTATTTTTGTAAAAATATGCACATACAGACAGATATAGAATTCTGGAAATTAATCTGACAGCTATGTATTATGTTACCTTTGTATCCTAAGAAGCAGATTGCAAATCAATAGGGGTTCACTCAGAAGGAATAGACTCTGCATAAAACAGAGTATGATACTGGATTTATTACATCTGGTTCAGTATCCAGTAGAGTCTTGGAACGTATTTTCACTTGCCAAATGACCGAAGTATATACTTATATCAAGATCTATCTATCTATCTATCTATCTATCTATCTATCTATCTATCTATCTATCTATCTATCTATCTATCTCTATACATTACTCACACACACAGGGAATATAAAAATATATAAAGGATATATAGATGACTAGTTTGTTATACATAGTCATCACCTAGCTTGAATAGACCTGTGGAAGTTGCCATTTCAAAGAAAATTATTACTGTTAAGTACTTAATTTCAGCTTATTTAATGGGAACTTGACACTGAAAGCTGACCCTAAGCCTTTTACACTAAGATTGGTACAATTGTATCTATTTAAAACCAAAATGTGACTGTGATCAGGAAAATGACTATATAAAAATGACATCTTCCAACAGCCTTACTGCTGGTCAACCTGGACTTCACTGAGTCATAGCTGCTTTTCCTTCTTCTATTTTTCTGTGATTAAAATATATTTTCCCACCACTTTTAATTCGTGGTAATTGTGTAGAATCAACAGTGATAGGAGAATTAGCAGACAGTTTTCCCTTTAAGATTACCAGATTTATTAGTTAACCGCTGATTCTTTAATCTTTGTTATCAGTGATACGGTGTGATCAGAAAAAAATAACCACCTTTGATTTTTGAACCCAGGTTGTATTTTCTGGAATAGCTGTATTAAAACAACTTTGAATTTCTCAAAATAATAAATGCAGCGTAGAAAATCCAAGAGACAATGTAAAACACAACCTTCAGTACTGTATAGTTACAGTCACTTAAACCCCATATTTTAAGCTTTTTCCCACATAAAATCTGTTATTAAAAAACCACCAATATTGGAAACCTGGTGTGTTCTAGTACTGGACTCATCTAAAATATATTTTTTATTAAATACATCCGTAATATTTCATACACTCTTACAAATCATGGAAACAATGACCCAAGAAGAATGGAATTAAATTTTCCTTTTTCTAACCTTTTAAGGCTTCTTTTTCAACTTGAAGAAAGTTAGATCAGTTACTAAATATCCCAGATACTTTCATAACTATCTGGAGAATAGATGCTGACATTAGGAGAACTTGGTTATATAAAGTATTTAAAAATATATAATCTATAAAGAGAAATGGACCAGTATTTTGGTAGCCTTTTTGAGAAATATGATGTGTTGGGTCTGTTGCACACAAGAAATACCAAGTGTAACTTAAATAAAAAGGGATGAGAATAATAGTTAATAATTGTCTGTAAGATAAGAGCTGGCAAAACAGGGCATGTGATTTATAAGGCAGGAATACCTGGAGTGTCACAACATGACATGAAAGAACTTCATGAGGACACGGTGATGAGCAAAGCAGGAAAAAACCCAAGTTTATTTACAAAACTCAATTTTATACATTTCCAAAGGTGCCTGTGGATTGGATGATGAAATCCCACCTCCCAAACCACATTGGTCAAGACAACTGTCAATCAACTTTCTCCTCCTACCTAAAATATGTAAACAACAAAGGACAGTTAGGAAAACAGAGCTATTGTTTATAGTAAAAAGTGTGGGAGAGTAAAAATTCTGACTCCAGTATGAAAGACAAACCAGAAGGCCTAGAAAAAACCTCAAAAACAGAGTGACACGGGAGTATCAATACAGAATGCAATCAAGGCAACTATGTGCAAATACTTTCTGGAACCTATGAACTGGTGATTTCATTTTACATGTCTTTGTTTTACATCTCCAGAAAAGCTGAGATAAAGACCCGTGCTAATAGACTGTGTTGCGAAAAGAAGGGATCTAACACCTGCAGACCTAAACAGACCTGCCAGACTGTATAGAATTAAATTATATCTGGGCAGGTGGATACCCAGTTGACAGTGCTGTCCACATAAAATGGCATGGAAACTAACAAAATGACATACAAGATTTGCACTGAGACATAGAGAACAAAAAAACCAGGACCTAAACCTGTTTATATCCTGAATAGTGTGCACAAAACTGTGTCAGATAAATAGGTTGAGACACGATGGCTGAAAAGCCATGAGACCTCTGTAATGATCCTCCTTTCTTCATGATCCCATATCCCTGGTTTCTGTACCCAGGCTAACTACTTTCTCCAGTCATGTAGTAGGCAAACCTTCCTGTCTGAAACAATGTCTCCACAGACGTACTAGTTATTTCTGACTTGTAAAAAGCTTTGATATCTTCTGGTGAAAAATAGTGTACATGATAGGTATATAATCTGTTAATAGAATGGCAGTGAATGAACCCACACATTGGCCAGGAGATCTGCTAATTAACCATCAGACCACCTTTTCTTGCCTGTTTTGTGCTATGATATGTGTAACAAGCTCCAGAGTGTGTGTGCCTATGAATACATGCATAAGGGAGAGAGACAGAAAGAGAAAGGCAGAATGACTATGTGCATAAGAGATCTCAGTGAAAAAAAGAACAAAATCAGTCTGAGTTGCCAAGAGAGCTGATGTTCTATTATGATCAAAATAACGTGAAAATAAATTGAGAGGTCAGCAGCAGCAAAAAAATTCATCACCAGTCAGGGTACAAAGACCAAAAATTAACTCTCCAGAATACTGTTTCTGGTATTCCCAGTGCAGAGGAAGGGTCCAGCTTGAGATGAAGCCAAGAAATGTTCTCTGAAAGATACTGCCACATTTACAGTATTCTACAATCACAAGAAAAAAACCTGAATATTAAATAGCAAATGCAAGATCTTCTATTGGTACATTTTTTTCTTAAAACTGGACTGATAAATATTTTGCTTTGTGTCATTATTAAGACATTCCCCATCATCAAAGAAAGATTAACAATGTGAGAACCCAGCGGGATTAGAGAATGAAGAAAAACTGTAACTGTTTAGACCAAAGATTTGGCAAAACATAATAGTGCCCTGAGGTGCTGGAACATAAAATGCCAAAAGTATTTGTAGCTTGAAAATTTTGACAGGCTCAAGATTTGGAGTTAGAGAATTGTTAGTGTTGGCAGCCTTGTTAGGGGGCAAGTAACTCACAATGATCTTAATTTTGTTCTCAAAGTGGGATGTGAACAGTTCACAAAGTTCTGTTGACGGAGGAAGAGCCAGATTAGTCAGCTTCCCTGCAATAAAAAGTTACAAGAAAGTAGGGCAGTCTGCCCGTTCAGCAATTAAGTTGAAATAATAAGCAGATCTGGCTTGTTTCAAAATATCTCTGTACACATTTATATAGCACAAACTTGTAAGAGCACATTCAGACAAGGAGTCCTCAAACAGCATTTAACTTACAGCTCAGAACATTCACTTTTGAGTACGTCTTCCAAATAGAAGTGTTCAGAATTGGCATGCCCTTTAGGACACTATGAGGATGCTTGATATTTAAGAGCAAATCTGAAACATCGTGAAGCAATCAGTAGTATAAAAGGAAGCTGCTTTGGTCTGGCAGAAAACTACGTTCAGTTAAAAATTAGTGGAAAGCTAAGATGTCAGAAACCTTATTTAGGTTTTACTCAGGTTTTGTTAACTGGTTGAGAGGTGGGGTGTTGTTGGTTTTGATGTTTTTTCTTGTGTAAGTATGCATGGATTTTGGGGTTTTTTTGTTTGTGTGTGTGTGGGCTTTTTACTTGGCTAAGAATAAATGTTAGTAATAAGTAAAAAAGGAATAGTGTCAATTAGCACCTCCATCAGAATTTTTATCTTCAAAGCTTCTTATCAGTATCACTAACTGCAGATGGCTATCCTCCAGATGAAGACACCAAGTCAGTGAAAATAATGTAGGTCTTGATCCTACATGGATTAAGTATGGCTTTAGACTTCACACATAAAAATATATTCTCTGAAACTAGTGGAATGAGTGTCATGTGAACAGCTAAGCATTCAGAGGAAAGTGGTCCAGAAGTGAGCATATTTCCTTTGCCTCTGTGCTTAAATTTGATGAATACAGCCTTTGGTAAAGCTACTGAAAGTTCTATTCATGGCAAATAGATCACAGTTGATAGACCACAATGTTGTTCTTGGAGCTAACACGACATGTAAGATTTGGGGTTTAACTACATAATCCAAAATCTTTCCTAAACTGCTTTCATATTCATATAGCTTTTGTCTTGTTTCTCTTACATTTTTACCATATTAATTACTAACAGGGAATTTTCCAGTTATTTCTGCATGAAGAAGAAGGGGATAACATGGTGCTGCTCATTCTATTTTAGGAAACTGAGAAATTTGCTTCACCCTTGATGCTTTCAGTGTTTGTTTTGGTAAGATTAAAGACAGAGTGCATATGGCAGTAATTCTGGTATTTCTTCTTGGAGATAAATCACACAGAACATCACATACATTCAGAAATCATATTACCATGTAATTTATTATCAGAAAGGGTTGTAAGCAGTAAGTGATAGAAGTTCAAACTCTCAGTTAAAGCAGGAGATTATATGGAGATCATCAGATGCAACCCCCTGCTCAAGCAGGGACACCAAAGCCAGTTTCCCAGGACTGTGACCCATCAGGTTTTTCATATCTCCAAGGATGGAGACTCTCTCACCATCCTGGGTTACCCGTGCCAGTGCTCAGTTGCCCTCACAAGAACAAAGTGTTTCTGGGTGTTTAGACAAAGCCTCCTGTATCTCAGCATGTGCCCACTGCCTCCAGTCCTGTCTCTGGGCACCACTGAAATGAACCTGCTCTCTTTGCACTATGCTTTCAAATATGTACATGCACTGGTGAGATCCTTTGAGCTTCCTGCTCTTCAGGAGGAAGTCTTTCAGACTTTCACCATCGGAGAGATGAGGAACCAACTCCTTCATCTTCTTCATGGCTGGACTATCTCTAGTATGTCCATGTCTCTTTTACTGGGGAATCCTCAACTGGGTGCAATCAGTTTTGAAAATAAAATTATGCCAAATTCTAGCTGGTTTTCGTGATCTGGTGGGTTAATCAATAGTAACTGATAATGTAACTTTAAGTGATGTAACAGAGAAGAGTTGAGGAAAAAAGTGAGAGCAGCAAGAGCTGTTATCAAGGATTGCACATGTAAGCACAGCTGCATGCCTTAGCTCAACTACATGAATATTCTGATCAAACCAAACCAAACACCTTCATTTGCCATCTATCTCACTCAACCTTTTGTAAGAGTCTCAGTGCTCACTTGTGTGAGAAAGAGGAATTAAAGACTACTGCAGCCAGTCCCATTCTGCAGGTCTAACAAGTGGCCAGACGTGATACAGAAGCAAGACAAAAGGTAAATGGTAACAGCCAGTGGGCAAGTCAACACCACAGTCTACAACAAATCCTGAACAGAATAGTGTTGCTGAATTAGTCAGCTGTTTTTGCAACGCTTTGGAAGGAAAAAAACAAAAGCATTTGTGTATCTGTTGAGTGGAAAGAAAACAGGTACAGAAGGGTCCAACAGACTATGAGATCCTAGACCTGAGTCTGTCCTGATAGGGTACATCTACATCTTCTGTATAATCTTACATAATAAACCATTTTTCTACTTTCTTTCATTCGCCAGTGTAAAACTGGATCTATTAATAATGAGGGGTTTGAGTGAGGTGTTCTGGTTCACTGATCCATCAAATAACTGATCTACAAAGAAGAAAGGTGCATTCTCTATCAGATCAGCATGTTTACATGACCTGCTGCATAGCTGTATTAATAGTATTTCATATGACATAAAGGACCAGAGAGTCTGTCACTTGTGAAGCATAGCAACAGAGAAGGAGGAATGGGATCACTATTGGCAATAGCCCACAGCTTAGTCAGATGAGGTAAAACACAAAAGGGCATCTTAAAAACAAATGTGTAATCAATGTGGTTTCTGATTCCAGCTTGTCCTGTTGCACCCATAAGCAATCCCAGAAGTCTGGCTTTTTATACCACATCACAGACCCTGCCTCCCCCAGAGAGGTTTATCACTGACAGTTCCATGTTATGGACTATGCATTGGCTCCTGCACCACCCCATATTTTTACACACCTATTAGTTCCCCTTTTCAATGACCAGGGAAAATGCCTTGGAAAAAAAATCAGATTAAGGAGAGTAAACTAGGAAACTACAAAAAATAATGTGTAGCTGCAGTTACATAAAAAAAGATAATCTCACCAATGTTATTAATTGCCTATCCCTCAATAACCTACAGCAACATGCAGATACACAGTGTAAAATGGGAGACTAGTATTATCATTAATGAGTGAGTTACTCAGACTTGCTACCTTTTCTTCTCCAATCCTAACTATGGAAGAGATCATCTGTTGAAAAATTCTGAGTAATTAGGAGTAAACACAAAAAGACTTGATCTTGCAATGCCCCTTTCCTTCCCTCTGAAACTCAGTAGGAAACACTCCTTTGATGACCTTAGGGTGCAATGTTTTAATGATAACTTCATAGCCTTGCAGCTATGCTAAAGATACCTGCTGGGCTGGTCAAGTCAGGAAAACTTTTGGGAATGCTCCTCTTGCTGAATAATCATGGTTCTTGGCCACTAGACTTTACACTCAAGAAGGAAAAAAGGAGTCACTAAAAGCAGCTGAAATTTATTAACAATACTCATCTCTCAGGTTCCTGTTTTGCCATGTTGAAAGAAGAGGAAGATAGCTCTGTCATTAGGTGTCTCTTGACTAGCAACTTTTGAAACAACTACTTCAGTCCTTCTGCAGAAAAAAAAATCATTTAGTATCAAATGAGCTTTCCATTCTAATCTAAGTGACTTCTCCCAATATCTCTCCATTTTTCTCCAAGTCCAGTTGTGCTACTTCTGTTTCCTATGTGGTTGAACCAAGGTAGGAAAATGGAATAAATAAAACTTAACATAATGCAATTAAGCAATCTATAACAATATACCCCAAAAAAGGTTATGCCTCCATCATTCATACCAGCAATTCTTGAGCATATTAATCTGTGAAGCAGTATGAACATGTTTTTCCTTAAAAAAAGCATTCCAGATATATTCTATTAACTATAATTTTACTAAAAACTGCATTTTATGCCATCCTTTCTGATTCTTACTCCTTTCAGAGTCAATGGTAGTGGCCACTGGGGCTATGTGTAGTCAATGGGAAGCTTTAAAAACACTTTGTTTTTGCATTCAAGTGAAAATGGAAATAGAAGGCAGGGCTGCAAATATGTATTTCCTTAGTGTACTTTTGTCTTGTTATTACATCCCTCCATCTTTCTTTTTGTATTGTTGGCATTACAAAGGCATACAAAATAAACATGAACTACTTGAATTTTCACTGAGTCTTCTCTTCACATTTATGCCTTATTTCCAAGATAAACAAGAGCAAGTCTGTTCTCCAAGTCCTATTGAATTTACTGCACTGATCATGATATGGGGATAAAAGTGTTGTTAAGTGTCTAAGGACCCCAAGATTTGATGTACATGGGTGTTGTGGTGATACTGAACTAAGTCACAATGCAGTTCTTGACACCAGACTTTTATTCCTGAGTCAAGGCCTTCTGAAGTCAGCTTTGTATGAGGGCAGCTTTGATGACACCTGAAGTCAAGACAGGCATTCATGACTTCTGTTAGCTCACTCACTCTATTCCCATGGGCTACATCTCCTGGCTATATTTTTCAGACTTTTTTTTTCAGAATTTCTTGTAGCACTTTCTAGGCTGATACATAAATTTCTGAGTCTGTTTTGAAAAGCAAATCCTCAAAATGCAAAACTTTTTTCAACTGCCTTTTTTTTTTTATGAGACAAATGGCAACTTCTGACGTTTTTTAAGTAGTTGAGTCTGGGTCAGAGATGGATGTGACAGTGTGCAAAGCCTTTTTCCTGCTTCTCAGTCTAAGAGTCCTCTTACATGGATTATTATAATTTCTGCTGCTCCAGGACTGGCAGCTGTCAACAACTAAGGTCTGGTGCTCCTTAAAGTTTGTAGAGATAATGTTCCTAATAAAACATCAAATAATTAATGATCTGTAGCTATTTATAATGATATCTGCCAAGAAGGGACCTGTAGCTGATTCTGTAACAGACATCTTCTTCCCTATACCCAAAACTATTTTGAAAAACACTTCCTTGGGAAGTCCAGGGTTCTAAAAATAAACAATTCTATTAATCTGAAGTACAATGTCATCCCAACACATCTGTTTTTCAGAAAACAAAATGCAGATAATTTGCAAATTGTTAGTAGACTAGAATTTTAGAATCGAGGAAGTAATTTAACTGAATTCAACTGTTTGCCCAGAATACTGGCTGAGCATTTTCTCTGTCTTATAACCATTCCCTGCACAATATTAGTAACAGCAAGGCATATTACTCATAGCAATCAGGACTGCTCATGCCAAAAAACTTGGTTTATTTGGCTTCTTTCCCCAGCTTTTCCTCACAAGGCATCACTTTAGCTTCTGCAACTCTGAATGCCTATGAAGACCCTTTGGAAATATACTTTCTATTAAATTTACTTGTCTTGCTGACATTACTTCTAGGTAGACACATAAATGCAATATTAGCAGGTGATAAAAGCAGGAATTTAGGGAAGGACAACTGCTTTCTACCTCATTCCACTCTCTCAGACAATACATGATTTTGAAGACAATTCTGCTGAAAAAGTAGATACAAAACTGGATAGGAACTCAGTGACTGATGGTCTCCTCAAGCCTCAGGCAGTCAGCTTCAACTGAAGTAGCTGAGATTGTTCAAGATCTCAGCAAAATTCAGTGTTTGCCTTATCAGGTGCCTTGCCCAGCAGGGAGAGATAATTTTCTTGCCTGATTTCCAGGCAAGATAAATGTTAAATAAAGCAGTTGTAGATACAGACACTATCTGGTTATCCAGTTTCAGACAGGATGCCAAGACTTCACTGAGTGACACAGAGCTCTGTATACTACTGCAAACTATCTCAGGCAGGTAGTTAAAGCATCATCTCACAGCACAGTTTTGCCCTCACTGTGATTCAGAATGAGCTAACTGCACAACAACTTTCTTGTCAGGATCCTGATGTCTTAATAGAGGAGGCAATAGCATGCACTGGAAGACGGAGACACAGTCGTCGCTGTACTTCTGGAAGTGGCTTCAGAGGAGACTCATCATTTTCTCTCTCAATTTTGAAAGACATAGATGGAATCTGCAACTGAGCCACTGATGTGTATGTAGCAATGAGGTGGACAGATGAATTGTTTTGTAAATCTCTGAAAATGTCAGTGGGAAAAGAAGAGAAAGAAGGAAAGGGAATGTGAAGTCCTAACTTCATGTTCATCCCAGCTTCTCACAGTATGAACTTGTGCCTGCCTTTTTAGCTTTTCTTCAGAGATGGTCTGCTCCTGTTCCAGATTTCACAGAGGAATTCTTTCTAATTATTTGATCTGAAATCCATGGTCATCTTATTTTCCTCCAGAAATCAGGATTGGGACACCTTAAAATTTTTCTTATTCAATTCATGGCTAAAATACAGCTGGTGATAGCATCTGTAGTCACACAGTCCTCTTCTAGGTCTGAAGGGAGAAGCATGAATCACACCTCTACCTTTGAACAGGTAAGACAGACACAACTATGGATAAGCTTCATTTAATCAGATCATAGCTGTGTAATGTCTCTTCTACCACTCTGGCAGAAAAGACCACATGTGGACACTCTTAGCCTCACTAGAAAAACATCCTTAGCCAAGTTGATCCTTAAAGGCTGCCAAATATATAAATCTTACACCAGCAAATGTAAAAATCCTACTCAGACAGAAAATGCAATTAATGGGGAAGCATCACAGACAGAAGACAGAGAGAAGAAAAGGTCAGCCAACAAGGACACTCCTGCTGGAATGCTTCACCAGAGCGCTGTTCCTGTGCTCTGGAATATCCTGCTCTGACAGATGCAAACACCACTTTGTTAGAACTGAGTTTACACTGATGCTAAAGAGGCAGAATAAAGATCCCAGTTCTAATTTACATTTCACACATTTTCTCAGTGAACTTATTTTGCTTTTGTAAATAGTTTGAATTTAATTTTTTAATGACATTGTAATTTATGAACCATGTCATTAAAAGACAACACTTTAGCTGTGGACGACATTGTTTATCCTTTAGGGCAACATTTGCTGCATTAGCTATAATACACACAGCCAATGTGTTTATGAAACAAGTACCAACTTTGTCTTCATGTTCAGGAAGATTTACTGGTTCAAATTTACAGACTGGTGTCCTAAGTGTGAAAACAGTAGTTTGCGCGTCACATGATATATCCATCTGCTTTTACAGCAGTGTATAAGCACAACAGTTGTGAATATACTCTGGATTTACAATACTACTGAGGTCTTCTACAAAGAGATACATATAAAGCTGTCACTTCTGTGACTATGTTGTCTGAAGTTAGAGAATTTTGACGCAGAACATTGCTGAGTCTAAAAAAGTCCTGGCTTTCCTGTCAATGGGGAGAGAGACAGAGCCCTGAACAGGCAAAAGCTTTCCTGGAAATGAATTTTAAGTATTTATTGTAATTCTGTGTCTTCAGCAGCAGCCACAACTGGCAGTCTTAGGGATGACTTTTTTCCTCACTTGTCAGATTGATGGAAGGAAAGACATGAAGGAAGAGATCTGTAAAAAGTGAGTTTCCTAGAAGCCTGCAATGCCAATGAAATCATAAGAATGCTAATGTTTAAAGAAGCCTGAACATTTTAGAACAAAACAGTACATGGACTTTATCAATCTGATGTTTTAATGAGAACAAAAATGCCACCACTAGTTTGCCAAGCCAAAATTTCTCTATTTCTAAGAATACCATTGACATATTCTCAGATACAATCAGAGAAACATCTGCTTTGTTTCGACTCTGATGCTGCTTCTGCTAGAAACCAGGGCTGTATTTTAAGATATGTGAAAACTGACATAGAACTAAGTCAGCTTCCAGGTAGCTTTTGTGGGGGTACATTTAAATCCACCACAGTCTATTTTGAACTAAAAACCAATAATCAATGCAAGTCTTTGGGGCCTCTAATGAAGATTATCTAGAATTTAAAGGATTAAATAAGGGAGACTCTCTAATCTGCTTTACCATCCAAATCATCAGTTTATCAGCCAAAACTGTGGGATATGCCATCCAAAGCATTATGATATTAGCATATGTTTCCAGACACAGAGAAAATATTAGCATCCAGCAAAATATAAGCAATCTAAAAACTGAAAGAAAAGCAATGGTTTCAATTGTGTTAACAATTACACTAAGTATTTTGGCACATAAAATACAATGTGAAGTTATATTTCTGAGAGGATTGCCCAGTGAGGTGCTATTAACACGTCTGATCTTTGAGCTATTTATCCCAGGTTCCTTTGCTTGCAGTCACAAATTTTATCATTTTCATAGAATCATAGAATAGTTTGGGTTGGAAGGGGCCTTCAAAGGTCAGCTAGACCAAATGCCCACCATGAGCAGAGACATCTTAGACTAGGCCAGGTTGCTCACAGACCTGCTCTGTTTCCTCAGACCAATCGAAATTTCCCAGACTGTTCCTACTTCTTTCTTACAGTTCTTCATATCAATGGGTGACAAAATCAAAAATCAGTAAAATAGTTAATCACAATGTTCTAAGAAAAAGTACTGACATTCAAGGCTTAACAGTCTTGCTTCACAGGAAATACAAAGAACACAAATGGCAAGTGGTAAACTTGCCATCAGCATCAGTTTCCGATGAATTAAATATTGAGAAGTGACAGCTGTATCAGCAAAATTTCATTCCAGACAATTGCATTTCCATACATTATGTATATTCTATGTATTTTGTAAGAAATTATAATTTTAAAATGCTTTGTGCAGTCTTCAGGGCTTAAGGGGTTGATGACACTTTTAAAAAAGAATCAGTAAAACACTAGTCTTTTTCAATAGCTTAACTATAAAATCTAAAATCAGTACTGAAAATTTCCACCATGACTGAAAGCTCCTTTCCCAAAAGTGAACAAGGTTTTTAAAATCCCCAACTTTTTATGTCAGACCTCCCAGTTCCTGTTTTGATAGTGAGAATTCAAAGCTGAGATGCTTCCTATACCTCTGCCCACCAGAACTGTGAACATATTGGGTCTGACTGGGATGGGTTCTCTTCCCCACAGCCCTGGCACAGCATCAGCACTGTCTCCACAATATTGTGCCTCCTCCCTCACCACAGCAACTGGTAGGTGTACTGAGGCCCTAATTCCTGGGAAGTGGATCTTTTCCTTTGCTTTGCTTCCACGCACAACTTTTTAACTGACTTCTTCTTAACTCATTGCTGTTTTCTCCATCTTATTTTCTTCCCTCTCATCCTGCTGAGGAGAGTGATAAAACAACATTGTGGGCAACTTGTATGTAGCCAAGGCCACCCCACCACAGACAGGTCCTGCTTCCATCTCCAAAGTTGCAAGTCAGAATTATTTCCAAATTACCTACAATTCCTTCCCCAAAAATAACACACACTTCCATTCATTACAAGCAGTACAATGATGAAATGCAAGGTTGACTGCTGGAATAAGTTACCAGGCAGAAAATGTAGGATTTACAAAGCATCTGAGAGTAGGATTTTTACTGAAAAAATCACTTAGGAAAGAGACAATCCACTTAGCATAGACAATGTAAGGGCAAGAAAAATAGTTTCAATGGTGTTTATTTGTACATACACTACAAACACAACTAAAATGTCAATACATGCAAAGTTATTAATTATATCATGCTCATCAGAATATATTTTTTTATTTTAAGTGTGAGAAGTCATTACATTTTCCTGTATACTGTGACATGGGAATTCTTAATGAGCATCAGTGTAAAGAATTTTACCTGTGACTGACTGTATCACCATTCAAAAAAAAGGTGCTAAGTAAAAACACCAACTATATATATTTCTTAACAGCTGAGCACTTAATGCCCACCTTGCATGCAGGACTATTGCCCTGTCCTTGATCCTTACACAATCTTGGCAGAGTTCCTCTAGCTGTAGTACAAGTTTAATGCACAAAAATGTATACAAAATTATTTCATATAGACAAAGGATCATGGTAGGTATTTCTCAGAAATTTGATCTCTGATTGGCAAGATCTCCAAGAAGAATATCACAGCTCTAATAAAATACTTTGTTTACTTCAGTGTATATTTTCTGAAAGACCTGACACATGCAATAAATAGGGTGGTGCCTAAGTCAAGTGTAGCAGTTACCTGTATATGAATATAAAATCTTAATAAAAGTTAAAGTAAATATAGAAGTGAAGAACTAGACACAAATCTTTCTTAAGGTAGATTAAGATATCTTTTTTACATAGTGTAATCTGTCAGATAGCAAATTAATACATCTTTTCAGAAACACTGAAACACATCTCACTCAACAGAAATTAGAAAGAAACTAGACAGATGAGGTCCTTGATCAGACACTACTTTTAACAAGGTAATAACAATGCAGAACTTCACGGACACTGAAATTACCCTTTTTTTTTTTTTTTTTCCCTGTATCTTCTAACCCATATTTCCTGTACTAATAAGGCTAGCTTTGTACTTCTGTCAGCACAGCAGGCTCCACAGTGAGCTGGAGAGAGAAATATCATGTAACCTCACCTTTCACTCGTCTTGAAACAAACCACCAACATATTTTCCTTCCATTTAAAACCATTCTGGCTGCAGCTTCCTCCCTTGTTCTAGATGCTTAGGTCTTTTCTAAAATGATCAGTTTTCATACAAAATCTCTCTAAATATCCAATGCTTTCCTTATGTTTTGTAAAGGAAAAACTCTTGTAATTTTCACTTTCCTTTTGAACCGCTTCAAGTTTCATTTTCCCTTTATATTACTAAAACCTCATCTGGTTTTTGGAGGGTGAAGGTCAAACCTATTCACGTGCCTTAGCACTGCTGATTATGTTTGTTTTCTTCTGAGTGTTACTTCTGGGTTGCTATTTACCTCCTACACAATTAGTGAGCTTTCACTGTTTCACTCCTCCTGTGTCCTTCTTTCCCTACCTTTCTCTTGCTCCCCTCTGCCACCAAGAATAATTATAATAGTAATTGAAAATGTCACATGAAAAGAACAAACTTGTACCTATTCTTCACCATAGATGTGATGGAATGCTACTTTTTCAGTTTCCCATTTCCATATTTGAGGAAGGAATTCTTCTGGAAACACAGATTATATGTTCTGATTTGCACCTCTGGACATTATCAGGCTGGAAGTATTGATTACTGGAACTTAAAGTTATTGACAAAAACATACTTTACAAACACCTGTGTACTAACCTTTAGGTGTAAGTAGTTCCATGGAAAAGGGACCACAGCCATAATTTAGGGATATGCAATAGTATTTGGAGAACTGGAATTAACAACTTATTATAATTGGAAGTAATATTTGGAGAAGGGGAAGGGGACAATAATAGGAGCCTACACAGTTTTAGCTTTTTTTCCCCCCTAAGTTTTAGCTTTCTTCCCTTGAAAACAAAGAAATACTACTGTATATTTCCTCACAGCTATGCTTTACTGAAAAAAATTTTCAGTTTTGCCCTAAGGGATCTTATGCAACTACAGATGCTATGAAAAACAGAATTTAAATGAATGACTATGTGTTAAATGAGATGTGCAATTACAGATAGCTCTGATATCCTGTAAACATATAGGCTCAAAATGGTTCTGTCTCCAGCTGCACTATTTTGAAAACACATTGCTGGTATCACCTAAATAAATGCTTTGACCATTAGAGTGGAAAGGGTGACACTTCAAATCATGTTTGGATACAAAATTTAAAAAGCTTAAAAACTATTCACCAGAAGGAAGACACTTATCCGGAGCATAGGACACATTTATTTTGCATAAGTGCACCAGATGACAGGAGCAGTCTAAGCCATTTTACAAGTGGTTTAATAGAAGAGACAGCACATAAGATACACTCCATCTTTCTGAAGTCACATAAAGGAAAAGACAAAAAAACACAAACAAAACTGCCCATAAACCTCTTTCTTCATTATTCATGAGGGCCATATACAGTGACTTAAAATTTGGAGACCTTAAGCTGTTTTTTTTTTAAACTGTTGCATCTTAGAATCAGATGTCAGATCACAATGGCTCTGATCTTTTAACACTTTTAACCATTTTATAATTCAGCTGGTATATGAGATGTAGTGAGGCATTTCTCAGTCTTTAAGGGATTAAAGTTTGGCTTTAAACATATGATTTTATTCTGCCAGTGATACATTAAATAAAGATAAGACAAGCAACACGATGGCAGTGTGAAACTTTATGGACAAAGATCCCTGGAAGGAATGACACACTTTCAGTGATTCAGCCTTGAGAATCAGAAAACCATTTCAAAATGAGAATATAAAAACAAAAGCTCAGTTACAGTAGTCTTAGAGGACACAGTGCTTACTCCAAGTCTTATCCTGGCAGCTATCAAGCAGTTAACATCGATGAAACTACCTACAGAACCATAAAGCATTATTATGTGTACCAGAATTCTTTTACCTGCATAATATGATACACTAGAGCAATTTGGACATGAAATATTTCTATATCACTACAATAAATCATAGCTCATATCATGCCAGAGTGCCAAAGGGAAGTGCTAGAATTACTGCCAATGTTAGTACTAGAGAAAAATCTGTCAGATTCTGTATGCTCAATAGTTCTCTCTTCTGTACCCATATTAAATTGTAGAGAGTCTATAAGAAACAATGAAACATCTCATTACAGACACAGTTACTTAAATCGAAGACTGTCAAACAGTAGCAAATTATTCTTTTGAAAGGTTGGTGACTTCAAGTGACAAACACGGAAATAACCCGTCAGCTAGCTATAAAATGCAACATCTTGTGCCCCATAACAGGACAGCCTAAGCATACTCTTTGAATGGGCTACATAATCTTTGCTACAACAGCCTTATGTCACTTGAACAACTTAAAAATAAAGGGGAGAGGGGAAAAAAAAAAAAAAAAAAGGCAAGAAATTACACAATGTGCTTATCTGAAGTTTCTACTCATGTGTAAGGACAAAGGTAATATTTCAACTAAAAGCTATACATCCAGATGACGCCTGCTCTAATACTTGACCCATGTGGAAAGATAGAAGGAATTGGAGTTGTTTAGTCTACAGAAAAGAAAACTGAGGGAAGAAATGATAACAGTTTTTTCAAATCAGCTTCACTGAAGAGGTGAACAAATTGTTCATGGCTAGGAAAGACGGAACAGGAAAGAATGGTTTTCTGTTGTAGACCCATCTTGATTTTGAAACTGTTTTTTTAAATTTTAATATGGAGATGTTGTCTCTGTGCAAAGCCATAGTGCATTCAGTGTAGTTCTCACTTGGTATAAAAGAGTTTGCAAATACCTCCAAATTCTTCAAGAAAGCTGTGAATAATTAAAGCAGAAAAATAAAGACTTCATAACAGGTTTTCACACATTGTCTAGTTTCATTGCAAGGATTTCTTTCATTTTACAGCTAGCACAAAGTTTACTGTTTGGCTTTTGTGTACTTCCAATTCGATAGTCATGACATCAAACTCCTACAAAAAGAACATGTACTTCTTTTAGCATCAGGAAGAGATTTTCTGTGTAAAATTGACTTTTCACTGAACATATTAAGTTTCTGTCTCTTTTCAAGATTTCCTCTTCAAACATTGTTTTATCTTCTTCCAAAAATTATTTAGCAGCATCACCAGTATGCATAAACTTTCCAAGATAATGTAAACCAGATCCCGTCTCATCTTCTCATCTTGCTGTTTTTAAATATCTTCAGTGCTATCAAGCACTCCTTTCATTCTTCCTGCCCCATGCTGCCATCTTGTACATGGATATTACACTTCAATAAACAGGGAAGTCATCCTTGCAAACACCAACATTTTTATTAAGGGGGAGTGAAAGGGAACTCTTGGGAGTACTGTGATTAGACAGTGTCGTTCAGCATACCCACACCTTCATACACTCTGTGTTAAGGAGTATTAAATTAAGGAACCTCTCATCCATATCATCTTTTTTTGTGTCTTCCCAGCTCCTTGCTCATTCTTCTGCACCTCCTGGTTTGAATCAGTGTACTACTCTGACTGAACTGCTCTGAGACAATACAGTCTCATCAGCCAGCCTTGGTCTTCTTTCAAATTCAAAACTTGGAATTAGTCTTGCCTCCACTTTTTCCTTATTTCTTTATACATTCACCTGGTGACCCACGTGCATTTGAAGTATCTAAAATGTTCTGTCCCATGCATGCCAAATCTAAAAATACTTTAAATTAAAAGACTAAAAGGTTTAGGTTATATATTAGGAAGAATTCTTTATGGTGGGAGTGGTGAGGCACAGAGGAGCTGTGGATGCCCCATCCCTGGAAGAGTTCATAGCCAGATTGGATGAGCTCTGAACAACCTGGTCTACTGAAAGGTGTACCTGCTTATGGCAAGGGAGTTGGAACTAGATGACCTTTAAGGTTCGTTCCAACTAAAATCATTCTATGATTCTATGATTCTCTAAACAGATCTACAAATGGTAAGTTTACACCTCCTGGATTTTAACTATTGAGACTTACATGATTAGATACATATACAGACTGAAAATGTTTCTGTGACTATTAGATAGAATACTTAACTAGTATCTAATGAATTTATACAGCAATATAGATATTTTAAAGTTTATAACTAACTACTGGAACAAATCAGTAAGCCCAAACAAATCAGGACTTTCTTATATTTCTGCAGTAAATCTTAATGCCAGAGTTAGCTGAGCACCATTGCTATGTGTGTGCAGTGCAAGGAAGGCAGCTGAATCATAATATTAAATTCTCAATACCTTATAAAACCGTCAGAGAATGTAAACACATATTCAGTTTACTCTGAGTAAACACTTGTACTAACATACCTGCTGAAAGTGCACTGACATATGAAAGCATGGCATAAGAGACAGGTTTCCTTTTGGGCCTGCTTTGATATTTAAACAACACAACCGTGCAATATTGTGCTCATTAGCAATGGGATCGGAGAAGTGCCATAACCACCTCTACACACATGAACTAGTTTTGGTTTACTAAAATGAACAGATCTAAATTGCTTCAGGATAAATGTCTTGAACCATTCCCTGAAGCCCCATATCCCCTAGTGCTGATGGCAGTCCCCAGGGGCAGGGCTTTGGTAAAACCCTCAGTTGTACTAAATACCAGCACATAGGTCAGATGTCAAAGTTAAGTCCTAGACTAATCCAGATGACTCTTTGACTTACGAACTACAAGTATGTTTTACACGTCTTGAGGAAAAAGGATATATTTGTGTCAGTCATCAATTAAACAAGATGATAATTTGGTGTTTCTGCTCACGTGCTATGAAATGTGGAATCTGTAACTACCCCCTCTGCTGTGCCCCTGAAATTAATTTTTACTGCAGTTGCCTGATGAGAAATCTCATTACACTCAGATACACTAGTGCAGGCAGTACGTGGGCAGAATGGAAAAGAGCAGAAAAGTTACATCCCCTATGAAAGACAGTCTGTGATCACCCCATAGCATACCCTGATGCTCACTTTTGGTGAGCATCAGGGTATGCTATGTTTTGGATTACATGAGGAATGAATTTTGAAGCGGATCTTCCTAATGTACCAGCTTACCATGTTTGGTTCAGAGAGGCCTTGCCATACACAAACCAGATGCCTGTCAAAAATCTACAAGAAAGAATGTGTTCCACAAACACGCCTGTGCTCTTCAAGTGTTACGGGCATTTGGTCAGCTGCACAAGCCACCCAAAAACACACAGTGAAGACATTGTCTGTTCATGGACAAGGGCACTTTGCTGCCCAAAAACCAACTGGACGGTCAGGCCCAGAGAGGTGAACCGAGTTACATCCAGTTTGCGGCCAAGTGCTGTTCCCCAGGGCTCAGTGTTGGGGACTGCCCTGTTTAAAATCTTTATCCATGATTTGGATGTGGGGATCACATGCACCCTGTCAGTTTGCAGATGACACTAAGTTGAGTGGGAGTGTTGATCTGCTGGAAGGCAGACAGGCTCTGCAGAGGGATCTGGACAGGCTGGATTGATAGGACAAAACCAAGATGATGAGGTTCAACAGAGGAAGTTCCAGGTCCTGCACTTTGATCACAACAACCCCAAGAAGTGCTACAGGCAGAGTGGCTGGAAAGCTGCTCAGCAGAAAAGGACCTGGGGGTGCTGGTTGACAATAGCTGAACATGAGCCAGGCTGTGCCCAGCAGGCCAGAGAGCTCAATGATATCCTAACCTGTATCGAAAATTGTGTGGCCAGCATGACCAAGAAAGAGATTACCACCCTGTACTGGGCACTGGTAAGGCCACCTCAAATTCTTGGTAGAGTTTTGGGGCCCTCACTACAAGAAAGACATTGAAGTGGTGAAGTGTGTCCAGGGATGGTCAGCAAAGGTGGGGAACAGTCTGTTGCACAGGTCTGATGAGGAGCAGCTGAGGGGGCTGGGGATGTTCAGCCTGGAGAAAATGACAACCAAGGGGACACCTGATCATTCTTTACAACAGCCTTTACTGATGTGGGGGTCAGCCTCTTTCTCACAAGTAGCAAGCCTTAGGACAAGAGGAAATATCCCTAAACTGTGCCAGGGGAGGCTTAAGCTGGATATCATAAGTTCTTTCATGAAAAGGGCTATTAAGCACTAGAACAGGCTGTCCAGGGAAGTGGTAGAATCACCAGCTCTGGAGGTATTTAAAAGACATGTGGATGTGGTGCTTAGGGACATGATGAAGTGCTGGGCTTGGCAGTGCTTGGTTAATGGTTGGACTTGACGATCCTAAAGGTCTTCTCTTACCCAAACAATTCTATGACTCAGTGGCTATTGTCTCTACTACTTGCCAGCTGAGGCACAGTCACAAGCTGAGGGGTTTGGCAGACATGCAGTGCACATGCAGTGGTGCAGAGCACATTCCCCAGCACTGCACCTGAGCTCCGGGCTGCCTTTGCAATTGTCTGTGTAAGTGCTATGCCATACACTCAGAACCACAGCGCTGCTGGGTTTAAGCCTGAGTGTGTTTACATAAGCCACCGACAGCTTCCTGCTTGTAGTGTATTGGCATCTATTATGACTTTCATATGCTGGCAGTTGAGAGGCCACAAAATTTCAGTGTGTGCTATAATTTACAAATTTTCTAGGGACTGCAGCAGCAACACCATTTGAAACAGGTCCTGAATGCAAATGATTTTTTAGCAGGTAAGGGCTTTGGAGAAATGTTTGTGTTTGATGAATTCCTTTAGCACTGCTGTTTATTGTCCAAAGCCAGAGGTGCAAGCTGACATGGGTGCCAAGCTGTTCACCACCACTGCTAACACAAATTAACCCAAAAGTCTTACAAGTGCCTCACAGGCTTCTGTTTTTACTCAGCACATAAAATACAGCAAAGATGAAAGACCAACAACCCACTTCCAAAAATCACAGAATCAGAGAACAGTTCAGGTTGGAAGGGACCACAGTGGGTCATGTGGGTTGTCCTAGAGCACATAGTACACAATTGTAACAAGATGATTCTTGAGTATTTCTAGTGGGAGACTGCAATCTCTCTGGGCAATCTGTTCTAATGTGCAGCCACCCACACAGTAAAGTCCTTGCCTGTAATCAGGTGGAGCATCCTGTGCATCAGTTTCTGCCTGTTACCTCTTATCCTCTTGCTGGGCACCACTGAGCAGAGCCTGGCCCATCCTCTCGACATCCTCCCTTCAGATATTAGACACTGATGAGGTCCCATCTCAGTAATCTTTTCTCCAGGTGGAACAGGCACAGCTCTCTCAGCCTTTCCTTATAAGAGAGATGTTCCAGTCCCTTTCTTGCCCTGTGCTGGACCCACTCCGGGAGCTCCACACTTCTCTTATGCTGAGGACAGAGCACTCCAAATGTGTCCTCACCAGGGCTGAGGAGCAGGATCACCTCGCTCGACCTGCTGGCAACGCTCATTCGAATGCAGCCCAGGGTACCATTGCCCTTTCCCACAAGGGCACACTGCTGGCGCAATCCCTTGAGCGTTTACTGTTCTGGTACTTCTCCCACATGTGGGACCTTCCTGGGCACAGAGCCTGGCCGAAGCCGAAGGCTTGGCGGTCGTACCCCTCTCAGGTACTGCAGCTCCCGCGGGGCGAGGCTGACCCGGGGGAGGGCACACGGCTCCCCACCGCCCATCAGGAGCGTGCCCCACCGACCCCCCGCACATACACCCGCCCCAAATCCAGCCAGGGCGCCGGGACCGTCCTGGCGGCCCCCCGCACCCGGGTAGCGCCGGCACCGGAGCTCGGCCGCCGGGCGGGTCACCGCTCCTGCCGGGATGGGTGACGGCTTCTCCAGGAAGGGACCGATCCCTGAGGTCAATGATCGCCCCCTGCCATGCATGGCCGCTCCCCGGGATGCACGGCCGCTCCCCGGAGCCCCCGCCGCGGCGCGGGAGGACCGCCCTTCCCTGGCGCAGGCGCCGCAGCGCTCGGCCGGCGCCATGGCCCGCGGGGCGCTGCTCGGCGCCGTGGCCTGTCTGTGCTTCCTGGCCCCGGCGGCCGAGGCCTTCAAGAGGAGAGGACCCAGCGTGACAGCCAAGGTGACTCTCGCCCGCGGCCGGGGCGGTGTCTCCGCCGCCCGGAAGCCTCGGGACGGGGCGGGCAGGGCCCGGGCGGGATGTCCCGCNGGGATGTCCCGCGGCCGCGGTGCCGGGGGATCCGGCCGGCTTCTGCCCTGCCCCGCTCCTACAGCCGGCTCCGTGCCGGGCACAGAGGACTTGGGGCGGGCTTGGCCAAACGCCAGAATTTGCCGGTTTATTAGTTTTCTGTGGTTGGTTGGTTACTTGGTTTCTAACCCCTTTGGGCGTTCTGTCTTTCTGTACGCGCTGGCACACCGCAGAGTTCGGGCCAGCAAAGCCTCCCTCTGGCTTGCAAAAGTGGAAACTTTTAAATTCTTCACCCCTCCAGCGCTGCTGCGGCCTCTGCTGCTGCCAGGGCAGTCTGGGGCTGCTGGTGTTGCCTCCCGAGCAGGGGACGTTTAACTGCGCTGCGGCTCGGCGGTGCCATGGGTTTTGGAGAGGATCCAGCGGAGGGCTACGAAGTTGATTATGGGAGTGGAGCATCTCTCTTGTCGGGAGGGCTGGAGGAGCTGGGCCTGTTCAGCCCGGAGAAGGAGCGACCTTATCAATGTCTATGAGTATGTGAGGGGAGGGTGCCGAGAGGACGGACCAGGCTCTGCTCGATGGTGACAAGCTGATGCACAGGAAGTTCCACCTGAATATGAGGACGAACTCCTTTACTGTGCAGGTGACTGAGCAGTGGCACAGATTGCCCAGAGAGGCTGTGGAGTCTCCCTCAGTGTAGATACTCAAGAACAATCTGGACAGAATTCTGTGCTATGTGCTCTGGGATGTGGCCCTGCTTGACTGGGGAGGTTGGGCCAGATGACTCGCTGTGTCCTTTCCACTCTGACCCGATCTGTCATTGTGCAAAGTAGCTCTTGGTATTGAGAGCAGACCCTTTGTTGGCCCCAGAGGAGGTGGGCGAGCTGCAGGCCAGGATCCGTGGGGCTCGGTGCTGTAGGGCCCCTGGGCAGGCGTGATGGATGGGCTGTGCGCAGGTGGCACACGTGGCCATTGCAGTGGCACTGCCCAGGAGATGGGCTTGTGGGATGTGGGGCCTGCCAGCAGAACAGGGATGCACCTACTTACTGCAGCATGCCAGCATCTCTTTCCAAAAACTGTTCGTTTGGTGCAGGAGGGGGGGTGTTTAGTCCAACTTTGGATAAAGCAGGAATTCCGTGTTTCAGCCCCCAAGTCTCTTTCCACGTGCAGTCAGGAGAGAGTGGGTCCATGCTGAGAAAGACAGCTACACTCATGAAAGTGACAGGGAAGGGCTGGGGCAGAACTGCTTCTTCTAGCATGGCTTCAGCATCCTAAGCCCTGGACTGTGCCTTTGTACTTCATTGCCACTGTTGTCTACAACTGCTTATAGTTTCATTGCCATGAACTTCTAGACCATAGATTTTTTTTTTTTTTGGGGGGGGGTGGGGGGTAAATTTGACCTCCAAATAATCTGGCAATATATTCTCATTTAATTATGCATTAAGTACTTTCCTCCTTCATTCCTTCTGCCTAGGCTATAATTTTATGCCCTTTTCTGATTGTTGTGGCACATAAAGAATTGCATTACAATTTCCCATGTCCTAGGTAAGTGGTAACTTTACAAAGCTCATCAAATCAAACTAGTTCTTTGTCATCCAGTTTAGTGGTTTTCTGTAACCTTTCTTCTTACAAAAGGTATTCCATACCTGTTGAACATCTGTTCTGCCCATTTTTCTACACTTCATTTTTTTTTAGGTTGGTTTTATCATTCTGCGACAGAGAAGCCAGAATTACATGCAGCACTTCAGGTGTGAACTCACAGTACAGATGTACAGATGCCCATCTCTTTTCTGTATCCATTTTAATTATTTCTAGTATTCGTTCTCCTTCTCTGACCTTCACAAGCCCAAAGCCAAACCTTTCGCTAAACTGCTCAGGATGATTTCAGATGTGTTTTGGCCCCCTTGTTGTGGCTGTATACCGTGTACAGTATTTTTGCATTTATGCGGTTATTACATTACCTGGTCTCTGAGAATTGTGAGATCTTCCTTTTAGAGTCAGATTTAGTTTCCGTGAATAATTGAATGCTTTTGTCCATTTTTTCAATTAGATAAACACCATCTTGTGTAAATTATATATGAATATAAATTATGAGACCCAGCCACTCTTACTGGTGTGTTCTTTTTTCATTTCAGTCTTGAAATACTTAACTTCCGATTGTAAATACAATTAAATATTTATAAAAATATTAAGAATGAAAATTTATAACATTTATTTTCTTTCAGAATTTTTGGTGAAGAATTTGGCGAGATATTTTCTGTGATTTAAAAGGGCTGTATCGACCAGCTCGTGGGTGTCTACATGCTTACTGAATTTCCAGGGAATCTGTGGAAATACACTCATGATAACATGGCTTTTCTATGCAGAAATAGTGTCTAGGGCTACCAAACATTTCTGTACTTGATTTTGTGCCAAAAATATGCAGAGACACATTTTTAAAAGTACTGGGTCTGCTGCTTAGGCAAGCAGCAGTGCCACATATGAAGCCTTGTGGCTGTGCTAGGCTTACAGCCTATGATGAACTTGTCTTCTTGTGCTGTCAACAAAGTGTATGATGTTCCTGCTCTGTGGGGTGATTGTTTGGTAGCCTGGGTCTTGTTACTTATATTACGCCTATGTATTTTAAGCAGTCCTTCTGGAACAACATTTTCAGGCAAAATAGACAGGTAGTGGGTTTAGAAAAGGTAGGAAGGCAATACCTCTTACCTAGATAACCCTGACAGCACAATTCAGAGAGACTTGTTTATAAAACTGTTAAAAAGCTAGTGAAAGTGTGCTGTTAATACTTTGGGAACCACACATCTAAAAAGCATGTTATTCAGTGCCAAGTGCCAAGGAAATGAATGAGGTGTATCAAAAGGAATTTTATTTCCTTTATAGCGCTTTTATAGTGTTAGCCAAAAGTTCAACAGTCAAAACCACATGGAAGATCAAGAAATGGTAGAAATGTTTAGTAGGAGAGCGTGAAAAAGGCATTCACATTGGAGAGACTGTGGTCATTTATTATCATTATTGGACTAATTTTTTAGCATTACAGACAAGTAATACTTGGTTGAGTGCCACAAGGAACAGCAAATACCACATCATAGGAATACACATTGCTGTTTCCTAGAAGTTGTAATAGCCTTTATGTAACTTTTTCAGAACTTCAAAATGCCTCATTTCCTGCCAGCTGTTCCTATTTTCAGTAATTATTGGAACATTTTTGCACGTTCAAATACGCATTCATAGATTCTGAACTATATTAAAATGTCTTAATAGCTCATTTGCCTTTTTGAAGTTGCTTTTCAGCCACATATACATTGAAGCTTTTAGGCAATCAGCTGAATAATCTGGCCTGGTTATTTCTCTGCTGGGTTTGAATTCATGTTTAGGAAGACGACTGCTTGCTTGAGCCATAGGATTTTCTTCCCACTGTCTGTCAATTCAATGGAATTTAGGCTTTTGTATATATGTACTGATGCCTAGAACAGTGAAGATTATGAGTGGATAGCAAACTGTCTTTTGTGGAAAGTGTTAGTACTGTAGTTCCTTGTTATTTTCCCCCATATAGAAATAGCATGTTGTTCTTCCTTACTTTCATTTTATTTTTTCCATTCAGCTTTAAAGACTTATGTGTCTGGGAAAAATCTTCTTGAATACGATCCTCAAACTTAAGATACAGCAGTCCCACTGAGCCATTAAAAGCATAAGAATCAAAATACATACTCACCAGTTCTCAAACAGTTTTCTGCATAACTTGATTTTGGTGGCTTTGAAAGGATTTCTCTGAAACAGCACCCTTAGGAATTGCAGGATCATATTAAACAGAGCAGCCAGAACTAATTTCTTACCACCTTACTCTTTGAAAAGCTTGGCTGTTTGTTGTGCTCACATCTATATCACTTTTGTTCCCTTCACAAAAATATTCAGGTGTTCTTTGATGTGAAGATTGGAGACAAAGATGTTGGCAGAATTGTAATTGGATTGTTTGGAAAAGTTGTCCCGAAGACCGTGGAGAATTTCATTGTGTTGGCAACTGGAGAAGTACGTTTGCGGTTTTCTTCCACTGTGTGCTCAAGTTTGGCTTGGGAAGGCAGTGTTTGTTAAATGCTGTTTCAATTGTGAACTGCTGATCTTCATTCAGTGGAGCCTGTGCACAGGTGCTGTCCCCAAGGATGTGCTCTAGTGTGTGTCTTCTCAGGTCCCTGTTTCACAAGACATAATTATGGGATGCTGGGTATGAGCACCTCAGTCTGTCCCTGCCTTGCAGATCTGGCATGTGGAGTTACTGTGGTCAGAGATCAGTCAAATAAAGACAATGGCTTTCATCACCTGAGTAATACCTCCTTTGTGGCAGTGCAGTACAGCTGAGTTTACCTGCATCTCAGTTTATATCCCTTGGTGGTATATTCTGTGAAATCTAGCCGTTCACAACTTGTGTATTTCCATATGCTTGTATATAGAACTGGATGTTATATTCATTTAAAGAATTATTTCATTTTCTTAGAGAGGATATGGATACAAAGGAAGTAAATTTNAAATTTTATTTTATTTGTATTTATTATACTTTTATATGTCTGATTGTCCTACAAATTAATCCTTTTTAATTTGTGGTTTTAAATTATTAGGGAAGACATGAGCTGCTGGATAGACTTTGAAGAGTTTGAAAAGTTCATCAGAATACTTGCCCCTCACTCCCACATTCATACTGAATTCCATTTTCATGATCTACAGTAGTAGCTGTACATTTTTGAGAAGATATTTAGCCTTAAGTTTCAGTTTAGTCAGATAAACAGATGAATATCCAAAACCAAGTTGTCAATATACCTGAATTAATTTTGTCCTTTAAAAATGNTTCCATATGCTTGTATATAGAACTGGATGTTATATTCATTTAAAGAATTATTTCATTTTCTTAGAGAGGATATGGATACAAAGGAAGTAAATTTCATCGTGTGATCAAAGACTTCATGATTCAAGGAGGAGACTTTACAGCTGGAGATGGATCAGGAGGTAACATACTTAGTATCTTCCAGGTTCCCTTTTCTTTGTTCAAATGTCTGCTAAAAGTATGGGCAAACCAGCATATTCCTTTAATGGTTTCTGCTCAGATGAAAAAACACTAAACCAGCCCACATTTGTTTTAGACCATCTAGTACTTTTCCAAGTATCCTTTAGCCTAAGCTGCAGCTATTTGGATTATCTGATTTATAAGTATGAGTAGCTCTTCCTTTGTCCTCAATTTTTGCAGATAGCTCTTTTCTGTCTGTGACTTGTCCCCATTCAAGAAGCATGGCTTTGTGTGCTGGGCTGGAGCCACGTGACCAGCTGAGCTGCTTCTACAACTTACCGTCTCCAAAAGATGGATGTCTCCACCTTTCCCCTGCTCTGGCTTTGTGACAGCGCTCCTTCCCTGAGGCACTCACTGATTGCATGTATAGGTGAACCTATTCAAGTCATCCAGCAGAAGTCTAATCCATGATGAAACAGTGAAAGCGCGTAGAGGGAAGGCAGGTAGGGAAGGAGGAGGCTGCCCTCTCTGTCCTCAGCTCAGCCTGTTCTGAGGAACCTCTGAAATGTGCTATGAGAAGGAATTTCATAGCAGGGAGAGAGAAAGAAATTAGAAGATGAGGGCCATGCCCTTTCCCCATTTTTCTCTTACTAAAACTGAAACCATAAACGTGCTGGTGCTTTGAGTCCTGGCTGTATCACTTCTCCCTCCAGAAGGACAGTTCAGTCCACTCGGGGGCAATGCCAGCGCAGCATCTCTTGCACTGCACTCACTCTGGCTGCAGATTTCTTCTCTTCCTTTACATGCACATTCTTCACATGCTACGATTTGAACTGTCTGCATGAACTGTTGGTGATTTCCCTGCTGGGATAGAATGGAACACACATTCCTTTTCCTAGCAGTGAACAATGGGGAAGACCATAATACCAAAGACATAGTTTTAGCATTAAAGGTAGGCAGTATTTGCATGCTGATGTTTATTGGGATAGCATCTGGTTGTGTTGGGAACAGTGTCCTCATTGTGCTAGGCACTGCACAAGTAAAGAGTGAGACAGACAGCCTTCTCTTTTCAGAGTGATGGTGGTTTAACCATGACTGTGTTTTCTCTATGAACTGTTTTAGAAACATCAGAATCTTTACATCGTGGTTGTACACATCCACACCAAGTATTTTAGTCTGACTTCCATTTGGTCTTTATATGTTTCCAAACATACCTAAAGCAATTTTGTAGCATAAGGGAAAGGTTTAAATACTGAAATTGTCACAAAAAATTGTGCAGCCTTATTCTTAGTGGCCATAAGTATGTACTTTAATTTGCTCAACAGGATGAAGTACAGCATTGTTCAGTGGTGTCTGTAAACCAGACCTTTGAAGGTATTCAGCTTGCTTAAATTCGAAGGATAAAGCATCATCACCTTTAACTATTCTCTCCTTACGTGTGGTGGTTTAGCTTACCTTTACACACAAAATTATTTTAATTATGGAGTTGCTGATGGTTGAACAGTGATGCTGCTGTGTTTACTCAAACAATGAATCTTCAAGTCCTGAATTAATATTTTGTTTTTCCCGTTTTTGAACAAAACTGGGATTTTGTTTGATTTTTTTTTTAAGTTTGCTTTCTTATTTTTTTGTCATAGGAAGAAGCATCTATGGAGAAAGGTTTCCTGATGAGAACTTCAAGCTCAAACACTATGGAATTGGATGGGTTAGCATGGCTAATTCTGGCCCAGACACCAACGGATCCCAATTCTTCATCAGTGTGACAAAGCCTTCCTGGTTAGATGGAAAACATGTAGTATTTGGCAAAGTCCTTGATGGAATGGTAAGGTTAAAGCAGTGGTTGATCTGGACAAATTGTGCCCCATTATGTCCCTGTTACCATAGTTCAGAAACAGTTGAGTATTCATCTAATATGTACATGGTAGAAAATGATTGTGAAGAGCTCCAGCTGGATTATTTAGAACTGAAATAGCAGAAATGGAAACCTCTACCACTCTTTTGGTTTTCACAGCCCTTATTTCAGATGGCTAACCACTGAAATCAACACTGACACCGTTGCAGATTACAAAGAACTTTGGAGAAAATTCAGCTCCTCCTGTCAGGAACACAGTTACTCATGAAATAATTCTTTTTCTTCAGGCTAAAATCAAATTTTGTATCATGTGCTAGTTATGGGTAGCACTTTCACTGTTAAGGGTTTTAAAAGCAGGTGAATGTAAAGCACGCAAACACATACTGATGAGAGGCCAAATAGAATTTTAAGCTAAATAAAATTATATTTTATTTATATTTTATATAAAATTTTATTTTCTTTGTATTTATTATACTTTTATATGTCTGATTGTCCTACAAATTAATCCTTTTTAATTTGTGGTTTTAAATTATTAGGGAAGACATGAGCTGCTGGATAGACTTTGAAGAGTTTGAAAAGTTCATCAGAATACTTGCCCCTCACTCCCACATTCATACTGAATTCCATTTTCATGATCTACAGTAGTAGCTGTACATTTTTGAGAAGATATTTAGCCTTAAGTTTCAGTTTAGTCAGATAAACAGATGAATATCCAAAACCAAGTTGTCAATATACCTGAATTAATTTTGTCCTTTAAAAATGCTGGTGGCATCGTACCACACTAAAAACCTCTATGTGTGTTATATGCTAAAGGTAAAAGCAGTAACCAGCACAGTTATGCTGAACAATTAGAAAAATAATAATGCTTGCCTTTTCTGATCTCTGGATTCATATTTTGTTCACAGGCCACAGATAGAATCCTGTTTGTGCCAGCTTAATCAACGGAGTGTACATTTTCAGTTGCCCCTTCAAAATGTTTTTGTTGGCTGAAAGATCTTCTAGGAGGGCAAATGGCCTTTCCTGTGCTTCTGTCAACTGTGCATGATTTCCAGAGTGGCACAATTACTAATGTGGAAAAAAAAAGATGTGGGAAGTTGACAGGGCAAAGGTCTTTGTTCACAAGCTGGTTAATAAGCAGGGATGTTACGCACACTTCATTGTTTCTGTGGCACCAGACTACAGCCACTGGAGTTTCTTTGGCTAAACTGAACCTTTGTTTGTTCTTTTTTTTTGTTTGACAGTCTGTGGTGCACTCGATAGAACTCCAGCAGACAGATGAACATGATCGGCCCCTTCAAGACTGTGTGATTGTGAACAGTGGCAAAATAGCTGTAAAGGAACCATTTGTAGTTGAAGTTGGTGACTGGTGAGACCAATAGTCAGAATGAATGAAAAGTAAAACTAAATCTTTAAACTTCTTTAATGCCGGTTTTTGACCAATCTCAATGATCCACTGAGTTTTCTCCTCAAAACATATGAAGTTACATTTAGGTAATACTTATCATTTGCCAAATACAGAAAAGATATTACTGTTTCTATAACAACTTGCTGGAGCTGCCATTCCTTGAAATTTAAGACATATCCCACAAAATTCTGTATGTTGCAGAAAAAGTCTTTGTGAAAAATTATACCAGTAATTCTATTTTTTTCAAGGTTTAAAATACAGTAATTTTGTTCTGTTTGGAAATTTTAGCAGTATTTGTTTTTTGTCTTTTCAACTGAAAATATTTACTGTAACACTACCAGCATTTTTAAAAACATAAAAAAAAGTAAAATATAAAAATGTTTTGAATAAATAAACTTTGATTTCAAATAAATACTTGAGAGCATTTTTTTCTCAGTCCCCAAGGTCTTTTTTCTCACCTCAACTGATTCCACAAAATATGCAGAGGGTTTTGCTTTTCAGTAGGTAAGGTTGCAAGGTTAGAGCAGAGATGGTAAAGTTTCCTAATCTTGTGTCAGATAAAAGTCTCTACTGTCTTTCAGAGAACCACACTATTCAGATACCATTCTGTGATCATGAACAAACAGCTTTTCTGTCTATTATTGAATAAGATAATCAGTTAGAAACTGATTAAAACAGAAGAATCCTTGTTTTACATGGTGAATTTTGTAACACCCAACTGATCTTACTTATTGTGAAGCTCAAATGCTTTTTCTTTAAGTTTTGCTGTAAGTTTGAGAACTTTAGATTCATTTTTTGTGATGCTTCATAAATAACTCTTAGGCTGACAACTGGTAGCTTTCAGAGGTCAGTGTAGGTTAACATTTGAGACACCTGTGTTAAGTTCTTACAGAACTCCACAGGGCAGATGTGTGGATTTTTTCCTTTTGAGTTGAGTGTTTTAGGACTCAAGATGGAAGAGGCAGTGCCAAGATCTGACGAAGGACTCATCCAACTGTACAAGGGGCAGCACACCAGTCCTCTTTGTAGTGACTAGATTCCTGTAGGGTGTCCTGGAGCCCGTGTGAGGTATCCAGAGCTGAAGTGATTCAGGGTAGAAGAGACTGCTACAACACAGAGCTTGTAGGTACCTACTGGCATTCCACTCACAAAGAAACAGGAAAAAGCTGTGGGCAGGGATTTACTCCAGGTTCTCCTGACATGTCATTTGCAGTTAGAGGATGCTCCTGCTGGTTCTTCATCCACAGCTCTGGGGTCTCTCCTGAAGGTAAATACTGACACTTCTTTTCAGAAACCTGTGAAAGGATTACTGTCCTCTGCAAACAGAACTGGAGGAGAACTTGGCAAGGGCCTCTAAATTTGCCTAGTGCTAGGCAATCAGATTTCCATTTTACCCTGATCACTTTTCTTTCTACTACCTGTTTAAAATGCTCTGAAAAGCAGCTCTGGGAGCAGGGCTAACAAGCAGGAGTGAGAATGCCTGACTGCCTTGCCCAACCAGTTTTCTGCCAGTAGTTGAAAGCATTCCTGGAGGCTGAGCCTACAGACCTCATAAAGTTATGTTACCTGAACAAATGCTGCAGTCACAGGCCTACCTTTTATCCAAGTCCTAGCTTTCCACTCTCCCCAAACAGCTTCTAAACACATTTAGTAGTTATAGCAGGCAACCTGTGTGCCCAGGATCAGACTTAGGTTTGTGCCTAGCTTTGCCATTGCTGCTTTTGTGTAATACCCCCTTCTGCTGATGAGCCCCATAACTTACTCTGTGTTCCTTTACACTTACCGTTTTTTTCACTAAGACATACATGGAAAGGCTACCATGTTCAGCTAAGCTAAGAGCTTTAAATGAGCAGACACACAGGTATTTTCTCACACTTCATGGGGAAACCCATCTCAGATGACAAAATCTCAGAAAAAATTCAATAGAAAAGCACAAAAACCCACTGAAGTGGTACATTCATGTCCTAGTAATTTATTTTGTAATGTCCAGTAGCACACATACAAATTTCCAGTTAAATCTGAACATACACGTATATGTATCAGTTTTAGTTTGATCATAATTTTAATAATATTCTTGCTTTAGTTTACCACAGAGTTGTATGTTCTGTCACTTGTAAAATGTTAATATATGAAATACAGTCATCAAGTTGATGTGGAGAGTAAACAAACACACAGGTTAGATCTCATAACTGAACAGAGATGTGTAAAAGCCACGTAAAAGCTCCTGGTAAGTAAAATAATTTCAACTGGAATCTAGAAAATTTTCTTAGAAAGTGCTACGTGTTTCAGAATGTGAAAGCATGTTTCCAGTTCTGTGCACACACTCTTCAGCACTTTTAATCCATCCAGTGCCAGCAATGGGTAATGTGCTGGGAAAAATCCTGGTGCAAAATGGTTTAGTGTTAGCTTTAATAGAAATTATAGAAATAATTAGTAAAACTTTTCTCTTCAAGGTTAGCATAATTCAGTGTATGACTTACTTAGAACATTTAGTGTTAAATAGAGCATGTCAATATATAGAAGGTATAAATAACTTCAATACTGTTGTTTCCATATCTTTTTTTAAAAGCAGCAACTGTAATGACAGTGATTTTATTTAAAAAGACATAATGCTTGAACTTAAACTGAGGTTGTGTCTCTTGCTTCTGAGCATAATTTTCACATCACAGAATGTTATTCCTGTTAATCCTATTAACCATGACTCAGAGACTTGCTTCAGCTTCTTCTTGCCTTGCATAACTTCTACCTGGGCAGTAAATGAGGATAAAATATTCCATGTAGAATGCCATCTATAACTACATTTGGAAAATCATCTGAAAAAAAAAGAAAAACAAAAAGAAACTTACTTTCTTATCCATGTCAGTACAATATAAATATTTTTGTGAAACTTAACTATGTAAGGCCTCATTTACTTTGGGTTACTGCATCACTCAACTGTTTATCCATGTTGGGGATGTGGCATTAGTAATGCTGTTTCAGCACTAAAGCCACTTTAGGGTAGCACTGGGCATTGCATGAATGCGCTGCCAGATTTGTAGCTTATTGATTTAAAGGGATGTTCTAATACTTAATGCTGCTAGGCTCCAGTTCTTTATCTGAATCTTTTCTCACAAGGAAGATGGATTACACTGGCAATTCAGTTTCTAACAAAATCTCAATATACTTGAAGAAATTTCAAGATTACTACTGGGAATACTTCAAAGCTGTTTTTTGTATTGTGGTTTACAGCAATATTTAGACTGAGAAGGCTTGAGGATGCCTGTACAAAGATGATTATTTGAGGCAAGAAATTTTGAGGTTGTCCAATCAGCATAAAAAGTCACGTTACAAAATGCCACTCTACAGTACCACTGCTTTGTTGTCATGGATGCAGAGGAAACTGCCAGGTAATTTTCATGTTCCATCTGGCATGAAAGAATTGCCTGATAGAACACAGTAACAGATCCATGAACATGGATGTACACTGTTGAATTGAAAAGATTTTTGAAATACACCAACACCTGAAGTTTTAATGAAAGTTGTATTTAAATTGCCAAGCATTAAAACTAAGTATTTCTGATCACATCTTACAACCTCAAAATTGTTAGTATACTAGGAATAGATTTCCTGCTAAGAACAGACTGTTTCTGATGCAGAAACACTAAAGCTTCAACTATAACCTTACAGGATATTCACAAAGGGGAGATGCAACTTTTATAAAAATCATTAGTATTTGATAAATTAGATCACCTAATTTGGGTGGGAATTAGGGTTTGTCCCTAATTCTTTCACAGAAATAATTCTGGAAGTAAAAATATTGAGCAAAAGTAGATGCGAACCCTATAAAAACAATCCTTATTGTCTTAAATGTGTTATTTTATTGTTATTAATAAAGTGATTTCAGAATATTACAGATGTTATGAACAGAGATATTTTAGGTTGTTTTTATGAACTGTAACCTCCACTGTAAACAATATATGCATAATTCTACCCAGCTTCTCATTGTAAGTCATAATTATAAATTACTTGCTAATATTTTGAATCCAGTAATGCTTCCTCAAATCCTATAAGCTCATCTGTCCCAAATTACTCTGGCAGAATAACCCTACGCAATTGTCATTAATGTTATCAAAAATACACTTGTAAAGGTGATCTGATGCTTTCCTCCTAGATTAAATGATGCAGTTCAAGAAACCAGTTTTTACAGTTTCTTCTATAATATACAGTATATATAGGAAAATAAGGATAGATTTTCAAAATGATGCAACCTCACAACATTAGATTTAATGTGAGCCTTTTCTGCTTAAATCAAGCATATCAATTTAAGTTAAACAGGACTAAAGTATATATATATATATATAACAAGTATAAACACAAAAAAGCACAGTCTCACAGATCTGTGATATTTGCCTGGCTTAAAGAATCATCAGAACAACTTTCAAACAAATGACAGTAAATCTAAGATCCCATTTTTTTAGCTTCCAAGGTATCACCTCCAATTTGAAGCATATTAGGATTTTCCTTTATTTTTCCTGAGAACATTACTTTTTGTTTTCTTCCAATACCCGTAGACAAAAAGTAATGTGCACTCAGGCACTAAGACAGTTAGATACATCATGAAAAAGGGAATCTGAAAATCAATGAGGTTTGTAGCTGTGCATCTTATTTCTGGAAAAAATTGTCTTGCAACTCAACAGTGTTTAAAGCCCAGTCACTGGAATACTGGCAAAATGATATTTTATAAAGACAAGTAACAGGGCAATGACAGGGTAAAAATATTCTTTGAGTATTATATTGAGTTATTATTATTATTATTTATTGAGTTATTTGAGTATTCTAGAAATAGATATTTATTTTGTTTAAAACTCACACTATTTCCTATTTATTGAAATATATTAACACAGGCATTCCTGTATTCAGGAAAGACTGAAATTCACCTTCTTCAAAGAAAACATACAAAAAATATTTATTTTTTAATGGATGCTTACTTTTGGTCACAGGTTAAACAACATTTGCTGCTTTTACAAAGGAATCAGAGTCTATCAAAGAACTGATCTGAGAGGAAAAATTTAGAAAGCTCATCTATATTTTCTCTGTGCTGCAAACTAAAAATGAAGAAGAATTAAAGGCAATGGTAGTTGTGTAAAAACATTGTTTTTTTACAACTAGACTTGAGTCAGCTAGTAGACCCTCTAGACTCAGGACTTGGTTTTCTTCTTCCTTTTTTAAACCACAACTCACATTCTAATTTGTGTTTTAATTTATTAAGTTATAGAATGACTTGCAATGTATTTGATGTTTTAGGGTTTTCAAATACAAAGAATATTCACCTGTCACATAAAATTCTAAATACTGTGGATCAACGCCAGAAAATGTCTTGGCAAAAGTCTGAAACGTCCTTTGTTTCAGATGTCATTAATGAGGCCAACTCAATATTTAAACATGTTACTCATTAGAAGAGACCTTTATCTTAAGGCTTTTTGCATTACTTAAAAGAACAGTTACAAAATTCATTGGAAAGTTCCTAATAATTTCAAAGAGGAAGCTTACCCTTACTCAGAGTACACATTATGGAAGGGAGATAAATACCATACAGAACTGCAGAATCCTGAAGTCTTACAGCAAAATGTTACATGTGGGCTGGAAATACTAAGCACCATCTCAATTTTTTGGCCTAACTGTATATGAAATCCATTTTCTCTCTTCAGAATGGTATGGAGTTACATGATGTTTGTAATTTATACCAGGCTCTTGAGGAATCAAGTATACAATTAGGAGGAGCATTAAACATTAAGACATGCAATGTGGATCATTCTAAATATTAGTGTAGACAGCATCTGGATCAAATTCTAAACAGAGGTTACTCTGTGGGTGATTCTTCATTACTGTTGTCACTTGGGTCAGACATGACCCTGTGCAGTGACCTTGTCCCCTTGCTGTGCTTTGGTTCATCAATTTTGTAATTTGCACTTCAGCCTCAAATGAACATTCAGTCTGTGAGATCAGACTAGTGCTAAGTTAAAGTAAAACCCAAACAACTTTGTGTCTCCTGATGTGGACCTGAATCACACTGGACCTCTGTTGTCTGTGTTTCACTTTAGTTGCATGCTGGAGTTCAGTAAGACTTCATAGGGTCAATAGTGTTTGGCCCCACTACTAGCTAGTGTGGACACTGCCTGCAAGACAGACTACTTAACCCTCTCAAAATACATGAGCTTGTCCCTATGGTTGTGATAAACAGCTTGAAAAAAACCCAACAGAACTACAGAATTGCTGCAGCTGGAAGATGACTGGAGGTGATCTGGTCCAAACCCTTGTTTAAGCAGGAGCACCTGCAGGCACTCACCCAGGACCATGCCCCGGCAGCTTCTGAGTGTCTCCAAGAGTGGAGATACAATACCACTCTCTAAGCAACCTGTATCCAGGCTTGGGAAAATGTTCCTTATGTTCTAGTCCTATCACTGGGCAGCACTGAAGAGATTGGCTTTGTCTTCCTTATGCCCACCCCTCAAGTATTTATAAACATCTTGGGAAAATCTCAAGGAGTACACTCCATTGTTTAGGAAAAGCAAAAAAGTGTTCTTTCCTAAATTTATTCTTAAAAAATTAATGAATTTCAAGGCAGTGTGAGAATCTGATTTCTACACAGTATTTGTAAAATGAAACAAAATGCCACATTAAAAAGAAAACTATGTGCACTTCAGGGATAAAATTCTCTTCTGAAAGCATATTACATTTCTTAATAAAATATTTAGTAGAAACAACAAGTACAAACAAGTAAAATGACAAAGCTAAGAGGAACACACTCTGAAAACAATATTTTTTCCCTCCACACATTTAATTTAAGACCAGGTAAATTCTCTGAATTATTAATTCAAAGAAATTTTTATATTAAAAAGAAGAGTTTATAACGAATTCAAACACTCTTTTGAACCATGTAAGTCTAATGTAAATGTCCTGTGAAAATCGCTTATACTTGTGTAAGTGTACTTAAAGTACATTTTTTTTCCCCATAAAGAGCTCCAGAGGTTATAAATGATAAGAAACAATAATAATCCAGATGGAAATACAAACATGCTTGCAGTAGATCGATGTTTAGGGAAAAAACACTTACAAAGGACTGGGCCTCCAAGTTCACATCCTTCAGGCAAAACAGCCAAAGGGTCAAAAACAAAAAAAGAAAAGCAGTGTTCTTCATCTTTTGATTTGAATTCTCAGTAGGTTTGCCTGAGAGAACAATTGGAGGAGAAAATTCCACCTTTTTACAAATCACCCATCCCACTTAGTGTTTTAATGGTTTTTTTACACAAGAACTATCGTTTTATTGGCAGGTTATTAGATTCTGGACCAGTGTCATTTGACTAGGCTAGGTATTAATAATAATAATGTGGTTTGTGCAGTGCAGGGTCAGATCAGTAAAGTGCTGTTAACAGATGACAGGTTTGATTACCGTTGGCTTTAGGCAAGACATATGGATCCCGTAGGAACAGCAGCACAGGCTGGTGGGACAGTTTGCTGGAAAGGTCAAGAACAGGGATGTCAGTATCAAGGGACAGCAAACAGACTATTCTACAAACTAGCTTTGATCAAGTGAGGTGGTTGAGCTGCAGCAGCCATCCAGTGCAGTTCTGCACAGCAGCGCTGCCCAGAAGGGCAGGCTCCATCTCCTGGAAGCAAAGGTCTCTGCTCCTCAGCCATATAGTGAAACCCTCAGTGTCAAGCTGGAGTGGAGGGGCTGCATCCAGGAGGAGTGTCTTGCAGGTGGCTCTGAGACCTCCTGATTCTGCTCTGCTCCCTGGCATGTGGTGTCATGCAGGCTACCAGACATCTACAATGGGGGTCCATGTCTATCGGCTCTCCAGGCCACCAAGCAGACTCAAAATGTCACCATGTTCTTACAGCCCCCTATGAGGTTGCCGTACCCATCACCCATAGAAAGAAGTTGGAACTTCCTTTGGAAGTTGCCCACACCTGACTCCTGCCCTCAGCTATGGCCTGGACAGCCTCCCCCAGCCCTCTCTACTCTGTTCTGTACACATACATTCCAAGTAGTGCAACCAGATGCAGATGAAGCTCTAAATGCATGGGGAAGAACCCAGACCTCTAATCTCTTCTGCTAAATCTTCTTGCTACAATAAATACATTCCCAGATATATTTTGGAGCTGGCAGTATTCTGTCAGTTTTGTAAGGAATTTCTCAACACTAACATAACAATGTTCAAGCCACACTAAAAATGGATACAGCACAGCTGATGGTAATATTTAACAAATATGTCTAATTTTAACGCTAAACTACTTCTAATTTGTTAACTACAAGGAACAAATAAATGCCAATAATTTAAATAGTTTACTAATCAGGTACCCTACAAAGAGTAGAAATCAAGCTCACCTTGATTCTTCAGATTCTGTTTCATCAAAAGAGCTGCAAGTAAAGTGAGAGGAAGCCTTTGTTACAACAAAATTGGTTTTACAATTAACACCCCCAAATCCTCTTAGAATGACCAAAGGGATTCTGGTCAGTGGCCACATAATACCACATAAGGAAATATACATGGGAGATTGTATAATTTTATAACCACCACTAACTGAAAATTACAGCATACATTTTACTGTAGTGGTACTGTAAGAAATTAATTTCCATCTCTATCTATCTATCTATCTATCTATCTATCTATCTATCTATCTATCTATCTATCTATCTAACTAACTAACTAACTAACTAACTAACTAACTAACTATCCTATCCTTCCTATCTAGCTATCTCTCTATCTATGAAGTGTTGGGGTATGGTTCCATTGATGTTATTAACTGCAAGTGAGAACTACCAGCCTGATAGCTTCTGAATCATTCTGGACACTGCTCTGGGCAATAAAGACCTTCAGAGTAAGAGGGGCTCAAAATTATCGTCAGGTAAGCTTTCCTTCTCACCACTGCAGATCCAAACAGCTTTCTCCAGATGGAAAAGAGCCATGTGGCTTTCTGGGGAGCATGTTCTGGTAATGCTTCTCCACTATCAATCACATCATCTTACATAGCAGAAGAAATTCTCCCTACAAAGCTCACAGCTGCAGATGGTAACAGAGCTTCCAGTTACACTGGTTTGCGTATTTCTGCAGTCACACTCATCATACTAAGATTGTTTTCTGCCACTCTGGTTAGGAACCCTTCCCAGGGGTGGGCAATTGGGTCACTGTCATCAGAACGGTGAAAGAACCTAATTTTTGAACACACAGAGTGTGATCATAAAGTGATCGTGGAATGAGCTATTTTGTGTAGATACTATGATCATAAAACACATGCAAAGGCTTTCTCTGCAATTTTAGTGAGTGCTTACAAATATCTCACATTTCAGTAGATACTTCATGATCTAAAAGAAAGTAATATTTTTCTCATCTAGGCTCTCCAAGCTTTCCAAGAATATTACATTAAACTTCCCTTCTGTCTTTGAACATGCTGGATTTATTTTATGACCTTTTGGGGATATATAAACATACTTAACATGAACCTAATGCCCATTTATTTTACAGTGTTAGAGTTGGCAGCAAGACCATTTTAAGTCAATGAAATTGCACTGACTGGATATGGGCCTTTTGGCCTCCAGATATTTTTCAGTAAAGGAGAGCTTACCCACAGCTTTCTGCTTTTGGCAAGGTAGGTACATGACGAACATTCAGAAAATCGAGAAATATCTTAGGGAGCTCTTCATTTTCTAAAATTACTGTCTGTAAAAAAAAGGCACAATAGAAACCCATGTTTTAAAAATATTTTAGATATTGCACAGTTCCATTCAAGCTACTGAAACATTTCTCTCTTGCAATACTTTTCAACTCTCTGGTTTTTTTCACCTCTTTTGGAATACCTCATTTTGATAGGAAAACCAGAGTTCTTGATGAATCACTTCAGCTGCATTCAGCTTATACTACTACATTCTTTTTCACCTGCCATCACTGGTGCCGTCCTACATGCCTCTCAAGCAGAGATGTCTGATTCTGGAACTAAGTTACTGGCATGCTCATCTGTGAATAAAATTCTGTTTATTTAAAATATAAAATAAAATAGCCTCAGCTCAGTGCTTTCACGTTCATCTCACAGAAGACTACCACCTGGTTTATGAGCAGAGGAAGTCTCCACTTTGTGCAGTGTTATTAATGCACATCTTGGTAAATGACAAGGGAAACTGCTTGCTTGGCTTGACAGGTCAGCTTACAACATAACTCCACGTATCTGCACTACGGCTACAAATGACAAAGCTCTGACCACACAGCTGCTGGCCGGACTTGCCACATTCTTCCACAACCATGATAAAATAGCCACATAATGGCCAGACTACATCCTCTGTTTTTTCCTTTGATGATTTACAGTTTTTGCACGGCAAGGAAAAACAGTTAATAAATTCAACCCATGTCTCACCTGAAAGATTAAGCTCCTATTTCTTTACTGTTCCTACTGACATACATTCTGAAAACGTGTACTTCACAAGAAAAAGGAAGCCATGAGCTTTCTTAAAGAGATTTCCTTCATAAAGGCCTGATCTGAAGTGAATGTATGAATGGAAGAAACTTCACAGGATTTAAAATTTACTCCTAGAGGCAAAGTTTTCCATGTTCATCCTGTTCATTTTCCCATCCTATGACAGAAGAAATAAACACAGAGAAGAAGCAAGTCTGGTCATGGAAAGACATATTACTCTTACATTCAGGAGGTAACTTACTCCTGTGTGTGTATTCTTTTACATTACAATACCAGAAGGGAGACACAATGGTATCTAGATGATAGCAGGATCGAAGAAAAAAGAAAGGTTGGAAGAGACATCTAGAAGTCATCTGGATTTTACAGCAGGTTTTATAGCAAATGGTCTGGCTATTTGTGAAAGGAAAACCTGCTTAATGTTAAAATTAAGATGTGAATGGACATGAAAGCATTTAAAAACAATGATATTTGAGAACTGGATATTTTCTTATGTTACATCTGCAAGTCTGAATTCAGAGGCTACACTTTCTCAACAGCTGAGGCCATTACTAAAATGTTTGAAGAAAAGAACAAGGAAAAATGCAGCTTTTGAACTTTTCTGTTCTAGATTTTAAGGGATGTAACAAACAAGGAGGTCTAAGATGTTGGTAAGTGTTAAGCCTTTCAGTTCACCTCTATATGAAGTTGCTGCATTAAAAAAATGCCACTTTGTTTGCATTCTGCAAAATCAGCACTCTGTGCTGCAAAATTTATCCCATTCTGCATTCAGGTTATGCACAAAAGAAGGTGTGGAGCCGGATGCATATTCAGAGGGTGTGTGAATTGCATAGAAATGTGTATGACTGACTCAAATAAAACCATCTTGCTAACTATATGCAGTGAGGAACCAGAAAAAGTCATAGAAAGATATTTAAGGGCATCCAGTGCTCATATGCAACTTCATACTTACAACTCTTGACAGCTTCTTCTAAAAGTTGAGCTGCCTGCTGAGGCAGCTGAATGGAGCAGAGAAGAACAGAAGGATACACCATTTTATAAAAGGAAAACTAATGACAGCTGTTAAAAGCCTATTTGCTTCTACTTCCACTCACTTGAGATTAATATCTCATTCTATTTTGTTTTTTTCCCCACGACATCATATATTGGGTATCAAGGCAACCCAAGCCCTGCCAGTCCTGGCCTGACTAAATACCTTTCACAGGATGTAAGCAAATAGTATCCATTTTAGTGTGTTAAGCCACACAGTTTGTTAGCTGTCAATAACTCTGTTTTGGTGATCACTAAACTTGAAAATGTAGAATGTGCAGAAAAGCAAAGGCAATTTTGCATTGCACTGTATTTGTACACCCCCTCTGCTGATTGGGAATTTTGTCATTTCCAGAATTTTATGAAGGAAGGAATGACTGCATTGACCAAAGGAGGATTTTTCAAGTGATGTAGTCTAATGTGACATGGATTTTTAAGCATTAAAATAAAAATATGAAGGTTACAAGGTAATTAAACTAAATAGGTGCAAATTACCTTCTGGCTTGACTTCATTGGCTTGGATTCAACAAGGGGCGAGGACATAACCTTGCCATTTAAACTACACAGTGGAAACCAAAGGAAGGGACAGGGACAAAAAAAAAGCTTGATAACAATAACAACAACAGTGAAACTAAGCAAAACCAAAGAAAAAAAACAACAAAAAACCACACCAACCCAACCCAACCAACCAACCATTACCAAAACGAAACCCCCAAAGCATCAACCAGCCACAGTGGTTTAGGTGTGTCTGTCTAAACACGTTTCCTATCTCTGGTAGTGACCCAAAGTGGGTGTCTAGAAAAAAAATCTAAGCATTCTCAGCTTCCTATTTAAGTTTAAAAAAACCCACTCTTAATCAGAAATGTTATTATAATTGTCTTAATTTACATGGAACAACCCATAACACAACTGATTTTTTACTTTGTCTGAAAACTTGTAAGAAATCCGTATTTTGCAAACTTGATGATCTTTAAATGATAGATGTGCAGAAAAGGAACCAGCAGGTAAAGTTTCTCAACCACTACCTATAATTTGTGATATAATATGCTCAATTGCAGCATTTGTTCAAGTGGATACATGATATTGGCTTCTAAGCATGACTAGCTACATTGTTTGCTCTGTCATCAGAAACTGAAGGATAAATACTTTCAAAGAAATAAAACCTCACACTTAGTTTCTTTGTAATGTGAATTTTTGCTGCATCCAAATTCCATCAAGATCACAGCAATGAGTTTTAAGTATGGGTCCCAGAGTGCTAAGTAGGCTAATTTAAGAAAAAAACCTGCAGGATGTGTATTTACTTCCTAAAGTAAACAAAACCCCTTCTTCCCCCAAAACTAAGGAGCTAATACAACCTCCAGCAAATGATTTGGGAAATGACTCCAGAAATACATTTTTCAACTCATTGATTTCAGCTGAACTAAAAGTGCCATATTTTCTTAGAAAATTGTAAAGGGTGTTTATCTGTTACTGTCACACTTTAATGAACTACTCTGTGCTTCAGGAGAAAAACACACAACACAACACAAGGGAAAGTCTCATGTTTACATCAGCAGAAATGTCTTTTTCATTGGAAGGGTGCAATTATTATTATGTAAGACAAATCATAAAATCCCCAATTTTTCTACCTTATCAGTCTCATAAAATCATGTTCCCTAAGGATGTCATTGATTAGTTGCACATGTTCTTTCAGTGACATCTGAAATACTTAATTGTCGGTTATCTTTTCTCCTTCAGTAAGTAAAATACAGTCACAAAATTGCAAAGGGACTTGTTCTGCCTTAACCTTAGCTAGATGCCATCATGCAGTGGAAAACAGTCCTAAAATATCACAGGATAATGCTCTCCAACAAGGGAGACATATAAACAGCATAATGATTTCCCATGAGTTTCCTTTTTAGAAAATTGTCACTAAAGCCAGGGTAAATGGTGACATATCTTCACAGAGGACACCGTGAAATCGAACACTGGCATTCTAGTTAGGCCCAAACCTACTCATCAGCCAATTATAACAGTAACTGAACATCTTGCTGAAAACCTAAACAAGACCACTTTGCTAACCTTCAGAGATTATGCCACAGAAATGCATAATTTTCTATTATTATTATTATTATTATTATTGCTGTTTTTAATGAAGAAATATTTAAAAATCAGTATCTTATGCCTTCTATCACTCTTTCTTGGGGTTGCTGGAAGAGCTGTTGGAAAGGGAGAAAAGAGAGTGGGAGCTGAGTTACAGGGTTCTTACAGACTTTTCCATTCAATCGGGTTTAGTTTGAAAGGCTGTACTGTTAGGGTGAAAAAGTTCATGACAGTTTTTCCTCTCTTCACAGGGAAAGATGCTTCACAATACCTAATTCAGTGGTGCAGCTAAAATGGGGGAAAAGAAAATCAATACATTCCAGCTACAGTAAGTAGGCTGGAGTGTCAGTCTCCACTGGGACCAAAATCCACATCTTTTAGAACATTTTAGAGTCTATATTCTTCTATTAACCTGCTTTTCCTGAACTGCTTTACACAGTCCCATGAAATGATGAAAAGGTTATCAAAAGAACACATTAGCTAAAAAAACAAGTAGAAAAAGGAACCAGACATCTAAGATTAAGCTTTTCTTTTTTAAATAATAGCAGATACAAACATGTTTTATAGTATCCATTGTGATGAGCTATGAAGAAACTCACTCCCTTGTTCAGTGAGGCTTATTAGAGATTATTAACTGCAATTAATTCTAAAAATAATTTCCACTTTTCATTACTACCAGAAGTATACACGTGTAAGAATAGGAGTTTATCAAATGTGCTTAAAAATGTGCTTAAAGTTTCAAGCAGTGTGCAAACACATGTACAACAACACAGAACTGATGTTCCATATGAAGCATCAGCTAGTTAACACTCTCACACTGTGTATCAAAGGCAGTCAACAGTAAGAGTGACATCCATGCAGTGGAGCTTGAAAGGGAACAAATGTTGACTAAAGGTGTTACAAGACAAAATACATCCAAAGAAGATTCAGAAGTTCCAAATGAACTATCTGAAAAATAACGTAAACTCAAAAGAGTTTAAAAAAAAAAAGGACAGAGATGAATTTCACCTCTGAACTTCACTGGAGGATACTTCCTGTGAGCTTAAAACTCCCCAAGTATCTCATGAGTGACAAATCCATCTATCACAGTAATCTCAAGCTATGCAAAGGATAAGTTAGATGAAAGGGAAGCCCAATAGGTTAAATGACTACTGGATCATCATCATCACATGTGTATGCAGGAATTCATGACAGTATCTATAACTTACACTGCAAGGCAGTTTACTAATTTTGATTAAAAATACTACCATTACATAGGTCTCAGTATCAGAGCACTTTAGTTAGAAACCTAGCTGAAAACACAGTTAGAGTTCCAACTAATATTTAACCACTAAGTACAGACTTGTGGTAAGTCTACACATAAAATCCATTGGATGTGAAAAATACAATATTGAATTTTTTTTTCCAAAAACTGAATTTTTTTCCCAAACCCTGGGAACAAATATAGTATGTAGTACATACTACATATGTAGTATGGAGCAAACATTAAACTTCTGTTCAGTAAAAGAGGAGACTAGTCCTTGAATGATTAGAAACAAAGTGCAAGAACAGTTCCTTTGAAAAATACAAATGAAAGGAAGCGGTCAATACAATTTCCTGACACACTGCTCAAAGGACTGGAGGTTAAGACAAAGCTGGATGAGAAATGAAGAAATCAACAGAGCAAAAGGAAAAGAAACAGGCAGACAGGGAAAGAAGGGCAGGCCAAGTTAATGATATTATAAAAACCTAGCAGAAACAAGAAAGGCTTTTAAAAATAAGTAACAAGAGAAAGAAATACAAAGAATGAATACATCCACTACTGACAGACACAAAATTAGACTGTGATTTCAAAATGTGTAAATTGAAGTATTTTTCAGAAGTAACGGACCACTAGGAACATGGAAAAATAACAAGTAATTAAAACGATGTGAGTAGTGGTGGTGATAACAAACAGGTGCAGGAATACCTTAGATAACTATATATATATATCAGTAGATACAGAAAATACACATTCTAGGAAGATACACCGATCAGGTAGTTAGGTTTGTGGAAGTCTTCTCAAGAGTACAGGGGAAGAAGGCTTGTAACAAAGCAACCAAATTTACAATTACAGTACACAGTAAATTGCACTACTGTTTTCTAAAAGCTTAAAAGAACCAAATACTAACATGCTATAGTAAAAAAAAAAACAAACTACAGAGCATTCATCAGGAGAAGCAAGGTGCCTCATCTACCCTGCCCTTTGCCAATCCCTCTCCCAGGGTAAGCTCCAACGGGCAGTATCATGGAGCACCAGGAGGCCCACCTGAGAGAGGCAGCATCTGAGTCCTCTTACACAACCATTCAGACCAACATATTCCCTGGTAAATGACAAAATTTCCTCATTCAACAGTCCAGGTACAAACCAGCCACAAGAACTGCACACAGCACAATTCATGTCACCAGAAGCGCATGTATTTTCCCTTTTCAGGAAGTTCCTGCTGTCCACTACCAGAGACACTGGTTATCTATAAATTACATTTTGAGAAACATCAAGGAAAGAGACCACTAAGACAAATAGAAAAAAGAAAAAAGAAAACAAACAAACAAACAAAAAAACTCCAACAACAACAAAGAGAAGAAGAAGTGAAGAAATGTAGTTGCAAACTATAACAACTGGCAAATTTCAAAATTGATAGGTTTTTGTTTTCTGTCAGTCAGGTACTGCCCATCTTCTATTCTGATCCTTGTGCATCAGGGAGAAGGTTTCATGGGAAGAAGAAGCAAAACCCTGCAATTGAGATGACCAGGTAACTAAATACCATCATATATACTTAATCTATTTTAAGGTAGAAATGTCAGTTCTAGATTTTCCAAATTTGCAAGTCCTAACCTTCTTCCTCTAAATAGGAGGGTTTAGTGTACATTCCTGTCTACTTAGTGTGTGACAACCCTTAGAATTGTGGAATCATTTAGATGGGAAAAGATCTTTAAGACCAATCCTTAACCCAGCACTGCTGAATCCATCATTAAATCAAGTCCCTAAGTGCCACATCTGTATGTCTATTAAATACCTTCAGGGATGGTGACTCAACTACTTCCCTGGACAGCTTGTTCCAGCACTTGACAACCTGTTCCTTGAAGGAATTTTCCCTCTCATCTGATCTAAACCTCACTGGATCCAACTAGAGGCTATTTCCTCCTATNCCTTTCCTGACAGTTCTTATCTGAAGGAGGCGACCACCCCCCATTCTGCCACAACCTCCTTTCATGTAGCTGAATAGAGAGATCAGCTCCCCCCTGAGAAAAATTTTCTCCAGACAAAACACCCCCAGTTCCCTCAGTTTTCCCCACAGGACTTGTGCTCCAGACCCTTGCCCAGCTCCACTGCCCTTCTCTGGACATGCTCTAGTGCCTCAGCGTCCTTGAATTGAAGGGCCCAGATCTGAAGCCAGGATTTAAGGTGTCTTATCACCAGTGCCCAGTACAGGGGGACAATCCCTGTCCTGGTGCTGCTGGCCACGCTATTGTGGACACTGGCCAGGATGCCTTTGGCCTTCTTGGCCCCCTGGGCACAGCCTGGCTCATGTTCAGCT
>VYXD01004016.1:57873-101153 GCA_013397195.1 Hylia prasina
AGCCTGTCCAGATCCCTCTGCAGAGCCTTTCTACCTTCCAGCAGATAATACTCCCACCCACCTTAGTGTCATCTGCAAACTGACAGAGGGTGCACATGATCCCCACATCCAGATCATGTGTAAAGATTACAAACAGGGCAGTCCCCAACGCTGAGCCCTGGGGAACAGCACTTGTGACTGGCCACAAACTGGATGTAACTCCATTCATCTCCACTCTCTGGGCCTGGCCATCCAGCAAAGACTATGTCTGTCCAAGACATGGGCAGCCATTGTGAAGCCATCAGCATTCATCACTGTCAGATTTAAACTCAGAATACTCAGCATACACTTCCATTTTCCCTTTTTTTGGATCCTCATCAAAGCATTTCTGTAGTTAAGGTCATAAAGCACACAGAAAGGTGTTTGCTTATTACAGTAACAGCAAGAGCACAGTATTCCTTCAAAGAAAACTCAATTTACTAATTCTCTGGATTAACAAGTGTATAACATGTCGTTTATAGATGCTTTAGAAACAGAGAACTAAAAAAAATACAGTGATGATGATGGTAACAAAAATAATAGTAGTAATAATAATAACAATAATAACAACAACAATGACAATAGAATACCATGAGAGAACTAAGTATTAATAAAGTGTTATGCCTGTACCAGAAGTCAGTAACTACAATAAGGAGTAGAATTATTGGGAACAAAGATACATCTGAATGGAAACGTATCACAGAATTGCTGTGACTGAATCAGAGAGACTTTGGTTACTGACTAGATATTACAACAGAGGAAAGAGAATCTGTTTCAATACTTACTGTGAATCGTGAAAGGACAGAGCTGACTTTCATTTCCAAAAAGCTTTTGACAACCCCCCCCAGCCCCGAACTCAGCCAAGATAAGTAAGTTGTTACAAGATCCTTGCAAAGATAAATAAGTTGTCATAAGATAGGTTAGGAGAACATAGCTCCAAGTAATGCATATTGGAAAAAACATAACAAAACTTTGATGGACCTTATAATGACCATTAGTGACTTGGGGAGGGAGCTGCTAATGGCTATAATAGCATTTTCACTTCTTTTTAGCTTCATATGGAATCTCCCACAGCTCTAACTCATTTTGCTGGCTTTGCTGAGAACGAGAAAAGAGACAGATGTTTGATAAGGTCTGAGGAACTTATCTATGAAAACAAGTCTTGCTTTCCACAAGAATGACAATTTCATGCAAATCTCATGTCAAAAATTTAGAAGTCATCTGAGCATAATTTCCTCATCTGCATTGTTTCTACAAGATACTGTAATAAAAATGCTATTCAACTCTACAATAACTTCTTATTTTGTCTCTATGACATTTTCTTGTCAGATGTTTTGGGTCAGAGTAAACTCTTGAGAAATGATTCTACATTCCCTTTGAAACTAATTAGACTAAGCAGCAGGTACCCACTCTGAAGTCCAAACAAGAGAATGTGGAAAGCCCAGGGAATTCATTGCACCTGGGGTTAATGAACTCAATTGTGCCGTTTTCACAGAGGTAAAGCAGGGGTAACATAGCTGATGATATATATGTAGATTTATTTGGTGGTGGGTTTTGAGTTTTGTTAGTTTTGAGAGCTGGTAGCCATTTCAGCACAAAATACAGTAAGTACTCGAGGCTATTTTGTAGTGTTGGAAGTGTAGCTACAAAGAAATTGGCAAGCTTTATTTTAAAAACTCTGAAGCATACTTAAATTTTAATCAACAAGAAAATATGTGTTGTGGACAAAACACTTACTTATCTTTATTAGCAAAAGAAAGGTAAAAATCTGTGTGTGGGACTGGTTTTTTTGGTTGGGCTATTTTTCCCCCTGAATAGCTAATATACTAACCATTTACTTTGATATCTTGATTCTGTACTTGAGCAAGTGGTTGCTAACGCAATGGCAAAGAAGCACAAAGTATATTTTGACCACTGAAAAACTCAGAAATGGAAAAACAAAGAAAACTGGAGTCAGTCCTAACAGTACAGATAGACACCACAGGTATAGAACAAGAATATGAATCTATTTGTTTAAATTTGTGAAAGCAAAGGGCTTTCTCATAGCAAGAGAAAACGCTGATTTAAAACATACATCTATCCATTTTTTTATATTAACTTCTGTTTGTAAACAACATTTCCTTAGCCCCAAAAGACAGCAAAGACCAACTCAGAACAATGAAATAAATGCCGTGGTGACAGAATTAACTGTTGATTAAAACTTATCTATTTTCTGAAAAAAATCACAAAGGTTTGCTTTGAAAAACACTCTTAAGAAATGTCTACTATGTACTGGAACCAACAGGTTAAAGTCAAAGATTCAGGCAATGTCTTCTTGCCTGCTTATGCTATAGAAGCATCATAACAAATGGTCAAGATGTAATGATACTTAACCATATGGTTATTAAAAAAGCAGAGACAGTATTTCATAAATTACACAAGCAAACTGAAGTCAATGTTAGAGAAGAGAAATCTGAATAGATGAAGTAGGAATTTTTATAACAGCTACTGATATGCATGTTTAAATTAAATTCTTGATAAATAACTAGCTATTAACTACGGTGTGACAATGTTTTGTCAGGGGTCATAACTCAGTCATTATTTTTATTTAAAATAAACACAATATAAAATAAATGGAGGACAGTAGAGCAATCAAAATGGAGTAAATGATTTAATTTTATTTTTCTAAATAAGATAAAAACAGGAAGAAGCTCAAAACTGTCCAAAAGCAACAGTAAGCATCTCTGGCAGTAAGTCACTGCCAAACAGTCAGGTGGGCAAGAAAGGCTTTAATATGTGTTGTCAAAACACTTAACTGGTCCAGTTTTGTCACCAAGAGTCTGAATTTAACTCTCATACTACAACACTTGTGGATCTCGACAGTTGGGTTATTACTATGTGAAAACAGATTGATCGAGGACTGTACCCTGCTCCTCAGTACCACCCACTAAACTACTCTTTAAGGATTAAGACTACAAATTAACTAAAATGTTTTGTCTTAGAACAAACATACCTATACTATATTTGCTGACACCCTATCACACATCTGCATTTTGTTAAAAATCTGCTGAAGAATTAGAGATCTTGTTCATGCCAAAATTCTGCATTAAATATCCTTCCACATAAATTTTCAGAGAAAGCTGACTTCGTCATATCTGCATGTCCTCCATTACAGGAGAGATCCAGCATCAAATTATTAAATTCTGTATCCTTCAGTAAAATTAGCTGCTGGGCAGAATCAAGCACAATATATTGCAGTATGATTTTATTTTGCTAATGAATCAACAGTCTTTACACAAGTAGGATAAAACATGTATAAATCAAAAAAACACAGCAGTTAAGACTTGTGGTGTGGGGCTTGTGATGCTAAATTCTGGCTATTTTAAAAATCTTAAGTACTTGCTTGCTCATGGATTCAATCTGCACCAGGAATTAATGGCATCAAAAGTGCCAGAACTGCACAAAGTAATTCCCTTCCTCTGCAAACACAGAAATCCTGCTTTTTGTTCACACAGGGCTTCGCCGTTTTTCTTGTAAAAAAACCACAACCCCAAAATAATCCTCAGAACCCCCCATCCTTCCTTTTTTTCACTCCTGCCACCCTGGCAAAAAAACCTCACTTCTCTTTCAGAGAAATGAGCATGCCTTGTTACATGCTGCTCTGTAACTATAGGAGCAAATCAATAGCAGCTGAATGCCATCTGCTTCGGGCAGCAGAACAGCACCAAAAGTGTGAGCAATGCATCTTCCCTTATTGAAAGGTTATTTTATGCAAGTAAACAATTCATCGTCTTCTTGCACGCTTGATGCTCATTTACCACTTTTGATCAATAAAATATGCAAAACAACAAAAAAATTGAATCCTAAGAGTAGTTCTGATGCCAGTGTGATAGGTAATCAATACCAGGTCTCTGTTCAGTAAGGCAGCCAGTAGGGTAACTCCTTTATTGTATGAACCCAGGAGAAAGTGGGGAAATGTGTCTCGTTACCTATAAAATGCAATAAGAGAGTGGGAAACACAACTTCTATCCTGGAAATTTAAAAAGAAAAGGGGGGGCGGAAAGGAGAGCCACTATTTTAATTGTGTTTTCCCCCTAACTATGAAAGGTTACTAATGTCAACTTGCTTGATCATTTCTTGCAAAGAATCTGCTGTTGTGGTGTTGATAGAGCTTCACTATCATTAATACAAATATTTGGTTAAATTGCAGTCATTACAAGACATACTTTGGACAACAATCCCTCTTCCTTCTGAAGCTGCTCTACCTTATTAAGCCTCAGTTTTCAATGTATTTATGGTTCAGGTGAACTCAGTTTTTCTGTTAAAAACAAACTGCTATGGGAATTTCTTCTGCACAGTGTTTCTTTTAGTCAGACCACAAACTGCCTTATTACATTAAGCCTCCTGACAATTGATTCAAGTAGAATACTTCTCTCCCAACAAAGAAAACAACATCATTTTTACAGATACTGCAGAACAAAACTCCAATTTAAACAGGTTCCTAAAATAACATAAAATACTTGAAAAAACAGCTGCTACTCACAAATGCTCTCTAATCTAGTGTACCAGATAACCTAATATTTAAAAAATATATTCAAATTACTACTGTCTTACTCGAACAGCAATTTTGCAGATTGCCTGACAAAGCCACAAGTTAAGCTGCACACTCTAAATTCTGATTTGCACTTAACGCCAAATTTTCTTCAAACTTCTTTCCTGCATGTTTCTAGAAACACAATTATTTGGGTACGTGACCTTTACATACATTTGGTTATTTGAACTGCGAAAAAGCGCTTGATATTCTGTAGAAGAGTATCTCATGCAGGGCTTCCATTTAAGAGAACTTGATTTTTTAAATATTTGTAATGCAAAGACATTTTCCAATGCACAGGTTGTAGGCTTTGAGAAAAGTTCTATTAAAGTGAAACCAAGACATACTGAATAAAATCCAATTTCACCATAAGATTATAGCCAAACAGTAACTTGTACTCAAGCGGCAGCACTTCTACACAGAAAAGGCAAAAATATCTCTTCCTAGCAATTCATTTCTCATTATTATTGCAAAAAGAAGACAACTGGAAGAACAGATCTGTACATCAACATATACAGAATTTTAAGGTTAATTAAGAAAGAACATATTCGCAGATGTGGAAAAAGTCCTTCTGGACAATCAATGAAACTTATTGAATGTAAGATAAATTTGGGGTTAGGATTTATTTAAATATGTGAATTAGAGACAGGTTTGTAAGCAACGGTTCAAAATTTTTTTTTAGAACCTTGTAAGACCCCTAGCATTTGTAGCAGTAACAAGCAACTGCCCCTTCTGTATAATGTAGCTTGGATCATGTTCCTCCTGCATCCCTCCTTCAAAAATGCTTATGAGTTTACATGAACTTCAATACATGGCTTGCACATATTTATAGAAGCCAAAACAACTTTGATCAAATTAATAATATAGAACATAGCAGTGAAAGTGCAGTAGCTTGGAGTCAATGACCCAACTAGCAGCAAGGGTATAATTTGAAGTCAGAAATTTCCAGTGCATGCACCGTTAGCCACAGTGAACCTGTTACTGCTCTAAAGGGAATTGTTTGCCTCTTATTAGATTTTCTACAGCACAGCCATAAGTGATAAATGTACTGCTGTACTCACTGTCAAGTTAATCAATGCTGCCAAAGTTTTGTTGACCTAACAGTAATCCATAAAGTGAGCGGCATTTTCTCTATCCCTATGACATCTCAGTCCTCAGTGGGGCTACAAATCTTACAACAGCTTCTCAAAAAAAACCCAAACAACCAAAATAATAAAAAAACAACCAAAGTAAAGCAGGGGGAAAAAAGATATTTTCAAAATTCTGTCTTTAAATTAGCAGGCTGCAAGAATTCCTTGCTTCTCTGACAAATTGCTTAAAAATGATGGCCATACAATCAGTCTGATGGCTAAAATACTAGCAAATGGATGACTTCATGGAGGATAGAGCCTTGCCTACTAAAAAGAAGGTTAAGAACAGCTTCATGAGTCTTTCAAGGAAACAGTCGTGAATACGATTTACATGTAACTATAGATTAGTGGACTGGTTGGAACAGAACACATTGCGGCAATTCTGAAGACAGTAATGTGAAAACAATAATAAAAAATCACCACCAATAAAACTTGTCTATTGCTGTGTCTAGCTGTAATTCACAGACCATGAGAGGCATCACCACTAGAAAGAAGAAAAAGTCAGGAAACAATCCCTGGTAGAACAAGCTGCTCTATAAACAAACTGCTGCCATGCTCTCACAAGCAATTATAGACATATGAAATATGAATTGCCATTGATTTTTCTTCTAGAGGTCACTCTGCTCCATGTTTTACGCAGTCTAGGCATTTATTTGGGTGGCAAACTGACAAGTTTTTACAGAATTAACAGAGCAATGTAATCCATGCTCAATCACAGGTACTTCATTATGTCTCTGTTCCTTGACACCTGTCCCTCCCAAAACTCACCAGCAAGGGAGTCCTTCATAAAGGTGAGGAACGATGCAATTACTTGTGAAGAGAGACCATCCTAACTTGGTCAGTGAATGCTTATTTACCTTTTCTGTGCTAATGGCACATAAGCTGGAAGCATATTCTGTGGACAATGTTCTAATTTGGCTAAAAACTCTCCACATTTTTGCTACTGAAAGAGGGATGACTTCTCCAAAACAAAGAAAAAATATTGCAGTTTAGCCTGCTAACAGAAGCAGAAAAGCTATCTGTATTTCTGCTAAAAATTATCATAACATGAGAATACTACAAGAATGCCAAGATGGTCTCCATAAATCCCACATTTTTGATGTTATATTCTCACTTAGCAATTACTTGATGTTCCTCATTCAGCAAACAGTGAACTGCTTAATTATGGTCAGTAAACTCCACAAATGATGTTGAAATTGAGTATCACAGATTAATGAATCATATATTCTGGCAATTTAGACAGCAATCTTCCTTACTGCTGTCAATCACTTTTGGCACAAATATTTGGTCTCCGTGCTTCCCACACAAGAAGAATTTGTAAAACAGCGTGTGTTTCACCTCTTCTTCCCAGTGGTTATTCTTTCTCTGAGGGCTCTGGTTTACCTTACAAGAAAGCTTTAGCATCTGAAGCTAGGTAAAATTGTTATTTAAGTCACATTTCTTGGTGCTTCAATGAAAAGGAAGAACAGTACTATATACAGTGCAACAGAGTTTAATCAAGACTCCATGATAAGCAAATAAAAGTGAGTATGCCACTGGATGTGGATGTAGTGTAAGGGTTCAGAAAGGATTCATAGTACAAGAGAAATCTACAAAAAACCTAGCATTGTCTGTTGACTGGCCACAGAGATGACCTTCAATACATTATCATCAGAAGACAATACTATAACTGATATGTAGATTGAATAATATGGAATAAGATGGAAAAAAGTCAAAGGGACAAAATTAAATTTCAGGGAAAAAAACAAAAACAAGAATAGGTTGGAAGATGGACAGCTGAAAGAATCTTAAGTTGAAAGAATCTGCTATAGATACAAAAAAGATAATATGGTGGTCATAACTGGTAAATATGCTATAGGGAAAATAATTTACATGTCTCCATACACATAGTCAAAAATCCATCATCTTGTCTGATGGTAAACTTCTCTCTGACTTCCTTGGTGAACATCTCTGCTTTGTAACACTGGGAAAAAATAATTGACAAACTAGAGAAATTTGGCTTCATTTTGGGATTTTTTTTGCCACTTAAAATTCGGGTTGAGATGTCAAGCCTGTCTGCTGGACACTTCTTCACTGAAATGTTGTCTGTATTTTTACATTAATAATAGAGTTCTGGAGCATCTGCACTGAACCACAGTTATCAAGAGCTTCTGACAACATTAGAGGGCAAATTTGTCAGAAAACCCACTAATCTTTATTTCCAATACTACAAAAAGTACTGGAAATATAGTATTACCACCCAATAATTTGTGGTAATTTACTCTTGCAGTACATATTCTTTTTATTCCAGCACTTAAAGCTGGATAACTAATTCAGGTCACATAATTAAACTTGCCTGAATTTGATTAATTATTTAAAAATCCCCCTGTAAAGCAGGTAAGCACTATTGCATGGCATTTAAATACAATATCATTACAGAAACACAAACTGTTTCTTAACTGTGAAGTTATACAACTGCTGCTGTTCAAAACTATTATTAGCACGTATCACTGCTTGACCTTGCCTGAGTCCAAATACACAGAGAAACTTCTGATGGGATAATGGGAGATGGCTGCTTAAATGCTGCTGGTTGCAAGACTGTAGACTCTGAAATCTATGCATGGTCTTTGCTCCTCCATACTCTCCTGTAGCTTTGTGAGTGCTTTTGTTTTATGAGTGTTACATCAGTTCCCACTGAAGTAGGTGTGGGAGCAGGATCCCACACTGAAAGCACACTTGAAGATCTGGATGCCTTGACATCTGAAGAAACTAGGAGAGGTTTCACTTGTCTAACTTCCTCATGATTTTTTGCAGATAATTTAAGTATTTTTCAGAAGCCAACATTAAGGCGAAGCTGCTCAAAAGACTATAGTTACACAGAATACAACTGTGATCTTATTCAGTTGCCAGCAAGGATACGAAATAAAATACTGTAAATTACATATATTCAAAGTCCTATGTCTGTTAAAGCTTGTCTGTTATTATCAGTTCATGAGCTGATATGACACCATACTACCATGGTTATGAATGCTGTATTCCTCTAATGATGATGATATTCCAGAAATAAAAAAATATAAAGCTAAAAAAAAAAAACGAAGCCCAAAAACATGGAGGATGAACTCCTCCAGTCAGATACACATAACTGGAATGACATTTTCTCAGAAGGTTTTATTGGGAAAGTTATCACTGACCTTTTCATTTTCCTAGAATAGATGTACCCAGTGGGTTGCAACAGCATAAGAAATAAGATTTTTATCCAACCATTTTAAAACTGTAATTCTGCAAAAGCAGACTCCAGCCACATTGCTGCTGTAAAGGCCAGAGATGCACCACACAAACTGATGCTCTAAGAGAGCAGCTGTAGAAGTTGTGGCAGCTGGTATATTTGTACTGTCAATTTACTGGAATGATGCCAACACATAGAGCAGCAATATAACTTACCTAGCCAGGGTAGTTCTGTAAAAACTGACAGAAATTAGACTATTTCATGTGCTTTCTTCTTTGGAGTACATTACTCCAAAGCAGAATACACACAACAATTATCAACAAGCAAAGAAACTTGTAAAATCTTTTTTTAACATATTAATTCTCAAAGTCTGTAAGTTCATTTCAATATCTAAGGTGACAGAGAGGCTTTCTCCTCATGATAATGTGTGCACTGTCAAAATGTAGACATGTAAGGAGAGCATCCAGGTGCTTTTTCTATGTTTTGTCACTAACAGAAATATCCAGAAAACCCACATGCTGAATGATGTTTACACAAGGTGGACCAATGCATTTTGGCATGCACAGGCAGCTGGAAGAAAGGAACACCCATCCAAAAGGACTAGATATATAGGAACACAAACCTGCACTGAAGAGGATTCAAAATACAGTGCATAGGCTGTCTCTACCAAACACAGGGGTTACTGATTTTTAACATAAGCAAAGCAAACTTGGAGATTACTTGGAGATTGGAATTACAAACACAACTGTTGAAGTATATGCAGGGCTTTTTTATCCTTTAGATGCAATTGGAATAAATCTTGTGATGGTTTTGAATTGTATGATCTGTGATTTTTGCATGTCTTTTATTTCTATATCACATATAAAATTTTCCTTTGTGCTTAGTGGCTACTCTCAGCTCTGTTTTGTTGCATCAGTACTTCTTCCTGCTTTATGTAAAATTTGCATTCATTGATAATGTTAGTTCAGTCTAACTGTTATACTGAGCTTTGAACTAATTGCTCTCAATTAATCTGTTCCACTCTTTGATAGCTTATTTATCAGATTGGGAAAGATAGATTTAATGGTGCTTGCTGGAAACAAGTTCTTTAATTGGAAATACCTGAGTGCTTAGCTCACTTCGTGCTCTAGCAATTAAGGACAATTTGGAAAAGCGTTTTTCCCCCTACTTGATTAGATATCCAAAGAAGCAGACAAAACAAATGACAACACCACCTAGCAATATTGGTTCAAATAAAAGCCCAGCAGCCAAATTACTTACTATGAGAAATGTGAACCATCCCCATCAATTCCAATGCTGTGTTACATTCATTTTGCTGTATCTTTGCCTCCCAAGTAGGTAAATGGCAAAATTTCTTTCAAAATGCATAGGTCTATGCCTGCCTCTATACAATTATCCCTTTCCACAAATAAGCCAAATCAACAGAAGAAATTATTTTTCTTGATTAAGCTCCCACATTTCTCTTGGGATGAAACAAAACAAACAATTAATCTTTCCTTATTTGTTCTCAGAAGAACCTGCATCCCTTAAATGTACAATAAGCAGGGTACCTGTGGCAGGCAGTCGGCAGCAATTAGGCTTGTGCTGAAAACGAATGGACTAGAGTCAGAATGCCTAATCTGCTGAGAGTTTCTACAGGAGGGCAAGGTTAGACCAGGAAAATTCCCTTGCTGTGGAAACACTGTTAAAAATTACCACCTGACTTCAGCATAATTAACAAGGTTTGGGAATTTATATGAACTGAGTAATTGAAAAGAATTAGCAAGAGATATATACATTAATCTTCACCAGTTACAACATGCCTAATGAAATTAAAGGTTGTACTTCTGCTGCATGCTTTGTTTCTGCAAACTTTTCATCTACAGAAGAAAAAGTATATTAAAGACAATTATAATTATAAGAAATTAAAAACAAGAAACTGCACCACAATTTTTACATCAATACCTCTTGAAAATTTTCTTATATATAATTCACAGTATTTATCATAAGCAACTCTGGAAGTTTCTTATTTTAATGTTCATATGTTCAAAGTCTACAGGAAAAATCCACATCAGTTATAAATTTAGGCATCATTCAATAATGTGTATTTTTTTGCAAATGTACCTTCACAGAAATTGAAGTCAAATCTCAGTCAAAAAATTCTGCGATGAAGTTTAGTGTCAAATGAGCTTTTTTATATGTAACTAAATCTATATTATATTCAGACAACTGACACAATAAGCAGGTGGAAAATAAAAAAAGACAATCAATAGTGATGTGGGTAGAGATAGACGATGTTAGAGAAGATAACAAGCATTTGTTAATTTCCTAAACTACCCATGACCACAGGACCTTCCCCCCTTAGTTCACTCTGAAATCCTTCAACATCTTTCAGAAAGGAGTCATGTAAGACTGCATAAATGCCAAGAAAAGGCAGCACACACAGACACACGGGAATTAGATCTAATACAGGAGCATTCAATTTACTGCAGAACCAAAGCAGAAGGCTCACTAACCACCCTGCCACAACCTATCTGACGAAGACTATTCACCTCTTCCTCTCCTCACCTCTCTTATGTACTGATAGACCAGCACTCATGTTTTGCTTAGCGGTCCTTCTTGCAAAGAATTCTTCTGTTCCTATGCTCCTTCCTTTCAACATCTAAAGCAAAAGGTCAAGAATTACTGTTTATTTATTTCAGTATCTTTCTGGTAACCCCCTGTGATTAGTTCCACAGCTTGTTGGGTTTTGTATGTTTGGGATTTTTTTTCAAAATTGTCTGTGTTACATGATACAAACAGTGTTGGACAATAAAGTTATTATAGCACACTAGAATCAAGCTTTAATTCAGCTTCCTTATGTATAAGGATTTATTTAACACTGCTTACACATGCAGCATGATCCTACACTACCTTTTGCCCCAGAACGAGTTCTTCATCCAAAGCACATAATGAATGATTCAGTCATTCAGCATATATTCCATATTTTGTTTTCTTCCTCTGGCTTCCAAATATAGCCTGTGCCTTATGTGCAGATTCAAATACTGCTGTAAAAAAAAATTATTAGCTTCTTCATGAACATTTTTCCCCTGCCCTTGTGCAATTTATAATTGTGTAAAGAATATTAATGGTGCATCTTCACTCATATGCAAAGAGTGTATGCAGAAGAATGCTACCAGATTGTATAAAGTCAATGCAATCTAGGTCTAAACTACATTCTAATGTAATGCTGTGTACTACTGAACAACCTTAACAAAACACGGTGTATTACACTGCACATGCGCTAATAAAATACTCCTCCAGTAGAAATAAGGTTATCCCTTTATTACATTTCATTAACTTTACAGATTAATTTTGAAGAAAAAGCCCTTAAGATTTAACTTGGTTTGAAAGTCCAATTTAAAAAAGCAATAGTCATTTGTATATAAATAAATACAAGAATTACCTTATGTAAAACAGCACAGAATAGAACTGCAAATGTGTTTAAAATGTTATGGATCGATTAAAAAGATGGGGGAAACCTAAGTCTTTCTACCAAACTTCAGATGGTGACAATAAGACTGCAGGAATTACTGCCCCCTCCTTCCTTCTTTACTATTATGGACAAAAATTTTTTGACTCCCCTCCACCTTCCTCAAAGAGCTCAAGCAAATCTATTAAATATCTATTAAGGGAAAAGAAAATTTATTGCCTACACATCAAATGCGAAGCTGCATTCAGGATAAGGAAGGTGAGCACATTTTCTTTCATCACAGCTAAATGAATTAAGTATCTCATACTTTGTATGGATTTAGAAGGAATAGGGGCTGTTAGAACAGTCATCAGCAGACTACAGGAGTGTGCCAGCCTTTGAATTTTAATATCCCTAGTTCTGCCTTTGTGGACTGTGACTTAGACAAAGAACTTATTTCTTTCCTCTTAAATATTTTCCAGTTATTCTCAGCATATGCAGCCATGACACTGAACTCTTCTCACTTGTATGGAAATGCATGATTAGTACACTTTGATGTTCATCTTAACTTGGGCAAAAGTATGTAATACAATATCACTATGATACACGTATAATAAAAAGAGAACAGGCACTTAGACATGGTTGCTGAAAGTGTCACAACTATTAATGTAAATTCTGTGCTTAACTGAGTAAAATTTATTTTGATCACTTCTAACATGTAAGAGTAAAATGAGAGAGTTCATGCCGCACAATTCTATACAGCAAAACCAAACAGATTATTCAAGATGAAGGAAAAAAGTATTAATCATAAATCACAACAAAGCACAAGTTGAAAGGCAAAAATTTAACTCCTAAAACACAAACCAGGTAATTTTCTGAGCATGCTTGAAAAATGCTTCATATAATTCTTCATAAATCTCTGCAGGCAGACACTTTAAATTATCTACAGAATTATTTTACTTTCCTGTTTTCTTTGGCTTTCTGCTTCCTCTTAACAAATACACAATCCTGCATGTGTCAGGCACAGTTCTTTAAAATCCACAGCCATCTAAACCCAGCTATGTATCTTCACCACCAAAGAAACACGTATGCACAACAGAATCTTAAAAAAGCCAGTTGCAGCAATGATGGATTTAAGTTATTAACCGATCAAAAAAAGATGGATGGTGGTCTGCTTTTCTTAATCTACATCATCATCTAGATCTATTTAAGGATATGTGGTGCACTAACAAACTTAGTTAAGGTTTCGATAAAATCAGTAGAATAATCTGCCCTGTTACATTGAGACTGTATCGATCAATAAAATCACTTGTACTAGGAAAATACTGTTAAGTACTGACAATCCCAGCCATTAATATTATTTAACACTCTGCTCACAATCTTTAATGAGGACAAAGAACATTTTGTCTTTTTATACTTATCATACCATTGCTGTTAGAACTCCTTACAGGAGCTGTTCAGCCTTGATTACTGCACACTAAATGGAGTTAGAGATGGAAGACACTAAATAATTTTGGATAATGCAGAGAATTTTCAATGTGATTAATAGATGTGGGTGATTCAACAGACTTTCCAGCAAAACATCAGTTAAATCTTATTTCACTGAATCCAACTTTTTTTGCAACTTTCTAATGCTAGACCCTTTCTTCTCAGCATATTCAACTGCATTTAAAATAAAACTGGTTTCCAGAAACAGCAATCAGGAGATAAGCATCTGTTCTGGACTTGATAGGAATTTTTTTTTTTCTGCAAATAAGACAATTTGATCTTAAATTAGTTAGAAATAGATCCTAACAGTGAATGTGTATATAGGACAAAGGGAAGGACTGCCCCTGCAGAAACCTTTGTGGCGCCTAATGAATGATAACAAGGAAGTCAAAGTGATTTCTATCCAGCTCCTGCTCTCAGACGTGGGAAATGGTTAAACACAAGCCTAGGGGGGAAAAACCCCACAGGTCAGGCACACACAGAATAAGGTGGGGGAAAAAAAAAATAAACCCACATTTTGCACAAAACCTTTATAGCTTAAAATTTCAACCTCTGAATTCAGCTTTCAAGTATATAACCAATTACTTCCCATGTGTAAAGCATTTGGTCTGAAAAAGCATTAGCCTTTACAAGTAGCTTTGCACAGTCACATCGCCTGCATACCTCTTCATTATCTATCTATCTATCTATCTACCTATCTATCTATCTATCATCTATCTATCTATCTATCTATCTATCTATCTATCTATCTATCTATCTATCTCTCTATCTATCTATCTATCTATCTATCTCAATAGATACATACCTCTATAGATATATCTCAATTATCCAAGTATGTCTTCTCAACTACACAATTAACTAATTTTTCTTTTTAGATAGTGTTCATAATACATACAGGGCTCGGTTCTTGAAAACACAGTAATGGTTAAACAAATCTAGTAACAAGCTGAAACACAAATATATATCTAATTCTTTTAAGGATTATATAAGAAAGGTCATTGCTTCAGACCAAAGATCCATTTAGCACTGTATCCTATATCCCAAAATGGCTATAAATGGATACCAAGGAAGAGTATAAATGTGCAAGACTACCATACAAGACATTTTTCTTCAAAACAGAATCAGCTTCAAAAGTTATTTTCAACTACAGGACCCTCTGTGCTTGATATAGGCTGTCCTTTCACGTATCTTTCCAATCTTCCAATTGAACTAACTCAAAATTTTGTGTTGACAACACCCTTTGGTGAATGTACACAGGTCTATGGGAACAATTAAATGCTTGATACAGAATGTATTTTTGGAAGAAAAAATTGTAATGAATGGATAAGTGTGATGAATGGACATGGACAGAATGGATAAATGTGATGAATGTGAACTGCACAGAAATAAAATTTAAATAGTTGAATGATCATTGACTAGTTCTAAAATCATTTTGCCATTGTATTTCCATAATTAAATAGTACTTGATTCATTTTTATTGGGCAAAGGAAATAAAATTTCTCATAAAAGTGCATGTATCACACAGAGAGATCTCAATAACTCTAAACATCTCCAATAGCACCAGTTTACCTCTACAGACATTACATATGTAACATCAAAAATTGTTCCACTTAGAAAGCATTTACAGATTACATCTGATCCTGGAGATATGTATCAGTTTAAACCACAATCAAGATCTTCCTGGCTTTATATGAAGCCTTAGTTTTTGTTCTGCATAGGGGAGCTCAGATAATTTTATGTACTACCATGGGACCATTTTTACCTCTGCTTCACAAAGAGAAAACAATGAAAAACCATGTAGATCACCAAGAATTTCTTTCCCCCAATAAATTTCTTTTCTTTTCTGATCCTACTCCAGGCAAGAGAGTTCTGAAGCAGGATTTCAGCTGCAGTTACAGAACAGGCATATTTGGCCACTGAAAGACAAAGCTCCAGCAAACACACTATCTGGAGTACTTGCACACTGGCATCAAGAGCCTAGATGCTTCATGTTAGAGCAGACATCTCTACAGTCTTCTTGACAATGGACAAGGTTAAAAATAGCTGAGTTTGCATTCTCTCTTGTTAAAATAGCAAGAGGTCAACAGAAACTGAATCAGTTAAGCAGTGAAGAACTAATGAAACTCCCCACGAGGTGATGGAAAACTCTTTTTCTTCACAATTTAATAAAAAACCCTGAGAAATCTCATTAACACAGCCCTCAGTGAAAAGGGGCAATGACTGAAGCTCAAGGAAAGCACAGTTCTTATCCCCAGTTGAAGATGAAATGCTATATTAGGTCTGAAATTCTCTGTAACAGTGTTTTCAAATTAACAAAAAGAGCCTTTCAGTATTTTTTAACTGAATCTAAAACTTTTATGAAGTAACATCACAAAATTAGATCAACTTAAAAGAAAATAGTACAAAAATTTTGTTCATACTCATTGTCCAATCCGAAAATGTTATTGTTATTTAAATATTATTAAATGTTATTTAAAAATTATTAAATGTTATTTAAACTTTACCACAAGGAATTTTGTATCAATGCTTATTGAAGTAATTGAAGAAAATTATAGTGCTGGCCCATGAAGAAATGACACCTCGAGCCAAATTTTCTGGAAAAAGGACAGTTTGTCCTCTAGAGTCTAACTAACTACAGAATTGCTTATTTGTCCCAATTTTTTGTAGTTGTGGTTAAACTGCTCCCCCCAAAAAGAGTTAATTTAATGTAATAATGTGGACTTTTCTTCTTTATATTTCTGATGAGCTTACTCACAAAGCAACTACACATTATTCATTACATTATTACATCTGCTGTTTTCATAACTCCACCCTGCTGGAAGCTAAGACAGCTAAGGAGTATAGGATTGGATTTTAATTTCTTAAGAGTAAAATCATAACAGATATGGTTTTACTTATGTTTTTCAGGAAGAATTGGTACTTAAAATCTTTTTAAAGAGAATTGCATTCTGAAGAATACTGAAATATAGGTCAAAGTGCTTCTCAGATCTCCAGATTACTTCCTTAAATGGAAAACAAATCTCTAGTCCAGTTTCATAAATGCCATAATTCATATTTAAGATCTGGATTCCTGAAACTGCTGGAATGTTGAAGTTCATCAAGTCTTCATGTCTCACAGCCAAGGAGCACTTTAACCAATCTTATCTCCAGGAATCAGGACTGTTCTCTTTGTAAAAAGTTCAAGAATAAATAAAAGGCAAGTATGTTTTCTTGACCTCAGCCAAGACAGAAATATTAGCTCTACGTATTAACTCTGGTTAGAGACGTATGTACATAGAGACCCTACACAGATATAGAACACTTCAGAAGGTCTACAACACCCTGTCTTATATTAGAGTCTTGCTAGTCACAAGAAGAATTTCTTCAGGTCACCCAGACCACATGAAATGAGTTAGTACTCTGAAACTAATAAAAAATATGGGCCTCCTTCAAAATCTCTTCCTATAAGCAAATTATTTCAGTGAAGACTAGCAGCAGCTACCAAGTCTCATGCTGAGGTGTGGGTACCACTTCACAGTGAATTCTGTTAACGATGCTTGTTATCTTGTTGGACTGATGATATCAGCAAATGATGAGATTTCTTCAACCCAAGGGGGTTAGAAAATATCTATTCCATTGAACTTTAAAAGGCAGACCTGTCAAAGGGCAAGTCCCTGGGGCAGACTGACTGGATGGCAATAACATCCAGTGTCAGCTTACTGGGACAAGGATACGACCTAACTCCAAATGAGCAGGTGGCTAGATCAAATTCTTCCCCATTACCAATTCACAGAAAATAAGCTCTGCAAAAACTGCTCCTCCAATAGTATATCATATCAAATATATTTGTAACAAATACTAATCTGATCCAAAGCAGCTGCAGCTGCTCTCATAGCCAGTTAGATAAGGTCCCTCCAGTGCCACCCTTGAATGTTCAAAACAGGACTCCAACTACCTGTTCACTTGGTGAACAAAATTACTTACTGTACTCAGACACAGTAAAAACTGTGGGAGAGGGAGTTTTCAAGTGATTTATATCTTATTTAAATACACAGACAAACTAAATTATATTTCTGTATTGCTTTGTGGTAACAGTCAGTCCAAGATTGGACAGTGGATGAAAAAAACCCAAACCAAACAAACACCATCCAGAAGCTACAATACTGGTTATCAGCCTGTTCCATCATCTTCCACTTATCTTCACCTTCTGGTATTTTCAAGCAAATACATTTATCTACAGTCACTACTATGAGGAGTCACAGACTTTCAGGGCAGATCCTTTTGGCAGGCCTTCTCAAATTATAGGTGCCTTCTACAAACAGCTGCTTAAAATCCTTATCTTCTGCCTTTCTTCATCACCAAGCTCCTCATGAAGCTCATCAAGAGGATATTTCTAACCATAAATAAATATTAAGTTCAAATCTTATTGTAGACTAAAACTACTATTGAGTAGGCGAGATTTTTGTCAACAATAGTGTAACCTAGTAATTTATTTTACAAATTTAAAATCAAAACCACCTGGATTCTTATCTCTGCTCTACTGCAAGCTATAAGCTCATATATGCAAGTAACTATAAAGTTACCCAGTTAATGGCCACCACAAGGTAATAAAAGCTGGTTTAGTGCTCTTCTACTGGCAGTAACAGGCATTTTGAGATTTAAAGGAGACCAAGGGGAGACCTCATTTCCAACATCCTCAGGAGGGGAAGAGGCGGGGCAGGCACTGATCTCTTCTCTCTGGTGACCAGTGACAGGACCTGAGAGAATGGCCTGAAGTTGTGTCAGGGGATGTTTAGGTTGGATATCAGGAAAAGTTCTTCACCCAGAGATTGGTTGGGCACTGGAACAGGCTCCCCAGGGAAGTGGTCACAGCACCAGCCTGACAGAGCTCAAGAAGTATTTGCAATGCTCTCAGGCACATGGTGTGACTCTTGCGGTGTCCCGTGCAGGGCCAGGAGTTGGACTTGATGATCCTTGTGGGTCCCTTCTAATTCAGTTTACTCTGTGATTCTGTGATTTTCTCATTTGGCAAAGACTAAATCAGCTCAGCTTAAGTCCTTTGTGCTGCATGCAGAGAGATATTTACCAGGGTAGGCAGAGCAGCAATAGCTTATTTCTTCATACTAACTTGCTTGAATATTTGGGGCCACAATCTGTCATTCACTTATCTTTGCATCTGTTTCCTCATTAATAAATTAAACATAATCCTTATTTCCTCTTGTCAGTCAGTTGATTGTTCTCAATATTCACAAGGACTCTGCAAATGTTATTATACATGCAACTGAATTACTAAGCATATTAGTGCTTCTAGTCAATTGTTTCACTGTGTAAAAAGCAAAAGTTGCACATTCCAGCCAACTTGTAAAACATGAAAGTCTTACTTAAAAATAGTGTAACATAAATCACTCTTTCAAAATTCCATGAAAATTGGTCTATTACAACAAGAAAAAGTCCCGACCCAACCTTTCAAAACCAGAAGTAAAATAAGCAGTCTTAATGACAATTAGCTGGCAGCGGCTACTGATACATTAAAAAATTACTCCTTGTAGTTCACAATTTAATAATACTTCATTTATTTGTAATTTTGCTACTCTTCAGGAAGATACAATGAAATGTTTCTGAGGTCCTGTCCATCCACTCCAAGAAACAAACAACCTGTCCTGAAAGGATTTAAAAGGGCCGTTTCAGCATGAAAAGGTCACAAAGAAGTAACAAGGTCCTGGCAACTGCAGCACCTTCTGTCTTAGACAGGGGAGTGTCTTGTTTTCTTTACTGCTTAGTAGAGAATGATTCTACTACTCTCATTTTGTGTCAATATTTTTATCTTCATTTAATTATAGAGAACTACTTAATTAAAAATGTGTTAAGAACCCAGCACAGTCAGATCATGTCATGTACAGGTCTGTATTTGATGGCCATCTGCATGGCATGCTAAGACAAATTTATTGAACATTACATCTATGTAATAGCTCAGCTTTTGCATATGATTCTGGCTGGTTTTATACCAAACAACTAATGACTGGCATGACTTCATGAAAGTTTATTTGCTGCACAAATGTCTGGCTACAAGCACAACCACTGACTAGTGGCAGTAGTAGCCAAACAGCTCCTACAGATTAACTGTCAGTAGTACCAGCTGAAAACATGTTGGCAATATTTTACATACATGGTGTTAAATAAAAGACTGATTGTGTCTTCTGAAATTGTATTATATTTCTACACTGTCCTTTGGTAAATCCTTGTCACTATTAAAAAACGTCCCATAACTGAAGTGCCTTACTATGAACTTTTCATTGTCTAGAACCAGGCTCTAATTATCTTAAAAGTTAAAATTTCACTGATGATTAATTCTGCTATTAGCAGAAACAGAAATTAATTACTTTGACAAAAATATTAACAACTTTTCTGCTTGTTTAAATTAGTACGCACATTAGTGTGGATATAACTTAATGGCTTGTCATGTTTTAAACAGATGATGCCCAGCAGTCCCTTCCAACCTAAACCATTGCATGTTCCTATGACAGCCAACAGCAAGACAACTGAGGAAGAGTTAATTCAATGTGCAAGACCGCAAAACAACACGAGTTGACTAACTCTTCCAGTAGGGGGAGATGTTCTTTTACAGTTTATCAGCAACTAAAAAGTGATAACCAAACTACCTCTCTATCTTTTTAACAAAATCAACGGCTTAAGACAAATTGGTGTATGTGCCTTGGTAGTGATTATGTCCAAAAGAAAGTGGTATGGAAACCAGAAAAAACAAAAATTGACTGCAAGTGGCTGATGTGAGTAAAAATTAAAAACTGTTATTCTTGTCTTCCTCCCAAACAATTATGTTTTAACACATTATTTCTATGATCTCCTGTAGTAAAAGAGCACTTGTATTAGTGCAGCTGAAAGTGCAGTGAACTGGGAACTTGTTTTGAGTAACCATCTGGCTTTGCCACCTGAGAAACAGCTATGAACCTACACCACAGGGCATACTTTAAAGCAATCATGGTGACAATAGAAATTCCATTTATTAAAAATGAATGGGATTTATTCCTGATATATTGAGATGTCTATACAACTGCATCACTCCTGAAGACTCCTTTTATTGTCTTTATCAAAATCATGACCCATTTAGACAGAACCTAAGACTTAAAATGTAAAAATCCAAACCAACTGAGATGAATGTGAGATGACAGGTGTCTATTTCAGCAAGAGGAACAATTCATATACAGGCATTTATAGTGGAGTGATATGAATTTGATGAGCTGATGCTTCCCTAGTCTGTCTAAATTGAGGCAAGCTAAATAAAACCTCCTTATATTTTTTCTGCAACACTTTTGATTGGTGTAGTTAGAACAACTTTGGAAAGAATAACATTATTTTCTTCATTTTACACAGAGGAAAATGAAGGTTCACCAAAGTCAATGAGCAGTCTTTGGAAAAATCAGGGAAAAAATGCAAAACAGTCTGGTTTTCTAGCTGGTAGTTCTGCTAAGTGAACAGAAATCACTGCTACTGGTAAGTATGCAGATCACTTCCCACCTCTAAAATTGCCTATCAGTAAAACGCCACACTTCATACTTTCTAATGCTTTGGAAACAGATGCTGCTTTTACTTTCAGCAGACTGCAAGGAGACTCACCTGCAAGTACAATTCCAAGCCTTGTCGTCGCTGCTCCAGGACCTTGGGGACCCAGTTTCTCACATGCTTTGAAGGGATCTCTGGTGTTCTTATAAACTTCTTGAGCTGCAAGAAAATAAAAAAAAAAAAAGAAAAAAAAAAGAAAAAAACATGGATAGAAACAAAGTATAATAATGTCTCTTTAAAAGAAACAAGTTTATGTTAACGATGTAAAAAACCTGTCCATTAAGAACAACAGCATGGAAATGAAGTTACTTACAATCACCTCCTGGAAATAATAAGAGATGCCATACCTAGAGTGCAGTTAAAAATCTTCACATCAAGTTGCCCTGGACAGCAAAGAGGAATCCTACTAACAATTTTTTGTGACCAATGACCTGAAAATAAAACAGCAACTACTACATGAGAATACTTGAAATTGGAGTTTCCCATTAGTCTGCCTGGGACAATACCTCATAACATCACCATGACATAACCAGAAATAACCTTGCTAAGTGTAGTGAACACAGCATGATGGCTTCTAACTCCGAATTTAGGCAATTATGAACAGGTGTGAAAAGTACAGGGAGGAATGCTAACCATTTCTCTAGAGAGCTGGCAATCAAAAGAGCAAAACATCTGTGCTCTCAAAGTGTACCAACAGACTGACAGTCTGTGTTTAATATCTTACACGGAGAAATAGCAGGATTCACACTGATTATATTTCCAAGAGAGCTCCATAACTATTCCTCTAAAGATTTCCACAGGAAAGCTTAGACATCTATCTACACAGATCTATATATAACATGTATCTATACAGATCTATACACACATATATATTTACAAATAAATTTATATATATGTATACATATGATTGTATATAGATAGACACAAACATGCAACCTGACAACACTAAAAATCCTCTTGCTGGATTTTTTCAAAACCAAAAAATATTAATGTTTTCTTCAAAACTACAGAACAAAAACAGTAACTGAAACAGACTCCATTGCATTTTAATAGAAGGTGGCATTCTTTCTGTTGGATATTGCCTCTGAATAAATCTGAAGCAAAGAATGCAAGGAAAGAAACTCAAAATTGACTTTGACATGCATACCCATGGGAGACTGAGAATTTACATTTCATCTTTGAGCTTGCTGAGATGTCACTATAGGAAAAAGCAGTGGCAACATATCAACGTCTCTGCAATCACAAGTATCGAAGCTGCAGCCGGGAAACCTCAATTGCTCTGGAAACATTTTGCAACTTCCTTACCTCTTAACAGTGCTAAATTACAATTAAATGTGAAGTGAGAAAAACAACACTCCAAAATAAAACTCCAAACCCAGCTACGTTTACTGACTGATCTTAAAACCAGAATACAAGCCCCCGTTTTTCCCTCTAAATTGATTGGGGATGTTGAAGAAACTACGGTCATTGCTGTTGCGAACTATGACAGCACCTGCAGGTGAGCAACAAATGAGGAGAGCGCTCCAGATGAGTGCAGACAAATCTGAAACTATATAAGCATCCACCAAAACCTAGCTGCTTACAAGATAAATACTCTGTGGCTGGTAACTCAGCTGATGATTAACAATCCTTCTGTGCTCTGTGGCCCTGTTACATATAAAACATCCAAAATCCAACTACATAATGTGCTGGCATAGATACTGCTTTTAAGTATAAAACCAACATTATATAGATATACAAAAGACATACTAAAAGCCCATTTTTTTATGCTTACAATAATCTAGTCATATATATTGCTACAACTATTTATAACAATGTTAAGGAATATTAAGCAAAACCAGATATGCATTAGCTGTATTGCTTCAGACTTTTCCCTACACAAAATAAAACATATTTAACTGAGGACTATTATTGCCCACAGCACCTTCCTGTCTGTAACACTTACCTAACACCTATTGACATACTGTAGTCTCTGTTTCCTGAAAGATTTAGATGGCTCACATTATCAAGTAAAAAATTATTTGTCCAGTTGTGAAAAGACCGTATGATCTAGAGTTATTCTAGTTATTCTAAAATTATAGACAACTGGCAAAAAAAGATGTTTTAAACCGCAACAAAATTTGCAAAAATTTCACTGCAATAGTTTTAATACTGTGACCTTCTAGCATTATTGTACTTAAAAAGAATTACCAATATTTAATAATGTATAGGAAAAGTAATGTGAATGGTGCATAGCCTGACAGGCAAGGTTCGTTCTTCATAATTAGGGCAAAGCATAATGACCTATGCAAACTATTTCATAGAAGCCAACTTCTGTGGGTAGTTTCTGTCAAAAGAATAATTTGTAGTCCTGGTGTAACATGGCAGTCTTGAAAATATTTTAAGTAATTTCCACTACAGCCAGACTGCACAGCAAGTGAGGCTTTACTCTTTTATACAACTGGAATCTATGAAAGATTGAACCCCAGATAGAGGGAAATCCACATGTTCTTGGAAACAGCTTTGTTTAAAAAATAAAATTAATCAAAGCATTGACTGGCATTCTGATGAATGTCTTCTATGAGCAACAGAATCCTCTTTTCTCCACACAATGCCAGTGAGGCACAATCTCCTCATCAGCCTCTACACCCATTTTCTACCACAGGTGCTCTCTACAGCAGCTTTGTTTCTCCTATGCACTACAGACATCTCCAACACTAAGGGCACCTTGAATACGCAGCAAGTCTAAAGAGACCTTTCCAACTGCCATGTACTCACAGCAATTTAGAATGAAATGTACATTTTAAATTAAAGGGGAAGAGAGGAACAAAAGATAAATACCGTATCGGCATGCTGATAGCAAACTGATGCAAATGCTTTCTCTATTTCTGTAACACTGAAAGCACTAAGACAAGCTCAGAGCATGAGCTGTTCAACAATACTAACCAAAATTTTACAACTTCAAAAAGTAAGACATATTAAAAAGGCATACTGTTGCCTAAATATGCTGTATATTTTGCATCCGTGCAGGGAAAAAATAAGAAAATGTCTCTATCCATTTTCATAGTAATATGAACAGAGGGCAAGTGAATGAGAAAATGAAACAAACTGGAACATGGTGCAAAGTGCCTGGTTAGAATATCTGTCTTTCAGTTTTGTTTATTTTGCTGCTATTTCTACAGAGAGAAAGGGGGCATCGTCTATGGTTTTCCTGGTATTCTAAGAAATCTCTGCAAAAGGTGTTATTGCAGTGAAAATGGTGTACAAGAAGAGAAATCTGAGTGAAACTGAAGTCATCCACAACTTTTATGTGGAGTAATTGTGCAGCTCCAGAAATTACAGTGTAGTTAGACCTGCTCTCCCATCTGTCTGGACAGCTGGGAGAAGGCCAGTTGTGTGATGCAGACCCTCCACCAGTTCTGCTACCTGTCCATCCTATGATGGGCTGAGCACAAGCCTGAGTACCCTCTCTGCAAGAGGAGGATACCATCAGTTTTGCAATTGTTGCAGCTGGATGATGACTGCTTGGGGCATGTCACCACACCTCCTAGGATGCAAGTCATCCATCAGGTGGGAGTGGCTATCGGACAACCAGCAGCCCAGGACCTGCGCCATCCTGGAGCACCACAAAGGTGGGCTTCAAGAAGGAGTGCTCAAGGGCCCTGTGGGTGGCATCCAGCCTCCACGCTCGCTGAACTGCTTTCAGAACCATGCAATGAGACAATGACCCATGAGACACTGCAAACCTGGATCCATCAGAAGATGGAGATATTTGGCAAGAGTGTTGGATGAGCCGTGGTGGAGGACACCATCATAACCATCCCAACTAAACACAGGATGGATGCAGAGCTGCTGGGCTGGATGTTGGGAGTGTCCCTCCAAACCTGCCCACTGACATTCATGCAGCAGCATACACAAGTCGCTGTGCAATGCAGCAGCAGAAAGGCCACCTCCTCCATGCTGCTGGTGGGGATCCTGGCAGCCTCCCCTCGGCTCCCACTGCCATTCTACAGAGCAAGAAGACAGGTCAGGTGAGGCTGTACCCAGGGTTGCTACTTCCAGAGTCTCTCCAGAAAACAAGAGCCCAACACCACCAATGCTGTTGGAGGGTGTCTTGGAACATGGCTAAAGCAGGACTAGGCCACCAACTGTGGCATGTGCAGCCCTCAAAAGCTCTCAGCCCCAACTATCAAAATAAAATAAATGCACAAATTTCCAGGAAAAGTCTCAGTGTTATTAACAGTACAGATGCTATCCTCACCCTTTTTCACTTTTTTGCTTGTTTGGATGGAATGCTGATGGGTCCTGCTTGTGCCAGATACTGTTTCATTGTTCTTCTAAAGGCAAGTTACTGCCCAGCTTCATGCCTGCATCTTTGCAACTGGTCCTGGGACAGGTGTTTCCAGCTGGGGGTCTCCAGAGCCAGCCCCTGACCCACTGCTCATCACCTCAGGCCTGACCTCTTCTTCTCTGTACCTTCTGCACCATGTTCCTGGGCTCTGCTCTCCTACCAGCCCGCACTGCCTGCAGCCTTGCTGTGGTGGCCTCCAAATCTCTCCTCTTGCCTGGAGTCACAATTCGGTGCTTTTCTCTACGTGATGCCAGTCATACCCTGCCACAGCAGGAGCCCAAGAAGGGGAAGTACAAAGTCCTGCCTCTGTGAAGGGACAGCCACACACAGGGCAGCTGTCCAGATGGTGAGCACCCTGGGAAAGGCTTCTGCCCACAACCACAGGCTTTCTTCTCCCTCTTCCAGATCCAGCCTTGGTGTTGGCTTTTCTTCTCCTCTGTTTCCAAAGGGTGCACCTGCAGGTGCTCAGCAGATAGATGCCAAGTGGCTGAGGACACTGAGTTGGCTTAGTTTGGAGAAAAGTATGATGCGGGGGTGACCTCATTGCTTCCTGAGGAGAGGAAGTGGAGCGGGAGGTGCTGAGCATTTCTCCATGGGATCCAGTGACAAGACATACGGGAATGGCTCATAGCTGTACCCGATGAGGTTCAGAATGAACATCAGGAAATATTTCTTTACCAAGAGGGTGATCAAACACTGAAACAGGCTTCCTCAAAGGGTAGTGGATGTCCCAAGCCTGTCAGGGACATTGGAACAATATCCTTAATATAATGCTGAATTTCTGCTCATCCCTGCATTGCTTACACTGTTGGACTACATAATTGTTGTATGTCTTTTCCAACTGAAAATATTCACTTATATTTCTAATTCTAATTCTGCATTACATTGCATTATACAATACTACACTTTTCCAAAAATAGGAGACTGCCTACTTGGATAGGGTGCATTTTAAGGATGTAAATCCTGACTTTTCCCTCTTAATGTCTCCTACCTTATTTCATTGTATAAACTGTTCATCTGCTTTACCTTCAACTGCAGAATTAATCTTATCTGTAAAACAAAGCACAAGGCTTAATAGTGGGTGAGTTATTTTACTGTTTATGACACGATTGCTTATTTAGTTTCATATTTAGTATGAACACAAGGATGACAGTACCTGAGACATACCTGTATTAAAGCAATAAACAAGGAGATGAGTACTAATAAATGGCAGATGATACCACTACTGAGACAAGAAGCAAACAGGCAAGAAGCACTAACACATCTTAATTATGGTGTAGTAGAGCAAATGGTTCTTGTCTTTGGACAAGAACCATTTTATGGTTCAACAGTTTCCTTTTGCTCAGATAAATTTGCTTAAACCTATACACCTTACATGCCTGGCAAAATCATCCTCTGCAGCACCACCAGGTTACCATTTTCCTAAGCTAATTCAGGACCACCAGCAAACATACTGGTGGAAATAAACTCCGACATTGCACTGACAGGAGGTGTAAATACCCATGCTGGTCTCTGTTGTTTGCAGAGGAAGCTTTTCCATAATGAAGGCAAGCAGCATCAGCCAAAGCAGCTGATTGTGCCCACTCTCCACTGCCATTCAGACCTACAAACCAAGAGACATTTAGCTGACCCAGATCCTAGGACTGAAGCTCTTCATTACAGCTCCGCTGCGGTTAAGGGGCTGCAGTGCTCCTCCAGAATTCTCTTTCACAATACTTGGCCTCCATAAAGCAGAAAAAAAAAAAAAATAAAGCTTGCCTTTCAGCAGCACAACTGCACAGCAGCATTCAGTTCAGCTTGGAGAGAAAAAAATTATACTTTTCATTTAACACTGGTCAAAGCAATTTAAAGAAGTATTAGTAGATAACCAGCCTTCCTAACCAAGTTCCCTTCTATATGTTACTAAGATGATTAAGTAGACAAGTTTAGCAGATATTTTTTATTAGATTAATTGAAATGGTTTACTCAGTCATTTTCATGTCTGGTTCCTCATGTACAGAAGTTGTTTCATCATTTTTACATATGGCAGGTTAGTGATAAAATTTATAGAGCTAACAAATTATTTGCCTAAGTGGGGAAAAAATCCACTCTATTTATTTTTTGTTGGAATGTGACTTACTTTGTGACCTTACAAGACAAAAACATACCACAGATAGATATTTTAGCCATACAGCATGTAAACAATAATAAAAAAGAAAAGGAGACTTAGTAATATGTGAGAAATCATCACTCTCTTCTACAAAACAGAAAAGAAATTGAGTTAGTTAGGAATTAATTTCCAGAGGCATGAATCGCAGGATGTATTTAAGAGAAACCATGTACAGTAACAACTACAAGAGAGAGAAAACATCACTAAGGCAAAACAAGGCTACATATTATAAAGAAGATCAGTACCTTTTTATGAAGTGCATGGAATTCACTATACCTCTTCTCCACAAAATGTTTCCTTCCATTCATCAGCACTTCTATTTTAAAGACCTGAAAATTATAAATAATAAAAAAGAGGGTAATGTTACTTGCACAAAATAGTTCAGTGATGTGGCTCTGACTGCACAGTTTACCACAGTAATTCTTCTAAATAGTCTCAAAATACCCAATGTGCCTCATGAGTTGAAGTACAACAGTGAATTAATGGTAAATATGGCTGAATTAATTCATTCTGTTAAAATGTTCGTTTAACAAACATATAAAAAAACAGCTTAAGCATGGATTATATGCTCTACATTAAAAACTAAGCATTAAAATATCTCCTTTCAGAAAGATGCAACATACTTTGAATTACTAAAAAAAAACCTCCCAAAAAAACAGAATGGTAGAAACAGGGGAAAAAAAAAAAACAACAACAAAAAACCAAGGACAAAGGAAACAGAGGTTAATTATTTCCCTTTCTTACAATATAGAGTATTAATACATTCACACATGTTCAGTAAAGAGCTGGATAATATATGCATTATGTTATACATGGAAATAGAGAAATAAATGAAAGCACTATCTTCGAGGCTGATTTGCTTCTAAACTGCAAATTCATATCTAATCTCAATTGAGCTCGTGCTACGTACACTCTAGGAAAAAGCAAAACAAAATGCACACATGGCAAATGCTTGTTTTCTTTGTATGATACATGTGACAGCTTTTGTCGCTGCCGCTGGAAGGTTGAAAGGCCAGGAGAAGCAACTCTCTGGATCCACTAATTAGTAGTCACTAACATGACATTTTCTTGATTCTCAGGTCAGTAGGTCAGTTTTGAGGGCAAGTGACAAGAAATATTTTGAGGTACTCAAGAAAACATGGTCTATTAAATGACGACAAAATCAGCAGAGAAGTAATACAGAAAAGGTACCTGTTCTATCCAGGAGTTCTTTGTTTTCTGGTTTGCCCAAAAAATCTTGGAAATAATTATTTTCAGGACAATGAGAAACAATGTTAAGCACAGATGATCACATCAAGACCTAAAACTTAGCCAAATAAAATGTTCTTTGAAATAAATTTGCAAACAGTGTTTATGCCTGAATGCAGAAAAAAGGGTTTTCTGTCACAACATGCCCAGCTAGCACTGATCAGAGCAAACACTGACATACCATACTGGATAAACACTTTCTATTTTCCACTAGAACCTGCCTTCCAAACAGGTCAAAATGCTATGGTTTTCATTGGCTAGCCAAACAACATTAAAAAGAGTATTTTATTTAATCCAGACTGAAATGCTTTAACCTTTGTTTGAATGCAGTATGGATAGGACCATAGTAATTTCACACCAATATTTACATTTCCAAAATTTGTTTGGATTGCTGTAATAACCAGTGCTACATTCAACATATTTAAATAGGACTTTCTGTGTCCTAACAGTATGAGCAGATGACCTTATTTGGGTGCATTGATTTTTCCCCTCCCCCTCCTATCTATTTGGACTACTTTGGAAGAACAGCAAGTGCCTATTAAACAATTTTCCTCTACACATGAAAAAACTCCAAGGCACCCCTACAACTTATTTTATAAATTCAGAGTTGTAAAGAGAATAATATGCAATGGAGTATCAATGCAGACATTTTTCTTTAGTTAAGACTTAACATGCTCATTAAATGAGAGGAAAGTGTTATTTACATTTCATATTCTACACACAACATGAAAGAAATAGTTCTGCAAGGAACAATTTGTTTGGATTGCACAGGAATACAGGAGTCTTAAGGTTAACTTGTTAGAAGGAGTGGATAACAAAATATGAAAATTATTAAGTGAAAAGTGATCATGAGCCTCTAGCTAAGGTGTTGCAACATTTTTGTGTTTACTTGATATTAAATCTCCAGGAATTACGAGGAACTCATAACACCCACTTACACCTTAGTCAGCTAAGCGCCACTCACCATGTTAAGTTTAGCACTTCTGTTGGCTAAAGGGTTTGCCAAGCAATTCAGAGAAGTCTAAGGGGCTCCTGCCTCAGCTATAAGCTATTACCCCCTTGGCAGGTAACTTCCTTGTGAATCACAGGTTGGCATGTGCAGTTCCATTTTGTTTTTATTCATACATACACCTTCAGAGAAATATCTGTCCCTCTGAAATCTAAAAACCCATCTTTTCATAAAGGAGAATAGTTGGATTATGTGAAAGGAAATATAATCCCTATGTAGACCACCTTTTCAAAGCATGTATCTATTCTACGTTTCATCATGGGTTAAAGAACTACATAAATGGTTTCAGAACACCAAAAACTATGCTACATTTATTCTTCGTCCTGTTTTAATTACTGTTTTATAATTCTTGCTAACATCATGACATTGAACAATATATTTGACAGTTACTTTTGCGGAAGGTGCAAGAGAGAAGCACAGCTTCATATGCAAAGTAATGTTATTTCAAAGTACAGATATTGCCACGCTTATACCCTCAACTCCTTGCACCAGTGTAGAGGCTTTAACTTGCCCCTCACTATCCAGAGGCCTCAGAACCAGCTATAGGAGACACCTAAAATTTAAAAGCAACAACTCTGCTTGCCTTGAGGTTGAATATCACTGTTTGAAAACAAAACTGTGCAAATGATGTTTCTAATCTACTCACTGTGGCACCTATACTTCAGAAATATAATTTGTGATAAATAAGTGGACAACCCAGAAATATTTTTTGCTTCATTTAAATCTGAATATTAAACTGATTTACAAAGTAACTTGTAAAGCAAAAATGCAAGAAATAACACAATTGTGTTTATAAACTTGGATTATTACATGACTTTATTTAGACTGCATAAATTCCAGGTTTGCCTCCTCACTGTTTAGCAGATCAGAATTCACATGAGCAAAATAAAAGCATATAAACATATAAACAGTGGCACTGTTTCATAAAATGACACGGCTTTGTGTGAAAGACAAGAAGACACATTAAGTTGGGAGAGAGAGAGATAGGAACTCTTCATGGAGACAAAACAGCTATAAGATAATCTCCCACAAATTTAACTGAGTAATTGCATGCCCTGGCAGAAAAACAATATAAGTGGTGAACATAGATGAAAGTGTCAAAATAAAGATGGAAGAGCTATGCAGGAAAAAATGCAACAGTGCTAGGAAATTACTTTTCTAGTAAAAATGGTCAAGTTCTTTGAACAGATAACTCTGAAAAGATATATGACTTTTTATAAAAAATGCAAGAATTAATCTCTGAATTAGACATGCAAAATACTTTTCCCATACTCACTGAAATCCCAGAAACAGAAATTACACTGCACTGAACAATTTGCCGTTCACCCTCACTAGGTAGGACACAAGGGACCACAGATTTGAAGACACAAATTAGAAAACTCCAAGAGTACTTTGAAACTAGAAACATTTCACTGTTCTTGGTCGCCACAATAGTTATCAACAATGTCTGCACATAGCTAGATCATTGTCCATTAAAAGCATTCTTCCAACAGACTTTAACCCACATTAATAATGTATGGGGCAGAAAACTCTGAATTGGATATCAGTATGAATAATGCCAATCTTTTAATCTAGCAGAATTGCAGACCTGCTACAGAAATTCATAACCATCAAATTTGTGATGCAAATTAAAAAAAAAAAATCTTAAGGTCTTTGTTAATAAACTAGTAAAAACTTTTGGGTCTCAGTATAAAACAGATTTACACATAAATTTTTTTTCACTTTGCTCCAATTATATGGATTATATTCAGATCCTGGAAACCATTTTTTTTCTTTTCTTATTGTTAGCAACTATGCCTAATTTTGCCATTTCCCAGAATTTATCTGTTTCTGATCATTACCAAACCTCTAAATGAATGGTCCTTTTTCAATATTTTCAAGAAGGACACATGCATTTCTCTTTTTGTTGCAGAAACTTGACAGTACTACATAGTAACTGAACTGGATTACACATGGGCAAAAATTGGTATTGTATCACTGTGAATTTCAAAGACAGAATGTACAAATGGAAGAAAACAGGAACTAATAATGTACAAAAACTGCCCATGGTGCCCACAAGAACATATCACAAATTGTGGGTAACACTGACACGGCCTCCCTTCAGTTCTTACCTGTGTCACGTGTACACTGGATACAAAAGGACATATTTTACCCAACAATCTGATGCCAAAACATGCAGCTCCAGTAACTTAAGTCTCAAAAAAATCCTACAGTGATCAATTTAACAAAAAATGCAGACAAGAATGACAAACATGACCATGAGTAGGGACAAAAACTAACAAGTATAGTAACATCTCAGCTTGGTTTTCTATTACATGAGAAACACAAAGATGATTGTCACATTCACTCATGGAAATTATGCTAGCTACATAGTTTACTTTTATGGTAAGTTAATCCTAACATATTGTGCCTACTTATACATATAAAAGTGAATTGCAATACTTTTGAAAATTACAGTTGAAAAAGAGATTTGGGGCCATGTTATTTAGAATAAGGAGATACAAAAAACAGAAGCAGAAAAAGATAAATTTACAAAAACCAGATACATTTGTCTAACATTTACCATGAAATAAAACTCCACGAAATTCTAGTGTCATGTTTTTATCTCTCAAGACCAAGCTTACTGACCCTAATTCTATTTAATATATTACTTACAGAAATAAATACATCCCTTCAGATGCTTCAGTATACTTGACAGACTTTTGTCTGAGGAACAGCTAATGCATTCAAAGTGTCAAGAAAACTCAACCTTAAACCTTTGCCATGGCCATATGGAAGGAACTCCAGAGCAAATGAAATGACAGCTACAGTCCATGAAACACTTAACAGGATTTCCATGTTTTTAGTGTTTCATTATTGCTGAGGTGATGGCACATTTTCTGTCTCGGCTGTGCTACGACTACTAGAAGAAAACCGCAGGAAATAATAGCGATCAAAAGATAACTTTAAGCCTATTTGCATCCTACTGTTTCAGGGGAAAACAACATTCTACACCATCAGTAAGAGCACCTGGGTGGTGGTAGTAACCAGAGCTGCATGTAGCTGCAACAGCAGTTCAGCATCTTAGGAGTGTCAGTGCCTCATGGCAATGCTCCATACGTCTGAATGCCCTCCACAGCAGAGTCAACTCAAACTTCAGAGCAGCCTGGATGAAAACTGAATCTCACTATCCCCCAAATGAAAACACATTCACTTAGGGCAGCAAAACTCAGTTCTCCAGTGGGCACAGGTCAGCTCAAGGACAGAGAGGTTGACATGGGTCACAGAGGTATGAGGCAAGGGAAATATCCCTTTTGTTGTCCAGCCATATTCCCCCCAGTTCTAGTTGTCCTTTGTCTAGCATCCAGTGTTTGGCTGTCACCACCATTTCAAGTTACTGAAACTTAAGACTTTCTGTTCCTTGGGTGGGTTGCTTATAGGCACATATGTTGAATCCTCTCTTTAGAAATTGCTCTTCTACACAATTGCTCTTCTACACAGCCCTTACATGAGCTCCTGTAGCCTGCCTGTAAGAACTGGGCATCCCATTCTACTGCAAAACTGGGAAATGAGCTGGGGCACAGTAAAGAAGGAAGTAGTATAGCCCCAAAAGACCAGTTTTCTCCATGTGGTTTTGCTTTGGACCCCAAAGAAGAGATGAGAGTGTCTGCCAGAGTTAATGGAAGAGAAGTAAACGCCTGAGGAATAGAGAGCGTTGGGAGGAAGTATGAACAGGCACAGAGCTAAGAGTCACCACCCTTCCTGGTATAATCCTCACACATGCCAGATATTTTCCTGATGGCTATGAGAGCAGACAGAAAGCCAGAGCTGCAGTGGGGCAGGTCAGCTGGCAGAGATGTTTGGGCACTGGTCCTTGCAGCTTCTTCAGCCTCCCTGCTCGCTTGGGGCAGGTGATCCTTTTGCCTGTGCCTCGCCCTCCAGCAGTACAGCTCTGCTCAACACACATTTCACTTACACTGAGGGGCCCCAAAGAGACTCAGATCCACTGCATTATCAGTTATAAGATTTAATTATCTCACCTAAAGTCAGCTCAAAACTTGGGTTAAACTCACAAAGAATACATTCCCTCACCCCAAGCCTGTCATGTCTGTTATAGAAATTAGACTGTTTCACTTAGTCCCAAGTACAATGCACAATATTAAGTTACAGAACAAGGGGAAAAGTACAGTTTTATTGACTATGGAAATGAAAGTTTGATATTACGCAATTATGACACTGCTTTGTCCAGAGTTTCTGAGGTAGAAAAACCATGACAAAGAAGTGAAATGTTCATTGAAGGAATTTGAGAGCATATTCCCAACAGCTCCAGCCTGTGTGAAGCAGTTACCTGACCCATTCTGGCCTGGGAAAACAGCCTTACTGTTTTTAACATACAAAAATAGATTTTCTACTGTGACATAAGAGAACAAGTCTGTTGTTGCACTGACTCCTCTTAAATCTCATGTTACTGCAATCTAATTAGGGCTTTCACTGCTAAAAAGAATAACTAAATAAAAAGATGTGTGTGTAAGAACAATCACTTGATCTTATAAATGTGACTCCTAATTCAAATGTCTTCTTACTAATTTATACAACCTTCAGCCATTTGTTTACTTAAAAAGTTTTGTCTTCTCCAACAGTTACCAATTTTACTGGTTCCAGTAAAATATCCAAATATCTACATAAATCAGATTACAATCTCTTCAAGAATTTTCCAGTGTGCAGTTTGTATTTTCCACCAACAATACAAAATAGTTAAGGATTATTTCCTTACACTTCCCCTTAAATTCTTGCAGAATGAGCCTCCTCCCATTGTAAAATGGCAGTGTTAGTAGGAATAACGTACAAAAGGCATGCACAGGATTCAGGGATATTCTTCCTGAAAACGGCCTTTTAGAAGTGTCTCTCATATTTCTTAGGGTTTGGAGGAAGAGATAGTAAAACAATTTATACTGCAACCCAGTCAGGCAGTTTTGCACTTCTTATAACATGGGAAGCTCGAGGGAGGCTTCTACGGAGCTGTCACTGTTGAATGAAAGAGTAGCTGACATGTAAGAGTAAGTAGTTTTCTGATTTTTTCAACTCTCTTTAAATGAATCTTTTCCAAACACATGGTTCATAAAATCCCATAGGAACCTCTCTGTCATTTCCTGAAAAATAACTTACTTGGCTTTCTAAACTAAAAAACTTCTCCCTCGCCAATGATACACTGGCTATGGAAATCTAAGTTGTAACCAAACCAAGATGCTACAAGATCTGACTTGTTTCTGGTATTTTTCTTTATTTGCCCTGTAGAGGACAAATGTTACAGAGATGACACACACCCCTTCAAAATATCACTGTTACTGTGATTTTATGGCTAACGTCCTTACAGTCAAACTTAAGGAAAAATGTATTGATTGTTTACTGAAAAAGCAAAAAGTTTACAACTCATGCTAAAGCCTATAGGTACACAGACAAAAAATAAAGTTAGCCTAATCTGCTCTATTTGCTCACCTGGATTATCTCAATGCCTCATCATAAATGTTCTACTAGTAGAAAAACTATGAGCCTTTTTATGGAAAATACTAGCTTTCCAATAGAAACAGTAAATTGGAATAAAATACTTGAATACTGCAAAAAATAATTGATGCCAGAAGTGTATTTACAGGAAACAGATTAAATCTAAGTTGGATAAAATATAAGGAACCTTCTATTTTGTCACTAAATCCTTTGCTATTTTCTCTGGAGAGTCTGCAATGAATCCTCTCACTTCCCAAGGCAGGATGCAATTCCTAACCACAATGAAAGTGCCCTCATATTGCAGCCAACTAGCAGCAAGAAGCTCCTTTTTGTGAGAGGTTAGACACAACACTAAGTTTCTTTCTAGAAATATTGAGTCTATGTTATTCTGTTTGCACTTGAATTTGCTGTCTGGAGAACACCTGGGTGACCTAATACCTCTAAAGCATAGCTATTTTGTTTACAAACAGAAATGTAAAAGGTGCCAAAGAACACATAAAAAGATATACAAGCACTAGGGTAATAGGCATTTCGAAGGAACTGACTTTCTACTGTCTCATTTTCTATGGTATATCTACCATTGCACATGAACGTAGTCCTTTTCTGTGCAGGTGACTAACAAAACACATATGAATACAAAACAAAACAGGATTTAATCAAGATAACATATACACAAGCTATTAAAGTCAGCTCCACATTCATCATGGTGATTAAGTACCAGGGGAAAAAAATAATGTATACACTTTGCATCATTTCTTATTAGGGTCTCTGCAGTAATCCATCTCAAAAGTCTCTGCTCATCTTTACCACGTAAGTAGTTCATCCTAATAAATTTTTAAGAGCAGTAGTCAAAGGAGGTTGTTTTCCTAAACATCTGTGCAACTTAGCAAATATCCATCATACATTACACGTAAATACTGTGATTACCCTATCTTCAGCCCCAAAATGGAGGATTCAAATGGTATTCTGTTAATAAGAAGATGGCAATCAGGATCCATGTAACACCTTCAGGCATTTCCTTTCACTGAGTTAAATCATCCAAACTTCTTCTAAATTGGCATTGGCCTGTCTTCCAAAATGGAAACCTCATTACCTCTGTGATTGCCTGCCACCTGTGTTACTCTTACACACAACTAACAACACTGCTTCAAACATCAGCACTCATTCCTGGAAAGACAAGACACTGCACCAATTTATCAAAGAATGCCATCCTGCTCACCAAAGGTTTCCCTTGCCAGGTCAATCTTTTTGGAATGATGATTCAAAGTGGAACAAAGAAATAAGCTCAAATACATAAAAGACAGGTGTGTTACTGGACTAAGCCTGCTGTGACTGAGACAAGACCTGAAACAGGTTGCCAGGATATGGTTATTGATGTATCCAGCTGCAGAAAATCAAATGCTTCTTCATGTGCAAGGAAGGTAGAGAGAATGGATGCGACAAACTGCACAACTACCGAAGAAAATGCAACAGCAGCTACCATAAACAGTGCTCAAAAATAATAAAATATTGCACCCAAATTGAGATTTAAGGTTTTGAGCTTCTGAATTTACATGATGTGATTTACAGAGTACTTATATAGTTGACTTGTTGAACACAGTGAATGCAAATGTGCCTGAGCCAGATTTAAACAGGCTCAGGAACTGGTGACAGCATTAACAGTAGCAGCAGCATGGGCAGCACACACTGCAGAACTCATCATAAATTTTGGACAAAGCTGAGTGGCAAGAGGGCCAGCTCAGTGGCAAGTGCAGGCACAGCACAAAAGGGAGCAAGTGGGCATGAAGTTCAGAGCAGGGTTTGGATTTTACTTTAACATACAGAAATAACACAGGGAAGAGAAACAAATATTTCTTAACTTGCTTTACTAACAACAGGAAGCACAGCAGGTATGTAAATCAGACACCTCAAGCAGAGAACTATACTGATATTAGTAGAAGACCTAAGATTTTGACTCAAACAGCCATGTCTGAGAAAAGGCAATATCTAAACCATTATAGGAACTACTTCCAGTACAATCAAGTCAACAGATTCTACAGCTCCAAAGGCAGTAGAAATACTAACACAAACCAATATCCAGCATAATATAAAAAGTATCCTATTAGTAATTTTGTGATACAAGATTGAATAACCTATCCAAGAACACTGGTTGTATAGTCATGTATTTATAATTTCAAAGACATGAAAATTGATTCAGTGAATATTATGTTGTTTTGCAATTGGTCTCTCAGTCACTTGGAAGATGGCAAGGTAAATATAGTAAATATCAACTAATTACATGCCTGCACAAATATTCAGCCAAATAAGATTTTATGTATCTAGCACATTTCTGAGAGATTTTAAGTAAGTTATAAATTGAGTCTGATGCAGGAAATGTGTTAATAAAAGCATGCATACTGCAAACAAAGCAATAGGATGTGGATACTGAAAATTGTGCTGTTATTAACTGCTACCTGTTGCTTGAACTAATAATATAATGTGGCAGCCTCCTCAAATGTTAACTCAAAACATCAAACAGTACTATTCATGGGTCTAAAAATCCGCAACTGCCTTTTCCTCAATGAAAACAAAAATAGAAGACACAGCCAAGCAGAGACTACTGAAGAACTAACTTGACTTGAACACTTCAGTAACAAAAGCTAGTATTTTCCTAAAAAAAGCATTATGAGGAAACAGAATCCATACACTCATTTAAGCTGAAATATGAGCCACATTTCATGTCCCGAGTTCTTAGGTGTAAAAGAAACCTTCATTTATTTTACTAGAAAACCTGATGCTCATCACCAGCAGATACCAACCAACTTCCCTATTTAAATACCTACAGACTTAAAAGCCTAAATTCAGTTGGACAAAAATACTATCAAGAAAACATTACAGATACCACTAAGAAGCCTTACAGGTACAACATGATACTATCACAGGTATTACTTCTTCCTTCACTATGAGGCTTCAAATTTTCTTCTGGCTTTATTAGGTACTTAGTGAAAACTTTACTTGCCTACCCAAATCTCTTTGAATCTTGCCATTTTCCTGGTTTTTACCTTTTGTACTGAACAGGAAAACCTCTGCCATTTTTATTCACATGAAATGATGCCATAAATAAGTTTTTCTAATATTTTTTCTGTTACAAAGGCTCTATTATTACGAAACTGCAGTACACCCCTGCAAAAGGAATGCAAATGCCTACTTTTAAGTTCTTATTTGCAGCAAAAGTTGATTCTTCTACATATTTAGAGAAAGTGCCACTTTTCTATTTATAGGGCAAAAAAATGCAAACTACCCTGTCCTACATGTGACTGAGAAGTCATCTCCAACTGCCTCAGCATGAAACTACTCATCTTCTGTAGAGCCTCTGTCCTTACTTATCTTTTCTTTCACCCACATGTTTTTCATGGGTAAGAATTCTAAAGGGGTAATGAAGAGGGACATTCATCAATTAATTCCTCACCCTCCTATTTCATGCTGCAGCTCAGACACACTGCTGTTATTTTTCTTTTTACAATCTCAATAACATTTGAAGAGGACCTGAGATGGAAGTAATTTAATAAAACGCATTATAGAATTCAATGGCAGAGCCAGAAGCAATTAAGATAATCTAATATTTTCCATTACAAGACTGTTCTCGGTTACTTACAGTTTTGCCAACCTTTAATTTTGGGCTTAGGTTTTCTGTATCAGGTATGTGATTCAGACAGAAAATATTTTTAGAAAGTTACAGATGAGACAGTCCAAACACACACTTAAAGAAAAATACATTTTACATTATTCATGCCAAAAACCCCAATCGAAACCCTAAAACCCAGTCCAAAACAAAACCCCACCTGCTTCACTCAAATTTCTCCAAGACGTGGACAAGAAGACCAGGAAGACATCTGGGAGGGAAATTTGGCCAAATCATGAACTTCTGGAAAACTGCCCAGCTACTAACAAAACTTTGCACTGAGTATGTTCATAATGTAGTTTTTCCAATAGGATAGGCACTGCTGGTGCTCTGTTGTTTTCACAGCGTGTCTGATCTGATTGAAAGTTCATGGCTTCTCCATAAAGTTAGGATAAATTTCAGGCCTAGAGAACACTTTCCTATTCAGAAGCAACTCTAATTTTAGGAAGCAGAAAAATGATTAGAAGACATTTTAAAGTTTTGTATAAGAGATGCTGGACAGGAATCTACTCTATGGCACAGGGAAGCCACACCTGAGAAGACCATACTGCATTACTGTTAAAATAAGGTAGCCAAGGAACAGTAGGAGAAGGGGCTTGTAGTCTGAAATATTCCCACTCCTGTATTCTTAAAGGGAATGCACAATTCCACTGTGTATGAATCAGAAGTGTATGTCACTGCATCTGCTTGCTCGGAAAACCCACTGGTAACACTGGTGCCCCTCTCCCTCCCTCCACAGCTGGTGGGGCAGCTGGATGATGAAAACCCAAGTGTCACTTAGTCCGGAGGTCTTTATTAGGGACCACAAAGGTCCACATTGACTGGTCGCATGTCTGGGGCAGTACCTATACAAATGATATATTCCCCTCCCTTAATTCCCAGTTACCTGCTCAGGGGTAAAAGAAGCAAAAGGGTAATCTGTTAAGAAACAAGGATTGTGAATTTAAATGCTCACATTTAAGCTTTTCACACAATGCAACACACACTGCTGCACATACCTACTTGCAGCAGTCAGACACACGCCCCTTTTCCCCAGTGAGTGTCCACTTAGCTCAGCATGCATGACCAACTATGGTAGAAACAAAAGAGCAAAGCATCCTTATGGGCTCCTTGCATGTAAAAACTAANTGTTTGTTCTTAGAAAAACCTACTTAGAGCATTCAGACTGGGAACAATTCAGAGGCCTGAAGTTAAAAGTCCAAGACCTAAACCCATATCTTTTTATTATATTAGGATATGCTGTTATAATTCTATTCTCACATCTTTCTTTCCACTGAAAACATTTTCTATAAAATCTTCTATCTGTTCTATTTAAAGAACCAATGAAAAATTACTGCATGCAAAGATCACTCAATTTTTCTGGAAAAATAAGACTAGACCTAGTGCCAAACCTGGCTTATTTAATAGTTTCATTGGAAAGTGTGTATTAAGTAAACACTGGAGCTGGGGCCCAGAGAAGTAGTAGAGAAAGCCAAAACATGACAGGACATGACCCTGTGGAATCTGATCTATATTGGCCCTGTGTGGAGCAGGGATGGTAGTGGGGGGTGTGCCTGGACCTCCATGGGCCCTGCCAACCCAAATGACCCTATGATCCTACGAAAGCTCCTTCCAAGGCAGGAGGAAAAGTAAAAAGATGAAAAAAAATGCAAAAGTAAAAAGATGAAAAAAAATGCAAAAGTAAAAAGATGAAAAAAAATGCTTCTTTTTCTATGCTCATTTTTTGGAAGACACTTAGAAGACCCAGTTATACATTCATGACTGCCAGAAATTTTACAGTTTTTTGGGGTTTTTGTTATCAAACAGCAATTTGCTCTTCAGGTTTGCAAAGTTTCTCTGAAGTTCCTCTTGCAATATTTTGAAGAAGGTGAATGGGATGGAAGATGATAGATATTCCCATCAGCTTCGTGCTATTTCTCTTTTTAAAAGAGTCTTTCATCTTTCCCACTATGTACAGAAAAAAACCCCCTTAGGTCCAAAAGTTACTATCAAAACAGTAATTCATTTAAAACTGAAAAATTCCTCCTGAATTGCAAGGAATGCTGGTTTGTTCTTACAGAAATTCCAGTGACCCAGGAAGGGATCTCAAGCATGCCTCATGTTTCTGGTTCTTTCCATTTCCTCTGTGACTTCTGAAGTGCTTTCTTATACATTTATTACTTCCATTTCAAACAAGGAAAATATTAGCTTTTATGGGTTCTACAAACAGTAGTGAAATGTGTCAGATTGCTGGGGATCTAACAGTGGCTTCACTGCTGTTATCACTGCACGTTACACTGCCTGTAACACTGGCAATAACTGGAGCTTTCCATACATCACAGAAGTTGCTGGATTAGTGAACAAGTCTATCAGATTACCAACAGTTACTATTAATTAACTTAAAATGACAAACATTAATGTACCTGCATCACACAATTAAAGTCACTACTTAATCCTATCCTACGTGATTAGGATTTGAGGTGAAGCTTCTAGCTGGAGAAGCCTTTTCTACGTTCAGAAGCCTGCAAACCATCAACCTATGTTCAATGAGACATACTAAAAATTGAAACATCAGCAAAATTTTGCAGGAAAATGAACTTAAAATCTAATAATTTGTATAAATTTACATAATCAAATCCCTTTTCCCATGTTTATCAAAACAGATCCACAGTGTAATAAAAATCACAAAATATATGCTCCACTAATCTACACCAATCCAAATCACACATGTAAAATGTGTCCAATTCTGTGTATGCATTCTAAAATGCAGCAGAAGAAAGCATTATCCTGTCAAAGTGAACTATTATTAAATGTGCAGCATGTAAGAGGAATCGTACTCTAAAAAAAAGGGTCTCCAAAAATGCTGAAGGTGTCAACCTTTTTTTAGGTCCAGTGTCTGTCTAGCAGATAACTGAAGGAAAGATCAATCTCAAAATGTTACAAAAAACCCCAAAGATACCCAAATGATCTTCATCAACAAAAACCAGCTCAGCTACTAGATGAAAAAGGAAAGAATGTGAGAGACAGAACAGTAAAAAAACCAAACAAACAGGAAAAACAATTCTTGTAAGCACAAGCTATTACATCCAACTAACAATACACAACCATGAAATTATCTGTTTACACTGCCAGATCTACAAACATTTTGAAATTTTTTAGGTTTTGGGGCATTTTTTTAATCTTGAGGTAACATAAAACATCTAGTAATGAACACATTGTGCTTAATACATCAATCAATCTATCAATCAATCAATCAGGCAATCCCCTGCCTGCTTGTAATAAGAGACATTTAAAATATTAGTATATCAGGGACAAAACCCTGAAAACAGTTTTCATGTTTTCCCTTGTTCTTAAAAGGGGAATTCAAATGTCTTAAATTTTTTAGTGAAAAGTCCCACTACTGACTAAACAATGACACAATACCTCCTCTCCTTTACCCCCTTCATACAAGCGGACTCACAGAGCTGTGATATCACCCTCAACAAATATTCTTCCACAGATCTAAAACAAGAAATTAAAACATGTTTTCTGTTTTCCCACCTTGCCTTTAAGGTATTTTAATCAGTGAAAAGTTAGTACTTTCTAGACTTTTGTTAATGTGAAGAAAAAGGTTGTCCAACTAAAAAAACCTCAGGTGACTTGCTTCCAAATCAGATTTCTACTGTCCCCTCTAAAGACACCTATTTACATGAAATCTCTTATAGTTTCTCTGCCTGTATAAAATGCAGATGCCACTGCACATCAGGCCTGTGTTTGCCTCTTTGCACAGACAGTCCAAAACAGTTTTCCTGATCTGTTTCAACTTGAAATGTTGTCAATATATGGATTGTCTTGCTTTCTAATTCAGTGAAAAATCTAGTTTTCCATTAGTCTCTGCCTTTCTAATTTTCGATACAGCTTTACTAAATGTAATTATTAAAGGCAGATTCAAGAAAGCAATTACTGAGCTACTGGTTTGTATCTCTGAAATCTTAATAAGGAACAAGAAGTTGAAGTGACAGAAACACTGCAAAATCTGTAAATTA
>VYXD01004016.1:101510-117062 GCA_013397195.1 Hylia prasina
TAGGCTTAAAAAAAAAAAATAGAAATAAACTCAAAATAATTTTCTTATTTAAAATAATCATCAGCCTACACAGAGCTGTCCAGCAGCCTCTCTTACACAACGATAGTTCATAATATACAGTAAATTAATTGAAATATGCTAGCAGAGTAACAATTGAAGATATGAGACACGTAATTTGCATTTCATTGTGCTCCTTACGTATTTATGATGGCAGGTGAGCACCTGGTCATTCCCTGTATACAATACAAAGCACCAAATAGTTGACAATATAAAGAAAAGGTAGAGGTATGATCTGATGTCTGAGAAAACAGGGAATGCATGTAATTTACAGTGGTTATGCTTGGCTATTCTTAACGAATTTTCATGCCAGTCTTAAGAAACCTGTTTTAAGTGTTCCAGATGAGGACAAGTATTGTCTGAAAGCCCTGCAGAAAACCCCACAGACACAGAGGTGATGGAAACCTGAGCACCCAAACTGAGAACTCCAGAAGTCAATGGAGATCATGACTCTTGCTCTGAATCCAGGCTTCTTAGCTGAGACATCCTGGTATATATGAACAGTATGGCCAGTGACTGCTGAAGATCCAACCTCCAGTACATAAGCACTGACCTCATGGCACATGCCCAAAACCTGACACAGGAGAAGCATGGGCTTTTCTTCATACAAATTATACTTCAGTGTAGTGAATAAGAACACTAAAGCATGACAACATTATTGAGACAGCAAAGATATCGAAGAATCACAAAAGGGTTTGGGTTGGAAGGCAGCATAAAGATCACGTAGTTCTAACTCTGCCATAGGCAGGGACACCTTCCACTAGCCCAGGTTGCTCAGGGCCCCATTCAACATGGCCTTGAACACTTCCAGGGACAGGGTATTCATAGCCTCTCTGGACAACCTGTTCCCGAACCTTACAACACTCACAATAAAAAATTGCTTTCTTATGTCTAATTGAAATCTTCTCTTTTTCAGTTTCGTTTCATTGTCCCTTGTTCTATCACTGCACATCCTTGTTAGAAGTTCCTCTTCAGCTTTCTTGTAGGCTCTCCTTAGGTACTGAAGGTCACTCCAGAATCTTTTCTTCTCTAGGCTGAACAATCTCTGGTTCTCTCAGCCTTTTCTGCTAGAAGCGGTGCTCCATCCCTCTGATGATCTTTGTGTCATTCCCCTGGACTTACTCCAACATGCTGGTGTCCTTCCAGTGCTGGGGACCCCAGAGCTGGATGCAGCACTGCAGGTGGAGTCTCACTGGAGTGGAGCAGAGGTGCAGACTGCGAACTCCATTACATTCCTGTATGTACATGCACACACCATCACACAGAGATAAAATTCCTGCTTTCTCAGCAGTTTTGCCAGTGGCCAGGAGAGTAAGGTAGGGTAGAGAGCAAGCTGGTATCAGTGACATTGCTAAGACAAGCAGGCCAGAGTTCAGATCGCTCTGTTAACACATCAGCAGGTATTACTTTAAGTTACAAAACCCACAGATTTTTTTAGAAACAGATTTTATTTTACAAACATACATAGTTTCTCTTCAACATCATGACTTCCATATCTTGCTTCTTACATAATAGCAAATATAGTAAAGACATATATATGGCAGTATATATATATATATATATATACTGCATAGGAAGGATTAAACCAACCCTGAAGATGCAAGGCCAAATACCATGCACCTATTCAAAAAGCTTAAATGTTTATCTACACCCAAGCATCTATTACAGACACTTCCTCTCTGCACAGAAAATAGTGTTCTGGAACTCACATTGTAAATTTCTTATGGTAAAATAGGAGCAAGTATGTTCCACAGTACAAGACCCATAATACAGCAACTATAAATGAAACACTGAATAGCACTGAACTCCTTCCTCTTCATCTTAACTCCTGCCAGTTGATCTTCACTGGAATCATGAAATGTATCAAAAAGACTTCAAATTAGAAAAAAATCCTGCACATTTCAGCTACAATTCCCCACTACAGAATATAACTGTTTTTATAGTTAGTCCTCTACAGCCATTTTTGAATGTATTTTTAAGCTTCTTCACAACTGAAAAACAACACAAGCAATCAAAATACCTCCAATTTTTGATTCTGTAATGAAATACTGAAGTCAGTTCTCTAGTGCTTTGAAAGAGTAGGTTAGCATGAATAGATATTTTACTCATTGTACGCTGCCTAGGAGAACATTTCTAATATTTATTTATTCTTCCTTCATTTTAGCATCAAGTAGGACCCAAAATTTAGTAGCAAAAGGTAAGAATAAAAATAAAGGCAATTTGAGAGTGGACCATTCTGTTCAGTGCTGTCCTCCAATATAAAAACCTTTTTTATTCTCTTTGGTCTTTTTGAATGATTTAACTTGTACAAGTCAGAATCATTTTGTTGCATGCTTATGGAAAATGAAAAATCATGTCTGTAGCAATATCAAATCATTTATACACAGCAGACATCAGCTGTCATTTCTGTCTATCCCAGCAGTACACCCCCTCCCACACTTCTCTCTTTAGGTGAGCTGTCAAGTTTCTAGTTTCTGATGTGTATTTACATCATTCAATGACATCTGACAGTAGTGAAAGGCCACAGAAAACTGCTTATTGATCAGAGCAAAACTGGTTGACGGAACAGATGAGGTTGTATCACAGAAATGCAGCCACACTCAGGTGATGACATTTTGCTCCCTTGTATACAAGTGCTTAATGGAATACAACTTCATTATATCATGCCACTAGTGTTTAAAGAATTGCACAGTTCTCATGAGTGTTTTGTCTATGAGGTGATGAGGACAATCTATTTGTACTGGTCCCAATATATTACTAACCTGTTTTGCCCATGAACACTTGCAAACTACTAGCCAATGTGTCCTGATGAATATAATAAGAGACACTGAAGACTCAATCTTGCCAAAATCTAATTGAGCTGACCTTTCAAAAAAAGATGGAATTACCATTTAGGGAGCCAGATCTACTTGAGATTTAGTTCTGCAGAATACTGTGCTGCTTAGTAAAGACATTTTAAATGACCACATTTATGCTTGGGACCGGTACAGTTTCCCAGTGGAAGTGATAACTCATCATTAGTATTTCAGAGGTTATTATATCAACTTGTATGAGAGTCTTTCAAACTGTATTGATTTAAAAGCTGAGGCGTTCACAAGCAGAGGCTCTCCATACTGTCCTGCAGCTAAAATATTAATTTTCTTATTTTCATTACTTTCTTCTTTTGTTATCTTGAACAGAAAACTAATTTTCCACAGAGTAACCTGTCAGTGTATAATTACACTATACAATCATTTCTTACAGAATCTGTGTTTGCATCAGCAGCCCAACTGGAAATCTGAGGACAATGTGAGCACTAACTGTAGTGATTCAAAAAAAGCCAGTATGTTACAAGTAGTACCTGAAAGGCTTGAAATCATGAAACTTCTAGAGGTACAGCACAGACATCAAAAGAACTTCCTTTCCATTTCATATCTTACAGAAGTCGGCAGCAGTAGGTTTTTGTTTCCAAGAAAAAATCCAGAAGGAGAAAAGATGCTGATGGTCCAAAAGTCACTTTTTACAGTAGGTAAGTGATGCTCAACCCTTTTAAGTTAAGCCTTGCATTTAGACTAGCTGCTTATAAATTAATACAGTCTTCTGATTAAAAACAAAATTATTCCCCACCTCAGACACAGAAATTTCTTTCCATTTCAAGGGGAAGAGATAAAAGACTCAGTTATCAGAGAAGGCATTTCCTATACCTTGATTAAGACAAGCAACATGAAACCAGGACTAAATCCAAATATTACTCCAAATCCAAATCTCAATTTCTCTCCAAACTAGAGAAATCTAAGCTTCAAAAATAACAGAGAAATACATGTGAATAATGTCTTAAATAAGCAGAATACATCTGCTATTTCTCAGTAGAAATAATATGTACTAGTCTGTACAAACTCATTAACAACAAAGGAAAAATGTGACATCAGTCTTGCTAATTCTCAGTCCAGTTGTTACCACTAAAACTTCTTTCAGACAAAAACAATAACAGTTAGAAGCTTCTTGTTCTTTTCTTGGTGTTCTTGTAATGCACTTTCTGCAAAAAATCTAAAAGAATTTTGCTTTCAGACTCAAAAAACTTGGGGTAAACTGAGATTTTCAGAGGTCATCTGGCTAAGACTGAATCAAGCTACAGGTACAGAGCAACTACTCTTCCCACTCTGATAAAACTTTCTAATTCCCGCTCCAAAGAGGGGAAGAATAAGGCAATACAACAGTTGCACAATCAAATTTGTTTTATTAATTCTGGCAAAACAATTTCCTCATTCTGTTGGGGGTTTTTGTTTGGTTGGGTTTTTTTCTTCTCAGAAGCATATGAATTATCTCACTGAACCTTAAGAACTTCAATGTGTACTAATTATTTGTGATGGAAAATTTCAGCCCAGAAGCCAATATTTACAATGATTACCAAAAACGAAACCAAGAGCTCATTCATAGCAAACAGCCTTCAAATACATCTTCAGCATTTTTCACAGCTAGCTGAGTCTGCATCTAAAAGAAACTGTGTCATCTCAGATGCCATGGTTAGCATTTGTTTGCACATACACAAACCCATGCATATTTAATATGTACAGATCTAAGGGGAAAATGGAAGATAAAGAAACAGTCACACATTCAATGCATATGATGCCAAATATCTAAAAAGCAAACTGTCTGTAATCTTCTTACAGCTAGTTAGTGGGAAGGAAAGAGGAAGTATCCCAGACAATGGAAAAGGTTATATAGGATACTATTTTAGGTATATTTATGAAACTTACTTTAGACCTGAGGGGTTTTTTTAAACAAAGAAAACAAAAAAGTGTTCTGTATTCTTCTGTAAAATCTTTTATTGCATAAGCTTTCCTTAATTCTTGATAATTAAAAATTATCAAGAAGAATAGACAAGAAGTTGAAGACAAATTACATTTTGTTCCTTCCAAGTCTGGTCTTTGCACTTTGCACTTATACAGAGAACAGGAAATTTTCTTCATCTCAGTTATCTGATATGCATAAATATCTGGGCTCAAAGCCTTGACAATGATGCTGATGGCAGCAGCAATTCCTAACCAATTATGAAAAACTAAAAATCCATAAGTGAACCTACTTTTAACTTAACCCTGGATCTAAAACTATTTGTTTTATTTGAACTGTAAAATATCTGTCCAAAGCACAAGAAACATCGATCTTCATTCAATGAAATCACTCTGAAAATTAAGGAAACACTATTCAGTATTAATAATTCCCAAATTGTGCTAATATCATGGAGTCAGTTCTCTTAGGGAAAATACGAAGCCATTTCCACCCTGTTAGAACAGGAGCTCAGAGAAATGGAAACAGAGACTGCACAATAGGCTACTGTCATAGGGATGTATAAAGGATGTGCAGAATTTGAAGGTGAATTATGATGAACATACTTCACTCTTCCAGTCTTTAGATGATGTAAAACAACTTTACCTCTGATAATGTTATTAGTTAATTTCTTTTAGATTCAGCTTTTATTTTTCTATCCAGATCCTAACTGTACCATGCAACAATACGAATGGCTACATCATATTTAGGGCACCATTTTAATATTCCTTGATTTTGTTATACAAAAACATGTACATAGGAATTTATTTCTGTTTCAGATGGCACAGAGGACCTTTTCTTCCCAGTGAATAATTCACAGAAAGCCACATCACTTCAAAAGAACAGAAACTGACTCTTTATGACAGGGATATATGAACTGGGTAAATGCCCAAGCTATTGCTCAAAGCATGCCTCTAGCAGTATCATCACTTCTTCCTGGACAGGCACACTTAGCTGAAGCATTGACTTTTCTGTTTTCTTAGTTAAATTCAGTGGAGTTAAAGTCAAAGTCAAAAGAAAAAAAACTAATACTAATAATTCATTATGCATTAGAGGCATCTTTCTTTGTTAGTGAATAAGTACAGATTGTGCCATAGACTGTTGTCTTCTAAAAGGTTCACAAAACACCATTTCTAAAAGGAATCCTGAAAGCCTAAGGAAAACAAATCCATGTAATCAAAAACATTACAATATTTACTATTTTGCAATAATTTATAGTTCTCTCTCTAATTTCAAAGCATGAAACACTACAACATGCATCAACCATATAATTACATCTGTCCATTGGAAAACATCACTTAGGAGGGCTCCTTTACACAGGGATTCATCTTTGCACTGAAGGCACACCTCTCAAAAGGAATCCACATGGAGCATCTATGACAACTTCAGCAGTGTCAGTTTTTCATGCACCCTTCAGGATCAGTCTTCTTACTCTGCTCCTTGACAAAATTATCAATTTTTGTTCAGTACAAAGTTCAGTGTGTAAGTAACTTCCAAAACCGGTATGACATTTACTACTGTATGATGTAACATGTCTTTTCACTGTCTTTAGGTGGCTTGACTGATCAATTCTCAGTTAAATTACTGCTTGGGCCTTTGAAAATTTTTTTTTTTTCATTTTTGTTGTACTATTTTTTTTTTTTTAAGTTAAGTTTTAAGCTCTTCATGTTAAATACAAGCATACTTGAGATTGAGTTTAAAAAAGGTAAATTGATACATCTGTGATTTAAGAAAAGCTTAAATAGAATTAAAATTTATAATGTACAGAAAATCAGTACATAGACAAAAAAGGAATCACATGTTTAGAAGAAACCACAGAAATACTGTTTCAGTCAATACAGTAATAAAATATTTTGATCTTCTCAGATCTTATAACCCATTCCCTTTATCTGGGTTGAACATACAAATCTGGTGATTTTGTCAACATTCATTAAAAAACGTTTTTTGGATATACTTTGAAGAGGGTCCATCTTTTCTCTATGGATGAAGAAGCAAAGGAATGGTGCAGCTGGTTTTTTCTTTAGTTCATTCACCAGCATGCTGTGTGAAAATACAGTTCAATATCAGTGTTGATATTTGTCATGTTCCTAATATTCCTAATTCATATCAAACCCCTGAACTCTCCAAGACTTATTTCATTCTGACTCCAAATAGATAGCTTTTTTCAAGAAAAAAGTAATCACTGATACAACCACTTGCTGTAACCAAATACTTCCTAAAAATACCCCAAAAAACAACAAACTAAAAAAACCCCCCAAACCCTATAATCTCCCATTTATCACTAGTCATTTATCATTAACCATTAGAATAAATAATCTGTGGGTCATGTTAAGTAATGTGCTGCAGCAAGTATTAGCATTACTTAGATTATTATGAAGCTAATAATCTCTGTGCTATTGTGTTAGCAACAATACTGTAAAGCTACTGTAGAATTTTATTGTATGCATCAGCTAAAGAGGCGGAAATACTCACATTCACTCTTTTAAAGTTATGACAAACATAATAAAACATAATAAAGTATTTGAAATTAATTTGAAATTAATTTTGCTGGGGATCTGGAGTTAAGACAAGCAGCCATATTATGGTACACTGGACCAAAAGGAACCGTGCTTGATCCCCACTACTCCCTGTGGAATCCTCAGCACAAGAGAGACATGAAATTCCTGGGGTACAGCGAACAGAGGGCTTCAAAGGTTTTTAGGGGACTGGAGAATCTCTCTTATGAGGAAGGCTGAGGGAGCTGGCACTGTTTAGCCTTGAGAAGAGACAACTAAGACGGGACCTCATTGATGTCTATGAGTCTCTGAAGGGAGAGTGCCAAAAGGATGGGACTGGCTCTTCTTGGTGCCAAGCAACAGAATGAGGCAATGGGCTGAAATTGATCACTGAAGTTCCACCCGAACACGCGGAAGAGCTTCACTGTGACTGAGCACTGGAAAAATTGCCCAGAGAGGGTTGGAGTCTCCCATACTGCAGGATATTCACAAGCCATCTGGACACCATCCTGAATAAGCTTCTCTATGTGACTCTCCTTGAACAGGGAGAATGGCCAAAGTGACCTCCAGTGGTCCCTTCTAACCTTAAATATTCTCTGATTCTGTGAAAAGGAGAGCAAGATTTTCTTTCAAAGATCAATTCTGGAGAAATAAGGGCTACATATAAAGGCATTAAAATATGTGAGGCTTAGATGACCAGAACAACTAGTACACCTGGGGGCAGAGAGACTAAAGAAAAGCTATGAATTATTCAAGCCATAATGAGTTCACTGGAAACGCACAGAAATAATATTGCAAGAAGGAAAAGAAAGCAGTCTAACTAAAAAAGCCACACTAAAGTTGAATTAATTTTGTGAATTCAAGTAACTTTTGCTGGAAAGATGCTGACAGTTTTTATGTTACAAGATTAAAAAATTTGTTATTCCATTCCAATTAAAAATGCAGCACAGTCATTTAAAGACATTTCTCTGCTTGTAAGATACCAACTTTTAGACTACTTAAAGAAACAAAGTATCAGTTTTATGAACTAAGAATACAAGGGAAAGATCAATACTCTTCTTATCATTTATTTCTTCACCCTTCCCTTTCCTCCCTGCTACACACTTCTAAGTAATGAGATAACAGTTAACAAAAAGAAGAAATGATACTCTTTAGTATAATAAAAAATTACCAGCATAAATAGAATTTCAACCACTTCACTGAAAAAAAAGGAGACAGACACACACTTGAACTGATCTTTGGTTTTTTTATCGAAGTGCAATGCATGCAAAAGTTTTCAGATACCCTTATCAATCAAATCAAGCAAATCTCATCAAGCACAGATAAACAAGCAAATGCTGGTCCTTACTACCTTGCTATTACTTTTTCTGCTCCCATCTGCTCTTGTGCCAGTAAGAAATTAAAGAATTACTGAAACTAATCACTTTATCCTTACAGGCAGCCTCTGAAGCAAATATGAATATTAGAAATACACTCTTACTCTCTATCTCTGTTTCATCTGACTCCACATGGTTATCCACGCTTTTCTGAAGCAAACTACCAAGACCACTGTGACTTGCCTGAGTCAGAAAATGAACTCGCAGGTCCTGGATTTCAGCTAAGCCACCAGGGTGGAGTGATTTTTGCTGGGCTTTTTCCACAGACCATTTACATTGAAGATTCTCCATGGCTTCAAACTCTTGAAATAAGACCTGAGCTCCTGCGTACAACTGTGGCATAGAAAAACACAAGCACATAAACTACTGCAGTAAGTGTGGAACAGGAGGTCATGGAAAGGATAGGAATACAAATAGCATAGCTAGTTCCATCAAAATGTGCAATGCATCCCTCATTAAGAAATCTTAGTAAACAAAGTATTATGAAGTACAAATCTCAGTCCTTAATTTAAAACTGGACAAATGCCACATTTAAGAAAGGACTATGTCCTTTCATAAGCATTAAGATACTTTCAGCTTTCTTCAGTGTTAAGGAAAACATTTTAAATTCTAAGACATAGATTTTAGAAGAGAGCAGGGGGGAAAGATATATGTCACAACACTGCCACTGCAGAAAAACTGGAAACAGATGGATCTTGTATCATTGATCATCAACAGTTTATGACCTAATATATTATTTTAATGCTGTAGGAGAATCTATTCAAGATCTTAGCACTGATATGAGTACGTTAATAGGAAAGTAAAAGAAGGGTATGCTCTTTATTTGAAGTGTTGAATGTTCTCTTATATTTATAAATATCTATTAGACAATTAACTGCCGGACTTGGAAGACCAGGATATCTTCACCCATCTATTTCATTTAACAGATGTACACTTGATATCCTTCTGCTAGAGTTTCAAAAATGGCCTTAAACTTTGACTTTGAGAGAAATGGAAGAATACATTATTGAAGCATTTACCTGGCATACTGACCTGCCTCACCAGGCTTTCCAGCCTCTTCTACTGAGTTGAGGCATGGAAATACAGTAACCCCAACCAGAATCACTTTCTTTTCAGCATACTCTCTTTCAGCAAACTGTGAAGACTCTCTAAAAGACTCTTCTGAAACTGTATCATTAGAGATCCAATCTGTGGATATCTATGCTCCATAGCTAGCTTATAAAATGTTAACTATTGTACATGCTTTGTACAGCTCAAAGAAAAAACAGTAATTTAATAAACAATGACTAGAATTCTTCTCTAGGATTTCTTCAAGTGTGTTAGCATATGCAATTAAAAAGAGTAATTAAAATCACCAACACGTTCCCTAAATTCAATGCATAGAGTGACCCCTACTGGTCTGTTAGGCACCCCAGCAAAGATACAAAGTGACAAGAGCCATCACTCCAAGGATGAACCTGAGCTGACTTACATGGACAACCCTCAGGCTGAGCACACATACCTTATTCAAGCTACAGAATGACTAATAGTAGAGGCAAAAATACTCCAGCACTTCCTATGGCCTTTTAAACTTTTGGTTATTATAAACACCCAAAATTATCAAGTAGATGGCTTGTAAAGAACACTGCCCATATACTAGTATCTATAGCTGAAAACCATATTATTATGAAGAATTCTTATTAAAGAAAAAAAAAGCAACTTAAAAAAGACCCAGAAGAAACAAACTTTAGTGTACTAGATGTTTCTAAATGAGAAAAATGTATACTTCCTGTACATTCACAAGTGAACATGGATGGGAATTACAACAAGCCCCCATGATTCAGATTGTGCTTGCTACTCTTTTATTTTATACATAAAAAAGCAAGTCACAAGAGCATTTAATTGTCTGTCTCAATACTGTCTGCTTTAATGCCCAACTCGTAAGTGAGGTAATCAATAGTGCTCCATAACACACACAGTTTATCACCTAATACATTATTTTATTATTTTAATGCTGTAGGAGAATCTATTCAAGATCTTAGCACTGATATGAGTACGTTAATAGGAAAGTAAAAGAAGGGTATGCTCTTTATTTGAAGTGTTGAATGTTCTCTTATATTTATAAATCTCTATTAGACACACACACACACACACACACACACGCATCAGAACCCAGCTAGAATTAAGAACTAGAAAACAGCAAAATTAACCTAAGCGTGAATTCTAAAGCCATTCGTTTGACCATTGGACTTTTCAGTAACAGACACAGGATTACAACATAAAGTGCAGGAGATGGAACAAACAAAACAAACATTTGCTTCTGACTTCATCTAGGAATAATCCCAACAACCTAGTAAGACAAAACAGTGCTGATTCTCTCTTCTGAGCTAAACGTTTGCTTAAAAAAGTTAAGCAGTTTCTCTGCTTCAAAATTTCTCCTAATTAAAAAGGAATATGCTGTAATGACTGCAAGTTTCCACTGCATCTAAACCAAGTCACTCCAATATTGCTCAATACGTGCTCATACTAGGAGCTTACAGAAAATCCTGCTCAGGAGTAGCTGAGTTAGCCTCTAGGTCCATAAGCAGAAACTGGACCTCTAGCTGTTTCAGTAAGCATCAGTAGGCTGACCTGCACCCTTGCTCTTACTTCTGACCACTAGTCAAGCTGTTGAAGCAAGTAATTACAGCCACAAGTTATTTTTAAAATGCATTCAACCGGTTCTAACTTAGTACACCAAATCCCTAGAGCCCTCAACAGGAGTTCAGCATTTTAGAGCGATTTTATTTTTGTGAGCCATATTTAAATATTTACAATGTTACACAAAGGAGGAAAAAAAGAAAAAAGAAAAAAAAAAAAAAACAATGGTGACATGCTATAAAACATTTAAGAAGCCTCTAACTCAGCTCAAACTATACAGTGAACTTTTTTACTGTTTTCACTGAAATACTGACTGCTACAACATCCACTGTAAAGTATAAATTTAGACATTATTCCATCAAAAGAAAAACAACAAAACCATTGAGGTTAAAAGTCAAGAACTCCAAAGTCACAGAATTCAAGAAATAATCCTGTCCATGTACAATTTAATCAATCCCACTGGGCTTGCCTCAAGTGGTAATTAAAAACTTACTCCTCAAGATCTTTGCATTATTCATTGAGCAAGCGTTCTACCATTGTTGTGGTTGGTCTTGCTCATGTTTGATCCCAGGCCTTGTAAGTGCCCTCTAAACACAAAACTGAACCAAACACCAAGCTGAGTGGTGCAGTTCATTCACAGAAGAGAAGGGATGTCATCAAGAGGGACCTTGACAGGCTTGATAAGTGAGCCCATATGAACATCATGAAATTCAACGTGGACAGGAGCAAACACGGGTTTGGTTAGTCCTGAGTATCAACGCAGGCTGGAGTATGAATCGGTTGAGAGCAGCCTGGCAAAAAAGGATTTGGGCTACTGGTGAATGAGAAGTTGGGCACAACCCAGCAACGTGTGTTCAGAGCCCAGAAAGCCAATTGCATTCTATGCAGCATCAAAAGCAACTGGAAGGAGATTCTCTCTCTCTGCTCTGGTAAGGTTCCACCTGATGTGCTTGGGTCCTCAGTGACACGAAAGACATGGATCTCTTGGAGCAAGTCCAGAGAAGGGACACAGAATTGACCAGACAGCTCAAACATCCCTGCTGTGAAGAGTTGTAAAGGAAAAGAGTTGTGGTTCAGCCCAAGACAAGAAGGCTCCAGGGAGATTGTTTTGTGGCTTTTCTATATATAATGGGGGCTTACAGGGAAGATGGAGACAGGATAGTTTTTACCAAGGTTTACAGTGACAGGACAAGTGGCAACGTTAACTCTCAAATTAAGAGTGTAGATGTAGATTGGAAACAAAGAAGAATTTTTTGATGATGAGGGTGGTGAGACACAGGAACAGGTTACCCAGAAAAGCTGTGGATGTCACCACTGGAAGTGCCAAAGGTTAGGCTGAATCTAATCAGGAATGTGATCTAGTGAAAGGTGCTCCTGGCCCATGGTGAAGAGTTGGATTAGATGATTTTTAAATCCCATCTTTCCAATCCAAACCATTTCATGATTATATGCAAGAACACATTTTACATTTCCAAGCTGTCTATACCAGAAGAGGGCCCTAAGTCTACTGGCAACCTTGACTCCCTCTCTGTGGTAGTAGAAAGTAGTGCAATGCCAAATCTATTGCTAAGCCAGCTTCAGTACCGAACACACTACTACGCCAAAAGGCTATCTGATCAAACTACAGCTTTTTACCTGTTTTAGTTTCAAACCCCTCATCTCTGTACAGCAGAGCAAACCTTTGGTTTGACTGCAAGGGTACAAAACCAAATTTGGCTAATGTGGGGATTTCCCTCCTCAGCAGCTTTTCCAAGTATGCTCTCACGGCACCATGTCTCATCTGCTGTACACCAGCAGCTGAGCAGTCCATGCATGCAGAGAGTTCTCAGGTTAAAAACACCCAGAAAGAGGTTAGTCAGTAATCAAAGTTAAATCCTGTGTCCCTGGTGCATGCAGGATCCAGTGCGGGGCCTCTGAAAGGCTGACAGTCAATAAATGCCAGCCATACGATAGCTTACCTGGCTACAAACTTGGATTCTCTGGGGAATGATAAATTAGTTCTCAATGCTCTTCTGCAAGTCTGCTCAGAATTTGTAAATGGAATCAAGTTTTAATGTTTAAAAACAAGAAACAAAAAACTTTTGTAATGTAGGAGGTAACTGGGGACTGAGAGAATGTGGACTACTGTTGCCTACTTATCATGCTGCCCAGCATAATCTCACCCTGTTACCTTGTGAAGTATAGAAACAGCCTATTTGAGCTACGAGGAGTAAAAAAAAAAACAAAACACTGTAATCATATTCCTTGTCAGTGACCATGACTCTTGCATAGTAGGGATATTAAAATCACTTAGCATCAAACCCTTGACTAATGAGAAAGAGAGCAGTGAAATATGAGAGGCTTCTATTTAGTGTTCAGGATAGTGGCACATCACCATACTGCTGTGCATCCAATATTTTCCACCAAGCTCTCTAGTTTTAAGGTACTATTCTTGCTGAAACTGCAGAAGATTTTGTGATGATTTCCATGGCATGAAGGGTAAAAAGCTACATCTAAACATGAGCAAATAAATGGATTACATACACCTAGAATTAAGTGAAACTGAACTATCTGTGTATGTCCTTGGCAAGAGAGAACTAGAATGGCAAGTGGCAGAGCACTATTCTTTGGCATTGCTCTGTCTTTAACTTCTGGCAAGGCACATGATTACATCATGGAATGGATCATAATAGCACCTAACAGAAAGCATATGTGAACAAGCAAACAAGAACTTACTACTGAGAGTCATCACATCACACCTGCTCTACCACGGCAGAGACAAGGTCTGCACTACCACTGATCATGCAAGAAACATCAAGAAATGGAGGTAACACTGATGTTTGAGCAAACACTGACAAAGCAGCAACTCTTCCCACAAAATTACATATATGTACGTAATGCAAGACTAGGTGATACCTACAAGTTCTTCAGAAAAGGTATATAATTTGGCAAAAAATTGTTGCCCTACAAATCCCTCTGAAATAATCTTTTAAAAATGCAATTTTTTCATCAGCTCCTGAAAATACTTGGGAGTAAATGGCATAAATTCTGTTATTTCTGTCATCTAGTAAACCTGAAGAGCCTTCTAACTTGTACATCTATCTTCTTGCCCTTCAGATGAGACAGGATTGAGGTGAAACATATATGTGAGCTGGACTGGGATTACGGACTCAAACCTTTGATGGGACTCCTAAATGTCCTGTCCCCGCACTGTTTTCTGCTTCATAGGTAAGTCACCAATTTAGTCACCTCTTAAAACACCACACAGCTAGCAATTTAAACATTCAGAAAGCTTCCATTTTGCGGCAAGTACTATACACTGGAAGAGGTATACTGACTGAAGTAATAGCAGCACTGAATTTTTGCAGTTTCTTGACTAGCGTATTATAGAGGGAGATGTCAGCCCTGATGTCTGCACCTCCCTTCATTGCTGTGCACATTTACAGTTATGGAACCAGACACATGCAGGCCAATTCTGAAGCACTAAACAGGATACATACCAAACACAAATGCTTTACTGAATAATATTAGCTAAAAATGGGGGCAAACCTAGAAGTTTTACCTCNTGCAAGGATGACAACCAAGTGTCAAGGGGGGGGGTGGGGGGGGCTCCAAAAAAGGAGCTTGAGATCTATTCTGGCTCTATGTTTCTTGGAGTTACCTGGTTCTTCCTGCTGTCTCCAGGCAGGACCAACTGTATTTCTCATTCTCGACAGAAACTTCTAGGCCTTGCACAGACAGAGCTTCCATACCTGAAGAGTGTTCTGGTGTTGTGCTATCATTAGGATTCAGTACCATTTCATAATTAGCCCTGTACTTCTGGTGGGCAGGAGAGATAACTGCACAGCATAAGACCACAACACTGCCAGTACACAGACCAACTGCCTCTGTTATTCAACAGCTTTTTGTTGCTGGGGACTGTCATGTTTCCTACCCACTGTTGTGTTTTCAATCTAAAGAGCTGCTGATCTAAAGAGCTCCTTCACACTGAGAGATCCAGAAAGCANATCTTGAAAAAGGCTTACCTGGGCAAATTAAAAAATTACGTTTTTTCTCCCATATGAAGAAACAAAGTTGGAGAAGTTCACGATTGTTTCAGCAACTGTCCCATTGTGAGATGCCTCTGCATTTCCCATGAGAAGAGAAAGAATAACTCTGTGTGGGCTCTTGAATAAGAGTTTCAGAAAGCCATAGAATTTGTAAGAGATAAAAGGTTAGGG
>VYXD01004016.1:133555-161500 GCA_013397195.1 Hylia prasina
AAAAAGTGGTGCTCAGGAAAGTTGCCTGTGTTGTGTGTGTTCCCAAGAAGCCACCTCCTAACTTTGTAATCTAGCTGAGAAAATAATACCATTTCAGAGAAGTGTAGATGATTTTTTTGCCACTGGAGCAATTAAATAAGACTCCAAAATAAGCAGCTGTTTTGACAGCTTAAAGTGTACTGGAGGCAGAAACAGGTGGTGTAATACCAAGTGCATTTAGAAGGTCATGCTGTTGGAACAGGCAAATGCTTTGACCTCACACAAATTTGCTAACTCCAAGCTTCAAATCATTTGGAAGCACTGCAAAATGTCAACAAACTGCCACTGTATTAGATGTATTAGATGGTCACATCTTAAAACTCACCTTGTGAGCCTGGAGAGTTTCAGGCATTACCTGAGACAACCTCACACTCTCACTGATCTTTTAGAGTAGCTACCATGGTAAATCCACAACCATAGAGGGTTTGAGCTTCATAAGTAGATTCAAGTATGAAAACATACCTCAAAAATGGGCAGAAAACAAATTTATCATATCTGTAGTTTATGCTATCAGCTTTTTGAAATTTCTTTTGAAAACTAACTTGTTTCCTTGTTGATTAATAGCACTGGCAGGGGGAGGGAAGGGGGGAACATTACAAGCTCCTTTCCCCTCCACGTCTCTTTATTTTATTGAAAGGTCAATTTAATTGTATTTTGCTCTAAGCAAAGAACTGTGACCTTGAAGGATACAATACAAAGTAGACATGATTTGACTTAAACCAAGAAAACTTAAGCAAACTAACATTATTTTACTTCGCTAAATAAAGTCAAAAACCAAAATTTTTCAAAAATTACCTGAAATCAAACCCAGATATTCCTCAAGCATCTGTTTCTGCACAACACTGCTCCTGGGGCAGTGTCCTCAACTGCTGACAACCAGCAGGACAGCCCCAGCACCGCTCTGTGGTAGTAGTGACAAGAGCAGTGTTTCCAGCCCCTGTGTGCTCTCTGCCATGCCCTTTGACTGAAAGGTGTGTATGAAATCCCATTCCCCCACAAAGCAGCCTCTGATAAAGAAATTACAATAATCCCAAGGAAAAACTAGCCATATAATAATAGCCTTATCACCCCAGTAAATGTGGGCATACTAGGTAATAAGTACCTTGCTACCATTACTATTACTTTCTGGTTAAGAATCCAGTCTTTAAGTGTTGTTTCTATTCTCCCCCCAATAAAAAACAGAGGGATAACTCTTAGGACACCACTTGTGCCATAATGCATTTGTGCTGAGAAGTCAGTAGAATTTCATAGGAGCACTTTTTGTGGCTGTTTGCAATCCAATAAGCAGTAATTTTGAAAAGCTACTTTATCTTTAATATCATATAACTTATTAACAAAGAAAAGTTTTAGACATTAATCTGGTTTCAAATTCAATAGAAAATAATGGAACTTTTGACTGTGCATCAGCCAAGAGGAACAAGGAAGATTACATGGTGAGCTGATTTCAAATACGTCAATATGTTTTGGAATGTTAAATACTTAATTTACACAATATATCATCATTAGTTGGCTAATCTTTAAAGTTACATCTGAAGAAGAAAAAAGGATTTCTCCCCATGGCTGGCTGGCCAAGGATTGTCTTTCTGTCTAATACACTGAGGATCAAAAATTTAAGAAACATTAGTTCACAGAATACTACCAAAATGTGTTCAAAACCATCCAGGTCTTTGAAAGCTAAGAGCATGGATGTCACAATGTTTCCTACAAAAAAAAAAAGCAAGGTGAATATACTCCAAATGTAGCCTGACTTGAACTGCCATAATGAGTATTAAAATTATGTTAGTAATCCTAAAAGCAAAACTGTAAAATGGTTGAAGTCTACTAGTAACAGTGACATAAGACTATCTTCAAATTCATCTGTTGAGCAGACTCTAAAGTACTCTACAGTCTGCTGGTCTTGAGTGCTTGGTGTGAATATCTTGGGTTATAATCTTAAATTACCTTGATGCAGAATGTGAAATAAATTAATAATATATTCCCTCCAGCTGTAACTGTTCCCTGTCATCAGATTCTACCTAACTTTCCATGATTACAGAAACTAGGAATTATCAATCCACCCCTTTGCTGGCCACTTCTGTTTTGTTGTTTTTTTTTTTTTCCCCCAAAATAATCACTGTGCAATTCCTCATACAGGGAGGGGGAATTCAGCATTTGTCATGTTAGAATGGTTCACAGGAGAGAAAAAGAAACAATTACAGGCAAATCTGAAAGATGGCTTTCCACTAATTCTCATGATTCAAAGACTTTCTGGACGGCTAGTTTCAGATTATAAGGCAAAGAAACCCATACAAAAATTCTAATCTAATCGGTAAGTAAAATACACATCAAAAAAAGAGGCCAGATCAAAAAATGACAGTCCTTAATTAGATCACAACCTAATTTTCTCAATTGTTCAATAGCTACAAAACTCGTTTTAAGTCAACTCACAAAGTTCAGCCATAGATACATGGTTTAGTCCTAGTTTTTTCTTGCCCTTCCATTTCCATTGCATATTTCTTTAACTTTAGTTTGCATGTGAATATCCTGCTAGGATAGGTCTGCTTATGCTGCTTTGTGCACTCTTCTTTCTTAATGACGGAAAAAAGTTTTGGATTATTTTATACCCCTTTCCTTTGTTCATAATTTCCTCATTGATCTGGGGTGGAGGAGGGGAAGGGAAGGAATGACTTCATTAGTAAAGTCAAAAGATTACTAGCAAGTCACTACCATTGCAATTACTACCATTGGTTCAACTATGGAAGACAAGAATTTTTAAAAAAAGGAAGAATTGTTTTAGTAGGTAACAAGTAACATTCTGAACAACCTGAAAATTCAGCTTCAGCTGTTAAAATATTGCCCTTTTTTTCTCACGTTTGTAAAGGACTCATATTTTGCTGTAAATTAAGATTATTACATAACCTGTTCTACTCTAAAGTGGGAGAGAAAAAAAATATAACCCCAAAGGGTCTTTTTTTCCTATCTGTTTTTCCTTAAGACAATAATTTCACTGTACACATCATTTTAGTGGATGTTGGCTGTTCACTTACGTGTACAGGATCTACCAGCCAGCATCTCATCTCCACAATTTGAAAGAAACTGACATATTTGGGACATGAACTCCACAGACGTTGAAACAAACTCCCATATGAGGCTTTCAGAGGGAAATAACTTCGGAGAGGTAGAAGAATAATTGACAGGGAAGCAGAATATTCTATTTTAAAAGGGACAGTGATGACAGAATCACAGATTTAGTGTACACTGAACATCAGTTTAAGAATAAAATAACAATGTCTTCAATTTGAACCACTTTATGTCATATATATTTGGTTTAAAAAGGACCATGGACATGATAAATAGAAGAATTTGTTGCAAGTATCTACATTCTATTTTAACCTATAAGGTAAATTAGAACTCACTAGCACCTTGTCTTTCATACAGTATTCCAAATGCAGTTCATTTTGCAAACATTTACTTATTGCTCATGCTAGTAATTCTTCAGTGGTACATTGGCTTTTAGTTTTAATGAAATACACTCTTAAATTTAATATAATATCTAGTAGTGAGGTCCCCAGAGGAAAGAGTTCTGTAGTACTTCCATTCACTTGGGTCAAGAAACATCTGCAAATATGGATGTTATTCACACAGAGACAGCAACCAAACCTCCAATCTTCACAATGCAGGGGAATATTAGCAAAATAAATTTCCAGATGACAGGATACTCTGAATTGAAAGGGACCCACGAAGATCATCAAGTCCAACTCTTAAATGAATCACCCATCTGGGACTTCAACATAGAGGCTTGGCATTATCAGCCAACTGAGCCAATTTCAGGGTGATTAACAGCTTCTTGAAACAAGAGTTTTATGCTAGCCAAATGTGACAGCTGATATGGATCTTATGTTCAAGCTAACCTTGTGATGCTAAGAAAACCCTAAAATCTTTTGTATTAGCAGCCAACTAAGTGTGGCAGTGAACTCCAAAAACGCCATTATCCTTTTCTTCCCCAAAAGGCTCCTGGTTTTAAGAAAAAACTTGCACAACTCATTCTTGTTTTCAGTTGACTGGTATAGATGGCCACACTAATCCTTGCTAGCAGACTTTCTCATTCTCTTGTCACAAAGAAAAGAAAACTGATCCATCATTCAAATGAATTCTAACCCTGATAGAAGCAAAAAGAGATCAAGAGCTAAGAAAGTTGGACAAACCACTTAGAGAAAGAAGATTGTGAAAGGGTATTCACTCATTTTGACCTTTGCTTGTCCAAACTAAGTATTTTAGTCCTGGAAATACCATTTTCAGTGCGAGTGGTATATATCTGAAGTTTAATACTGAGCTGTTGCTCACTTTTCATTAGCAGCAAGCAAGCCAACATTATGTACATAGGCAATTTTAAGATCAATGACTGAACAAAAATACTGATGCATAAGGTATTACTAGCTTCAGGTTTTAGCATTTAACCATTTAAAAACTTGATTTACACTTGATAAATTTTGGTGGGGGTTTTTCTGTTCTAGTTTCCTTGAAAACTCCTAGAAATACTAAGTAAGAGAGATATGTAGAGAAACAATAGCAATCACTAATCTGTCAAGTTTACACTAACTTTGTTGTAAAAATAGAGAATGACCTTTCAGTTGAATGTTGAATGGAGGTTTCCATTCTGTTCAGAAATGGTGTTATGTGCTTCTTTATACTTGACCCCAAACAAGACAAATTCATGGGTTTATCCTTCAGTCTTATGATTGATTGCCTGAAAGGAACAGCTTCTCTTTTTTTTAATGTGACTAGTATTTGCCTAAAATTTGTTAACATTAATGGAAGGTATTAATACTAATTTATCAACTAAGCTCAGTATGTCATTAAAATGACAGGACAGCACATCTTACGTTAATATTGTGTATTTCAGAAAAAAATGTTTACCTGCTCCGATTTCTTGCAAAATGTATAACCAGTCCCTTCAAAGGTATTTTCTATTCAAGAAAATCCAGTAAGAATGCTGGCTTTTACAATTAATAGGCACTCAGCTGAATTATCTACTTTTCTTCCTCACTATTTCTGGAATTACTGCAAGATTTTATTTTATTTTTGCATCCTGAGACCACTGAAAACAATTGACACAATGTATCAGTCCATTAGGACATCAATATTTGACCATGCAGGTGATTTTAACTCTGTAGAAGCTTTTTAAACACTTGAAGGAGATTTCAGTTTACATCTGTCTGTTGCCCAAGCACCAGTCTTTTGACCCTATGAGTACTAACACAGTAGACTTTGCTAAGGCAGTGATAAGTTCAAGTGAAAAGAACACCTGTAATGAAGAGATTTGGAATTAAAACCCAGAACAGTTTACAACAGGTAATGGTTTGTGGATCTTTAATACCTCCTCCAGCACTCTGCTAAATGTCTGGTTTGCCCTGGATACATCTTTATTTGTTCTAAATGGTACTCCTAACAACACCAGTAAGTATCTACAGACACAAGCCCAGAGTGTTTTAATGTTTCACGAGGTACATCCCTTTATTATTGTAATCACAAAAACATGATTTGTACAGGAATGTTTAAGTGAACATTAATCAATGCAATTAAATTTGTTTCATAAAGATCAGGTAAACATACTACAGAACAATGTGTTGTAGAGAACAAAAATATTAGCTTTCTGGCCTTGCAGTGCACATTTCAGTGCAAGTATTAAGACACAATAGTGTTCAATTCAGCAATGTCTTGCAGAACATCATGCCACAAGTCCACTTCAAAGAGGGTCAGGACATGCAGCTTGTTAATAAAATGCTGTGGTATATAAAAAAAGCCACATGTTAATTCATAAAATATATAGTGATTTATTTGGATGATTTAAAGTGATTTCACTGTGGAATTTAGTTTTATCCAGGACAAACATCCAGGGTGTCTTGTCATTTGGAATATTCTTCTTTCAGGCAATGGCTTTGGCTTCAGGTAGGAATGCCTCCCAGTATTTTATTAGCTTGAAGAGAAGGGAAAAATCACTTGTTAAGTACTACATGTTGGAAAAAATGCATACCTACCTCCTCTTGCAGTAAGCTTTCTTCACAAGGCAAAGTAAGAACACAGGTACTTATTTCATTAGTATTTTTATACAGTGCAAGAAAAAACACAGGTAATAAATACACAAATCTGTTCATAGCTATAGATATGTTGCCACATGTTGAATGTAATGTTATAGAATACAATTATACAGATTGTTTTTACAGATGAGTCATTTATTCTTACCCCTAAAGATATTGGTTTTGGGTTTTTTAAATTAAACAAAGTTGGAGGGTTATATTCCTGCCATGAACAGAAGAAAGAGTCCACACTTCTTCTAATAACAAGACTTACTTCTCAGACACTGAGAACTATTTTCATGTTTTCCAATATGCAGTAATATTTTATACTTTTAAAAAAGAGCAATAAACATTTATGAATCCAAGTCTCTTCAGTACTTGTAAGTACATACTGATTATGATTTACTCCAATCTTTAACTGAAAGTACTAATTCAGTTTGAGAAGATGACAATACCCTCTGTTTGCCCATATCCCTAAGGGAGCTTCTCCACTGGTTCCCTGAATTACAGTTCTGAAAAGGCTGGGAAACTGCAATCATCATGTCATTCATCAGTACGGTACAGATTAGTAGCTCTTAATGTTTTAGAAACTGCTGTGCTTAAAGCCAATCTTTAACTAACCTAATATGGAATGTATTATTTATTAACTGGTAAAAAAACTTAAAATTTATCTTACCTGTTGTTGTGTTTGCACTAACGATTCTAAGTACTCGATAATAACAGTTTTAAAGTCTTTCACTCGCTCCTTCTGTTAATAAATAAATTATGGCATATAAATTTATTAAAAAATTTACTTGTAATGTCAATATTATCTGCAGTAGAACTATCGTTTACTTGGACAAAATTATACATGCCTCAAATCTTCCCACTTCCTTGCGAATGGTTTTGGAGATCTGTTCAAAATCTTTTTCCCCTTGCTGAACTTTTGTCTCCCACTGGCAAAGGAAAGACATACAGAGGTAAGATTTTGTATTGTCCATTCAGTCTACACATATCTGAACTGTTTTAGCACACTGATAGTCACCTAAGAGCTAAAAGGACCTATTTGACTGTTTTGGCCTATTTAAAAGAAAATCTTACAATAACAATTTCAATTTTGTGTTATAGGATGTCATCAGATCAGTTACAACAAAGGTATCTTTAAGGCAATGCTATGTGTAGATTAACGGTAAAAATATCTTATTACTGCTATTAAGAACATTTAAAAAATACTGTTCAGAAAACAAAGGGGATCTCAAAGGCTTTATTAACTATTCCCTTTACAAACTTCATACAAAGGAAGCTAAATCTGTCCAATCAAGCTTGGAAGAATCTCAAGTTAGTTCCTCATATTTTCCTAATTCCAGAAGAGATGAGTAAATCTTCATCTCTGCCCCTGGTCAAGTATTTAATTATTGCTATCATATTTCTGATGCAAATGACAAGCTGCTGAAGATGCATTTATTGGCTTTTCAAAGCACAAGCCTCCTTTTTCAGTAGCAACTGTTTTCATAGAAAGCTGGAGTAGAAACATTACTGTAGGTACTAGAGGAAAATTCCGAGGAAGAGTTGTTTCTTATGGGGTTTTTCCATACTGCTAACATTGCATTCAGGTAACAATATATGACACTAGGTTGTTTCTGCTTAGTTTCTGTGAAAAGACATCCAGCTAGACAAGAAGGAATGATCAGCATCTACATTGCCCCATAACTGCTTTTACACACTTATTACATAGTTAAATTTAAGCTAGTTGTGTAGATAAACAAGAGAGGTTGACAGCGGGCTAGCAGTTCTTTGAAATGCAACTGTATTTGCTCATATCAACACATTAACTGAGAACAAATACATTCAGTTACATTTATCTTTGGAAAAAGCAGCAGGGAAGCAACATGCTTCAATGTAGCATCGTTTTGTTAGCAATCCAGTGGTGCTACTTGTTCACAAAGGCATTCTGTGATACAGTGTCAAGTTTCTACTGAGATATGATACAAACATCATCTGTGTTCCAATAAATACCTTCATATTTATATTTTTAGTATATATTTATTCACAGTCCCCTGGCTGCCCTTTTAGATATACATTATGAAGCTATTTAGGAAGTCATAATGCTATCTTCTTCATGGAAGATCAGCCTGAAGAGTTAGCTAATAAGTGAAATAGTAAAAAACATGGCTAAGGGAAAGTAGATTAGGATTGTCCATCCCTTCCTACCACATCCAGAGGTGCCTGAGATTTCTGTGAAAGCTTCTACAGGCCTAATGAATTCAACATTTCAGTTTCGTCATGGCAAAATCCCAGGTCCTACATGAATTATCATTGGATAACAGTTTTCCATTTTCTAGTATCTGACAAGGAAAAATTTCTCATTCAATAAGGTATCCCTTGGACTGGCCTTCACCCCTTTATCCACAAAATACAACCGAGTTCTAGATGATGCTCAAGCAGCTTAGGCTTCCACTTTGCAACTCTTCTGCCAGAGGGCCCACTAACACAGAATTCAGCAACTCTGAACACATTTCAGTGGCAGTGAGAACTTTCAATTGGCACATTTAAACTCTGGGTTTACTAAAAACACTCTCTAATTATCCAATAATGCAGGAAAAATAATTCCTTCAAAACAAACAAAAATATCAATTACTTTAATATTGGGACTGGGAAAGGATCACTATTTCCCTACTACTACTAGTAATCAGGAAATTTATTGTGCATGGATGGGTGACATCAGGAGAGACAATCAACAAGAATGTTGTCACACAAGAGTAACTGTAGGTTTTCTCAGAAAAGAAAGGACTTTTTTAAGGAAAAGAAAATCAAGTTAATGAGTTATTTCAATACTGTATGTGAAATATACCAAAGGGCAAAAAGAACAAAGGAGCATGTGGTTAGCGACCAATGAGGAAGCCAAACAAAGCAATTGTGTAAAAGAGCTTGAAATCTGCAATAACGTTCTTCCATTATTTAATGGGAGAGCACTAGAGCATACTTAGAATGCATTACTGTTAAATAATTAAGTTGTCCTACCTCTTCAATTTCCTTAGTGAAGCATGATAGAAAAAGTGTATAAATTATGACACTTCAACATGTTATATTTATTTTTACTGAAATTACACCATATATACATGCACATATATATGGCTAGAAAAGCTGCATATTTAAGCAAAACATGGGAATAGATCTCTATTAGATATCTTTGCTGGATTTACCCAAGTCATCTTAGCTTTAGAAACCAAGAGATGTTCCTCTGCCTCACCAAGCCAGCTGTTAACAGTTAAAAGATTAACTTCTCCATGTTCCCTCCCTCCAATCTCCCAGACTCTGTAGAGACAGTATTAACTGTCTTACAGATCTTACAATGAGTAAAATTTACACACATTTAGTGTTTTAAGTAAATTCCTTTTAAAAATTTCAGTAAATACAGGAAATAGCAAGTAAGTGATTTGTAAAGAAAAATGGTATAAAGCAGCATTAATGCAGAATGAATGAGCCAATGCAGAAAGGCTGACCTCCAAAATAATGTTTGACAATATTACCTCTTTTATCTCATCTTTAGCTTGCTGTAATTTATCAGGTTTGTTGGCAAGCTGGAGCTTTGCTTCAGCCTCACGTTTTTTCTGTAAAGTGACCTGAGCATCTTGCCACTTCTGCCAGCATTTCATTCGATGGTCAAATACACCCTGTGAGAATAGACAAACTTATTAAACAACTGGAATTGTCAGGGCTATCTAAATTCCCAGTAGGAAAAAATAAGTCTAGGATAAAGCTGGAACAAGGAGTTTACTCAAAGAAACCTTAGTATGTCTACCACATACTGCACTTCACTTGACATCATGCTTGCACAGTTCAATACCCTCCACCAATAACAGGCTATTCAAGAACCCTTTTCAGAGCAGACACTTCATTTTATGCCCCTCATTTTATCAAAACACTACAAAAACAACCACTATGAAGTGCTCTATTATGCAGACAATTCTCTAAATCAGATACTAGCAAACTGTTCATGCATATGGATAACATGCATTTTCAGCAACACGTTTATGTTACCAACAGACTAAGGCAGCAGAAGTAAAGTCCACATATCAAAAAAAAAAAAAAAAAAAAAAAAAAAAAAAAAAAAAAAAAAAAAAAAAAAAAANAAAAAAAGAAAAAAAGAAAAAAAAGAAAAAAAAAAAAAAAAGAGAGAGAGAAAAAAACTCTAGAGAAAAATATATACTTCCAACAACCTGGCAAGTTCAAAGGTGTTTCTGGACAGAATTCAAAGATACCTGTTCTCATGTCTAAACCTAATTATGCTGTGCAGCATAGCTTACACTTAAATTGAATATTTTCTTTAATGATATGTATATCCACAAATTTAAAGACATTATTGGCTATCTACCAAATACAGAATACCAAATTATGTTCTTCCACACTTATGTACGCTTACTGTAACAGTAAGCAATCTAAAATAAACAGGTGCGGTATACTTAGACTCAGTAGAGTACAGTATCCCCAAATACTGTACACAATCAGTATTGCTCCAAGTAGATTTGCATTTTCTCTGGATCTTACTGCTCCATTCACATTTTCAATCACAGCCATTTTTTTCATTGGAATAACTCAGGAATGCTTTCACTTTACTCTGTTAGAACATCAGGCAAAAACTTAATTGTGTTACATGAGCAAATGCAGACATTCATTTACCCTAAACCTACACGTTGAGGAATGGGACTTTAAACACTAAATCAGTATTTTTCCTAGTAGTACTCACTTTTACTGCAGCAATCAGACGAATGTAATCACCAAGCAGTTCTGAGAACACATAGAAATCGGCAAAAGCTTGTTCTTGATGCAACTGATCTATCTTCTCCTCAACCTCTGCAAGCTGAGACAAAGCTCTAGATAGAGCAGTGTGGTCCTCTGAGTTACCTAACATGGCAGCGCTTTTAGCAAAGGCAGCGGTGTTGGCTGAAAGCTCTGAAACACAGGAGTAATGTTCAGCATGATGTCGTTAATTGTTTATATTCCTCTGCAGTATATATCAGTGGAGCAGAGGTTTAATTCACCAACTGAAAAGAAGCTAAAAATCATGGCAAGATACACAAGGACATCGCAATGGAACCATATTTAGGAGAAAGACTCCTGTGCAAAAACATTCAATCAGTAAATGCTTTGCCAAGTCTGTTAATGTCATGCTTACTCTTGTCCACAAAAAGACATGAAAAAAAAAGTCACTTCAGTATTATCCAATTGCCTACTTCAGAGAAAATGCAAACGCACAAAACAAAAGCCAAGTCACCTACAGAGCAAATTTTCAAAACAATTTTAACAGGCTTACAGCATATTTTTTCCATTTAGTTCAGCATGGGAAAAAATCCTACCCTTCCAGAAAATCACCACTCCCATGGGTGGAATTTATTTCTGTTCGGCTGTTTTATTGACTTTAAGTAACTTTTATGCGTGCACACTGTAATGTATTGTCACATACTGATAAGCCTTAAAATAAAAAAAACCCAACTAAACCTCATATATCAGCACCTGTGAAAGTGAAGTTTTGAGCTAATTTATCAACAAATACTGGTGGCAATTGTCCCAAATGCCACGTAAGTAATCCTGTACAAAGTTCAGTTCCATGAAGGACCTTTGAAAAAATGTTTGGTCCAATTACTTCAGGTTAATTTGCAACTTTGCTGCTCCCGCAGAACCATCAGAACACCAGAAGTGACTGCAGAAGGAAGCTGTCTTCAGGTATTTAAAACCATTACAATTTAAACACAACTCTTAGAAAAACACCAGAGAACCAACAGTTCTTAAAATCTGTAAGGTGTCAAATCAGATGTAAATAAAGATTTCCATTTTCAATTACTGCTTACATACCCCTTAGCCTTGAGGATAGGTGGCTAAATTTATTTTTATTGCACAGAGTAATTCTTGATTAGAATTATGAGAAAGCAACTTACGACATTTTCAAGTACTTTTGGAAATGCTCAAAGATGACACCATATTTTAGCAATAATACATAATACATATACAATAATACATAATACAATATTGTCAGGAAGCACACATGGTCTTCTTGAGCTAGAGATTCAAAATTGTGGTTCATTTGGTTTGGTTTTTATTATGTTTGGTTTTTTTAATAATCTGATGGAAATCCATCTCTGACAAAGGGCAGCACAGGTTATTACAATATAAACTTACAGGCTTTTTCTGTGACTATTTTTCTTCCCAGAAAAGTTTACTTAATAATATACCCTTAAGCAGTAGCTTAAGGGTATATCATTATGCAGACTAATTAAGAATAAGAAATTCCTGTGTAAGCACTTAACTCAGTTAGCAGAGCAATACTGAACCAAAAGATGTTTAAATGGATTTATGTAGCCACTTTTTGTTCAGAAAGAAACCAGTGTTGCCATGAGGCCTAAAGATAAATTTATGGATGTCTATTGTATTAGAAGCACTTGCTAGGTATGATAATGAAACTGCAAGGGAAAAAGATGCTAAATCATTATAGTGACTCTAGGAATGACAGATACTCTGGTTTAATTTAAAATTAAAGACAGCTATACAAAAATACTAGGGCAATTTAAAATAGAAGGTACAATAAGAAACACTAAAAATACATTGTTAACTATTTTAGTTAAGAGTTCTGATATGTTGAGCTCTTGTTTCATCACCATTTCCTAAGGTTCATGTAAAAGTAAAGTTACCTTTTCTGTGGCAGACTAATGCTTCAACACTGGCATGAAGCTTCCTAAGTTGCTGATCCAGATTCTCAAATTGCTGCTGTTTTTCTTCAAACCACTGACAAAAGATGAAGGAGTCGAGCATTACAAATTAGATTACCAACAACATTTCTGGTTCTAAAGAAGCAAATTATCCAGGTACTTCCAGGGTGGTCAACTGATACAGCTAGGAATTCAACCCAATAAGGAAATTAATAACCCATTTTCTACTTCTACAGCTTTAAAATGCAATTGTTGAGGCTCATTAATTCATCTCATTATTCAAGCCAAAAAATCAGCTCTTACTGCATCCGATTCATTCATCTTGATTGTCATTTTGTTGACAGCGTCGGCAGCCTTGTTCACCATCCTCAATATTCCTGCTCCACTCAGAGCCTGGGTGTTAACTGCTCTCGGCAGCTGGAATTGAATGACAAATAAGGGCAAAGGGACTGGTTAAAAGGATGGAGGTTTAACTGGGCACAGGGGGGAAAGAAAAGGATAGAGTGTTTTCTTTACTCCTATGTGTTTCAATATAGTGGAATCTAATTTCTCAAATTTACTACTTCTACATTCTCAAGAGGAAAACTTAAAAATATAGACTATTTACTTTTCTTCTACATCTTTACATTTAAATGGAACAAACAAACCACTTGTCCAAAGCTGTTATGAACTAGCCAAATGTCCTAAATGGCCGCCTATATGCTACAATGAACAAACTGCCACTACAGGAACAGAAAAGCTTAAACTTACAACAGATTAGACAAAGGAAATTCTGTTACATGTTTTATTGTAATGCAAGACATGCACTGCAGGCGGATAGTAAAAGGTTGATGACTTTTTGCTTTTCAATCTAAAGCTAAAAATGTATCTCAAGTATCAAGAGAACACGTTATCTACTTGGGTACTGAGCAAACCTTAGAGTTAAATTAACGAACTTAAATTTAATTGGTATTATTATTCAGGCAAGATTGAATATGCTATACAAGCTGGCCCCTATGTCAGACCATTTACCCTTCATGTGATGTTTTGTCTGTCAGCAGCATTGATAAGTCCACTGTAAGTTATCTATTAATGCTTTTGTCAGTAGGGAGGCCTCTGTGACTTATTAGTATAACTAAGATACTGACATTAGCCAAAAACACAGCTCAATATTAGAGTGAAACCACTATGCACATTCATAAAGAGATATTATGTATTTTTAACAATATATTTAATATTGTGAAAGGTACCAGATTAATAGTACAGATGACTGAAATCCTTATTCACAAAATACCTAGCCTGGCCAGCAGCACTGCCAGCATTTTCACATTATCCTACCAATACGCTTCAAGTTGAACTCCTAGAGGCAAAAGAGATGCTTCTAAGCCAATTTAATTTTAGATCTTACTTAACAATCCACACTATCAGAACACAAGACCAACTTGCTTGAGAAGTCACTACACAGCAAACAGCTTTCTGTCACTACCAGTATGTTTTACCAGAGCCTGAGGCCTAAGTAGCCTCTGCCATTCTACCCCATGAAGGGCATGTTCCAATTGGATTTCATATTAATTTAGGGGATTAGGTCTCAATACAAAGTGAATATATTGCTTGATAGGTTACAATATCTAGAAATAAGTAAGAGAAGTTAAAAGAACATAAATACCTCAGAACTTTCCAAGAATTGTCTCAAATCTGGATCCTGTAGCAAGGTTGGGTGCTTCACTGTTCGCTGTAGATACCTGTGATTTTAAAAATTGAAGTATTCAGCTAACAGAACAGATTTAAGGTGCCTGACTAACATAATGCAGTGCCATGCACTCCACACCACAACCCAACATACTAAAGGTTGGGTAGTGTTTCACAACACAGCTTTTTTTAATACCAGAAACTCCTTAAGGTGGGGCCTGCCAAATCTATACGTTGTGGTAAAATAATATACTTCTTATTTTAAACAGCTGAGTGAAGATCTAATCCTTTATTAACCAGTCTATTAACCTGCTCCTTTATTAACCAGCCAGAAAAAAATGAGCTTGTTTAAACATTTTTGTACAGTGCAGTGGACAGACCTTTTGTTACTTCTGGCTGATTTATTTTAGAATTATAGGAAATCTTGGACAAGTGAGTTGATTATGGTCTAGGTATAAACTAGTTATATGCTGGATAGACTAGTCTTCAATCTATTTACTTCTAAAAAAGTCATACACACACACCAGTAAAATTCAATGCAACTCCTTCCTTTGGTTTTTTTTCCTACACTTCTACTTAGACCTCAAGTGTAATTTTTTATCCACCCTCCATTAGGTATGACCACCAGATCCTCATTTGTGTTTTCCTGAAGAAGGTAAGGATTGCAGTAAAACTATTTTACACATTAGATTGCTCAACGTTTTTTTCCATACTCTTTATAAAGTACAAATTAAGGCTAACATAGGAGTATACCAGGAATAGGACTCTTCTGTGAAAAAGATACTTGAACAGTATCAGCTGTATATCACTGCTGGGTGACAGAGATCCAACATCTCTTATGCCAAAATTCAGCAAGTCACCTCAATGTCATCTATGCACATCATCAGAAGCCTATTTTATTTTCAAGTGATTGAAGGTCTCTTCATCCACCTTCCTTTCACCCAACAGTTGATTTGCTATGGAACAAATATATTGCTGTAAGTGTCTTAATTGCTTTAACCCAAAATGTCTACGGAAGCTGCTAACTGTAGTTTTACTTACTGAACCTCTGCAATCTTAATTTTAAATCTGAAACAAGTTAGCTATAATTATTTTTATGAATAGGGCCACTCTTCCTGTTATTAATGGGAATTAGTCAATTTCTACACAAAGATTTGACAGTTGTATAGTCTCCAGAATTCATTTAAGTACAGATCACCAGCACTGCAATTACAGAACCAATAGAGAACACGACAAGTAGCTCTGAGCCTAAATAAACTTTGGTTAGATACATACATTACCTTTCTAGAGCTGCTCTTCTTTTCTCTACAAATTCAGTAGATGAAGAATCTTCTTTGCCTACTTTAACCTTGGTCATGCCTTGAAGGAAATAGCATCATATTGATTTTATTTTATCACAGATAAATCATTAACATAACTGATGTGATTAGAATATAAGGCTCACCCAAGTTTACATATTTAAATCAAATTACAATGAAAAACACTATATAGGAACATAAAATAAATCAACACTGTATGCTGCATGATTTTGTGCAAGTACCTGTGTGAAATACTCAATTTCCTGTAACATATTAATTGCAACTAATAAGTAAGTAAAACTAGGTTAATTTGCATTTATGAAAACCATCTAAATGCTGATCAGAGTCTTACTAGCAACTCATGTCCAGAAAAAGAAAACAGTTAGCCATATAAAACAGAATACAAAAACATCCTCGGGTTCTAAGCCTATTCACTGGTAAGCTTATTGCCATTATTTTGACTCTACTGCTTTTTCTTTTAAGTTATAAAACTAATAGTTTTTGAATTAACTAACACAAATTAACAACTTCTGAAAATTCTGAACTGAACTGCACGGAGAATAAAATCAGCAGAATAAAATGTATGCAGCCTTAGAGTGGCAACCAGTTATTGATGTGTCATGGCATGGGAAATAGATTCAATGTCAGCAACAGAAGAACTCTAAAACAGACTGAAATAATTATTTTTCATGCTGAAGACCAAAAGTCAGAGTTTTGCAACCTGAGTCCCATCAAAACATCATGGATTACTGGACACCAATAATAATTCTTATTCCCTAAAAAACAGGAAAGGTATTTTATTATACAGTCCAGACATCTGATTTCTACCTGCAGTATATTTCTTACGTGTTACTTTTGTGTTCCTTCAGCTACAAGGTTTGATATTCTGACTATGTACTCACTGATCTATCAGTGCCCTAAGTTCCTCACCCAATCTCCCTTCTGGACTTAGAAGTTTCACACAGTAACCCCTGGAGGAGACAAGCAGCAAAGCCTTACAGGAACAAGAAGGAATCCTCAACCTATCAGTGAAGCCTTACTTTTCCCTCCTCTGCAACATGACAAAAACAAATCTGATAAAGATCTTTTCCAAAAGTATTCTACACAGTGTAACGTAACTAAATCCATAAATTTGTCAATAAAATTGAGTATGTCTTCAAATACAAGGATTAAAGTATTCAAGGGAAGTTCAGGTAATTCACATACCTCACCTTTTACCATTACAGAATTACTACGCAATAATATTTTACTGCAGAAAGAAGGAAATCCTGTGGCTTAATACAAAAGAGCCTTCATGGTTGAACTTTGAACAGAAGTTCATAGGGAAAAACTGAATACACAAACCCAACACAAATCACCTATATGAGGAATTCCTACTCTGTAATGACAGTTATTTCTAAATATCTTGCCGGATTTCTTTCTCTGCTAATATAAGCCTATTTAAATGCAAGTGCAAAGACTGTTTCTGTAGACCTAGCACTCTTCTAACCCTTCTCAAGAGAAGATCCACGACATAACAGATTATTTTCTTTAAAACCGAAAGTGTGATTTTCATACACACTTATGTAAGTAGTGAGGTACCTTAACGAATGTCCAACTCCAGTTCACAATTGACTCATTTTTATAATTTTGTTCCTTTTTTCAGTAATTGATGGACTTGAATTTGTAGCTAAGATCTAAAATTCCAGCCCCTACCACTCATCAACTCAATATATAACAAGCCTAAAACTGGTGTTACCAACAGTGTAACAGAATGAACAAACCAGGGACTTTTTTATAACACACACTGCATACACTGAATGCATGACATTATGTACCGAGACTTTAAACATAAACATGCATAATGTAAAAACTATGTCATCTTACAGCTCTCTTCTTTAAGATGCATTATTTCAAAACAGACTAAATTCCTTCTTTTCTCCAGAAATGGAAATGTACTGACTACATGCTCTTGAACAGAACTAAGTAAAACCTGTGAAGTTCAATAAAGACAGAGTTTCATGCTCTTTTCAAAATATTCTACAGACTGAGTTTTCCCAACCTACCTGTAACTTAAAGTCTCTACACAAGGCTTTGAAGTGCCAGCCAGTGCTTGCTTGCACTGTAGTAAGTCCCACTATTTTACCGTCTTCCAGGTGTATCAATTTTTATGCTGGTTTTGTTCAAGTGGCAGCTGAAATCCAGTCTAAGCTGAATTTGACTGTGATGCAAGCATTACATTTTCATGTAAATGCACACTGACATAAATGCCTTAAACGTTGCTTCATCCAAAGGACATGATCAAAAGCTTAATTCCATTTCTATAAGCCCTGTTAGTATTTGGAATTAAACTTTTTTTTGTTATAGGAAAAACTGATTATTACAGAATTACCCGTAACTTTTACCAAAAATTCAGGTCAAATTTTCAGTGTCACAGGCTTAAAAACACAGTGCTTTTCCACACAAGTAAAATCATGAGTTTTCCAAGCCTCCTGCCACCTACATCTACTAAGTCTGCTTACTCCTACTTACATGAAAAATTGCTGCTCTGATTATCTTTATAGACTAAACTACTGAAAAGGAGTCCTGCCATTGCCTACGTATCAAACAACATTGTAGATTCAAATCACTTATTTTTATGAGTAACACAAAAGTCTTTAACAGGCTTCACTGTTTTAAATATTTACCTATTTTGAAAGAACCCCTCCTACTTAGACATCACAAAACTGAAGTTGTTTTAATGCACCAGGCATGCTTCTTAGCTCACAGGGAAAGGATCTGATCCTTTCAGATCAAAGGCATTCAAGTCAAAAGTAATTTTCTGCATTTATGAAAGGTTTTGCTTTCCCCACGATCAAAAGAAACAAACAGAAGTATCAGAGATCTGGAGTATGTATGAAGCTCTATATATTGCAGGCAATTGATAACAGCTCAACTTAAAAATAAACTTTGTTTTAACACTCTTGTTTTCATAGACTAATCAGCTCTTGCAGGGCAACAGCAGAGAAAGAATCATAGATAAGAAACACAAAGCCATGCATTAAGAGATATCCTCCTCATTATCAACACTAGCCTGAGTTAGGAAGAGGCCATTACATATCTTTGCAATTTAACATGAACTATCTGAAAATGCAGAACACAAAGAATATTTGGAGTGCCTGAGAAGAAGGAAGCAGTATTTATGCAGAACAGTATTTTGTATTCAATATTTAACCATCACCTTATTGGAACTGCACTTACCTACAATACTTTTTTCTGGAGCTGGAGGCACAATATAACCAATATGCATGTATTTTGTTGCTAATTTGCTGTGCAGGCCAAGAAAATCACTGAATCTTCTTTTAACAGAGAATTCATTTTTGTGGAATATTGAAAGTGATGTCTTAAAAAAATAAAAATGTTGTGAATTACTGATCCATTTCAGCTACAATACGAAGTATTCAAACTTTTGTTGCACTACCTACCTTTGTTGTTACTCTGTATGCCATATAAGCATTCATGCCATCTCCTGTAAGAAAATTAAAATAGTTAACCCAGGGCAAGGTAGTGTAATCCTGCCACACACTTTTTAGTCCAAAATATACAATAAATACACTTCCATTTAGATACCAAAAATTGCCGAAGGAAAACTAAAGAGGAAATCATGCTAAACCCTAAGAATAGTCTTCAAGGAATAAGACAGTCTACCATCTGACTTTCTAGGCTCAAGGAACTTACCAACTTTCTCTGGGTCTGATACATTGATTTCTATATCAAACAAATCCCCATTTGCTTCCTCTTCAATCTAGGAAAAAAATACATCACAATATTATGCATGGGTACGAGAATAAGAAAATAGAGGAAGGAGGAGAAAAAGTCAGTATGTTTGTGTAATTATGAAACATTTCCACTCTCCAATATTAATAAATTTTCTAACACTGACTGTGACTGCAACCAAAGTTCTTGTGGTGAACTTGGTAGTGCTTAAGTTTACAGTTGGACTCAATGACTCTAAAGGTATTTTCCAAACTAAATGGNAGTTCACAGGTTACTCCTACACACACTTTTGAAATATCTATTGTGAAGGAATAGAACTTCCTAATCCTAACACTATGTATCTCAAATATAATCACCTCAGTAGTGAATTCTTACAGTATTTTCATGAGTCAAATTCACACTAAACTTCTCAGCAAAACAAACAGCAAGGTATAATGCCACGCATCGACATTTAGGAACTGACATTTTAAAACAAGATAAAANGCCCTGGGATTCCAGTTTTAAACCCTACTGCAAAAGCTCTCAGTACAGCAGACTTAGGGATCTGTTCGCTAATGCCTACAATGCCGACAGACACTGTGGTTGAGAGTGGACAACCACTCTCATTTGCAGGGCTTCTATGAGCCTCGAATCAATGGACAAACATCCATCTTCATTAGCAGTACCTGTAGCAGAAGAGCTTGGAAGGGAAAAGCAACAGATAAAAAAATTTCTGATACTTGTCTGAGTTCTATTCTTCCAGAATTTCATAATTTCATGTACTATACCCAAGTTTGATAAAAAGAGAGATCGTAAGAAATGCCATGGCAGAAGGGACAGTACCACAGCTGAAGGGGGCAAAATCAGAATCAAATGCTATCACATGGTGTCTGTGGAGGTAGGCATCACTGAGTCACAGGTAGGTTTTGTTTGCAACGTCTAGTAAGAGAACTCTCTAGAATGAATGGCATTCAGCAATGTCCCCCTTCGACAGGAACGCAAGCGTGAATAGCAATGTTAATACTACAGTTACACTCAGCTGTTTGCAAGCATGCAGGATAATGCTAAAAGCTGATTGTTCAATTTCCCCATTAGGAACAGCTTCAGAAATACAAGTTGAAACTGTAACATGCTAGTTAAAAATATTTTATATTAATAATATTTTATATTAATTACATTTCTCCTGTACCAAGTTCACAGGTTACTCCTACACACACTTTTGAAATATCTATTGTGAAGGAATAGAACTTCCTAATCCTAACACTATGTATCTCAAATATAATCACCTCAGTAGTGAATTCTTACAGTATTTTCATGAGTCAAATTCACACTAAACTTCTCAGCAAAACAAACAGCAAGGTATAATGCCACGCATCGACATTTAGGAACTGACATTTTAAAACAAGATAAAACTGAAAAATCCAAATGAAACATTTACATAGTTTAGAAGTTTACAGCATACCTCTTCCCTGGATCTATCAAAAATCACTGGGGCTGTTGCACTTTTTGATTCCATTCTGGGAGCTATTAATGTAGTAGGTGTTACAGGAGTGACTGCAGGAGTAGATTCTGGTGAAAGTATTGGATCCCTCTCTGGACTGTCCAATGAAACTTCTTCTGTTGCTTCTAGATAAACATTCTGAGTTAGCAACAAATTTCCTGTGCAGCACAGACGCATATGCATCACAAAGACAACAAACATGCACAATAAAGAATGATGATAAAGCAAATAGCACCCATTTGTACAGGATAACTTTTTTCAATATAAAACTTTTTTCTAAAACCAATATGACATTTGGGCTTGTAGCACAGAATTGGTTAAATTAAGATCAAGATTGCCTCTTTTTTTAATACTGTTCAGAGTAAAAAGTCTTTTAAAGTAGTAACAAGCCACAAATCATTTATTTCTTTAAGACATATTGTGAACACTAATTATTTTTTTACCACAGAAGCAGCCCTTATTCAGCACCCATTTCACACTATGAACAGTAGCTGATTTAGTCATATAGACTGGTAACTAAGCAGACTAAGCCATATAACAAATAGAGTTACACAACCATTAATATACTCCCACCTCTGCCAAATACCCCACAAAAGTAGCAATATTAGCAGGTGAGACAGGATTCTTTAGTCTCTATCTCCATTCTCTCTGGAGCTTAAAACAGCTCTCTAGAAACCGACTACTTCTTTTAGACTATGGCTGTTCACCTACCTTTAAAGACAATGCAAACCCCTGCTCTACAAATCTCACTAACTGGTTTTGACCACTGGCAAACTACACATTTCCTGCATATACAGAGGTTCCTGTTCTAGCTCAAATAAATCAACAATGCTGCATTCTCAGTAGACATGCATATTCAAGAATTCCAGTTTCTTAAAAGATAACAAGGACCACAGAACATCTATTTGATACCAAAACTGACTTTCTGATAGACCTCAAGTCCTTTCACAAACGACTTTTGTGGTAGTACTTACCAAACAGGTAAAAAGGCATAAACTAAAACAGACATAAGGCTTAAGGCTAACAAAGTTCACTGTCATCATTTCATTTTGGAACTGCTGAATTTGGAAAGGACTTTTGAAATCATCTAATTTAACCTCTCTATGAAAGCAGAGCTATAGCTAGAGCAAGCTAAACTTGTCCACATCCAGATGAATTTCCTGCACTTCGAAGGAGAAGAATCCACCTCTTCGTTGGATAACTTGTGCCAGTGCTTGACCACCCTCGCCAACAAGAAAAAAAAAAACCAAAAGCCAACATCTCCCCCTCATCCCCACCAAAGACAAACAAAAATGTAATTTGTCCTATGTATTATCTGGTTTTCCGTGTGTAGCCATTGCCTCCTCTTCTGTCAGTGGGCACTACTGAGAAGTCAGCCTCCCTCTTCTCCATTCTCTACCACATAGTATTTATACATACTCTGTAGGATCCTCCCCACCCCAAGCCCCTAGTCCATGATGAACAGCACTAGCTTTCTCAATCTCATCTCTTATGCCATATACTTTATGGCCTCAAGCATTTTCATGGCCCTGCCTTGGAGTCCCATCTGCCCATGTCTCCCTTTCATTTAGGTCAGACCTGGAGTGAGCACTCCAGGTGTGGCTTTAGCAGGGCTGAGCCAAGGGGAATGATCAATTCCCCCAGCCTGCTGGCATTGCTTTTCCTCATTTCAAATTACAGATTTTCATAATACTTTCAAACTAAAGTTAAAACCAAGCACTTCATTATTTTCACCATTTTTAATATGAATGAAGAACTACAGTCCTTCTTTGAAAATAATTATTTTCACAGCATTGCTTTATCCTTACTGCTAAATCTTAAAGAACATAAGCATCCACTACAGCTTCCTTTCCTCAAACGCCACAGGAAGGACACTGTGTGCTAAATCATTAAGGAATTTTAATTCAAAACCTAAGATCAGGTGGGAAGACATGCTGAGGCAATTGCAAAAGAGCTTTTAGATTGGCAGAACAGCAACATTTCAACAAGAGGCTAACAGCATTCAACATATATGTTATACAAATGAATATTTAACAGAAATATTTCTCAGAAAAATACACACATGCATATGTAACACAGTACACTATATACATGGTGAAATGTAAAATATAAAGTATTTATGAAATAAAGCAATTGCACTTCAGTTCTTCCTTTTTTCTATCACTAGCTGTATTCTAGCAAATTCAGGAAACAAACCATTAAACATCACTATATACTTCTCTATATCTTTAGACAGGTTTATTAAACAAGTCACTAAAAAAATTCAAAGCATACAGATTTCTCATTTTCATTACCTGAGAACACAATCCTCTTATTGTAAAGTAAAACTTCATGAAAAAACTGAATTTAATGTAAGAAAGCAGCACTGCTATCAGATGAAACAGAAGCACGCTCCTCCTCCAAGACTTCTCTTTTTCAGACTTGTATCCACATACCCATCAGTATCCTAAAGTGATCTAGGTTGTGCATAAATGAATTCCAAGCAGGATTAGCAAACCTTTAAAGCTGCTGTCTTGTGTTTCTTTTTTTATTTTCCTGAAGGAACTTACCCAGAGAAAACAGTATCTGTTTGTTTGATAGCAGTAAGTCAGTTATTTTAGGAAGAAATGAGAATTTATGTCATTCTCCCTCTTGTTACCTCTCACCCCAGGTTTGGAATGCCTCCAGATGTTATGCAAATCTAGAAGCATGACATGGAAAAGATATGGAAGAGGATGATGGGACTCAGTTGGACAGGAAGAAAAGTTATTGCGCTTTTTGTTTAAAACAACAATATCCAAGGATTCTGAAAGGAAAAAGAAGCATTAACTTTACATAAACTGCAGGCTTGTACTTCTAGCTGTTTATCCCCCTTAGAACAGCAGTCTTCAAGCAGTACGTGAGCTGAAGATCTGCTTCTCATGAAATAGGTTTATTCTGATGAACTCTGGGATTTATGCTTTTTACATATATCTCTCTGAATAGATGACAGGGTCTGATTAAAAGATTTTATTGGTAATTCTTCTGCTTGTTTTGCAGGTGTGGTTTTTTTCCTATGGAAACATTAATTTGGTAGGCTTCACAGTAGAAACTATGGCACTTTCAGAAACATTTGCTTAATCTATTCATTTTAGATCTTCACCTGAAAACTCAGTATGAAGGTGTGGTTTAGTGGTGTAGTTTGTTCTTGGGTTTGGGTTTGAGAGGTTTTGTGTGCTTATGTGGGTTTTGTTTGGTTTGTAAAATATTCAGTATCATTATTAGCATGAAAAATGAAATCAAGATGTCTTCTTTTCCAGGATAGTGCTCAAGAGCTTTAGCTCTCAAAGAGGCAAGCAAGTGCTCTGTCCAACTTTTGGGAGGAAAACATTGAGATCCAACACTTAATTTCAGCTATGGGAATTACCAGAACATATTAAGAATTCCCACCAATCTAATAGTGTAGACTGCTACCCATAAATACATACTTTACAATCCATGAACAGTCTTTGTTAGGGATCACTGTAAAGATGCTTAGCTCCAAAAGAACATGAAGACATGTCATTCTGCTGCAGGAGACAACTACATATGCTTAATTAACATTCTACTGCCAATCACAACATGCAAGTTTCTATCAACATGCAAGCACAGAACTTAATCTCAGCATTACACAGAGCCTGTTTCTTTATTTTTCACCAGCAGTTTTTGTGAAATATCATTTTAGAAAATGCAAGTTTGCAGTTCCTCACCAGCAGCTCACTTCAGATGCAAGTTATTTTTACTAGTCACACTTGCAAATGTCAGACCTTTAACATTCTTGCTTGAACGATTGAATTGGCTTATTATCTTTGAAAGTTTGCCCATGTGAACATATAAATTTGGCAGTAAACTTAAGCAGAAACTGTTACGCAGAACAGAGGACAAGCTATTAAAAAAGGCTTCTCTGGGCACAGCAATATTTCAGAGACTTAACTGAATTGACTGTAAGAACTACTACACTGAAGTTATAGCTCATGGTCCTTACAGTAGTATCAGAAATATTAAGCATAACCTTAATGAGAACAGAAATAGTTTTAACACAACAGCCAGATACTAATATGACCACTCTCTGACTTCAAAACTGTAGGTTGACATGCTTTTGTGCATTTATTTCTTACAAAATGATTGAACAAGCAGATTTTGAAAAGCAGCAAGGCTGCTTTTTTTGCAAACTCTTCATATCAGACATATTACATGACAACAGCCTGACAAACATCATCAGCTAAAAGCTTTTCTGTTCAGATGGGCCTGAAGAACGTATCTTGTCTGGATCAGAGAATTATCACCTCCTTTTCTGTCTCAAATCCCAAGAAAAAAGATTAAAGGAAAAAAAAAAAANACAAAACCCCACCAAACAAAAAAACAACCCAATGAAAACAGACATTACCCCAGCCCCCAGCACAATTACTTCTCCTCAGGGCAATAGCTAGACTGTTCCATAACATCATCCATTCCCAAACATATTTCAGAGCTGAAAAAACAAAATAACAGTAATGTTTTACCCAACTGAGGAGAGGAAAAAAACCTGTTTTCCACTTTTTTGAAGAAGGTGACAGGACATGGATAAAACTTCACAGATGAGTTCACCATCTAGTGCTCTTCTGTGAGCACCGGAGGCAGAAGGCACGGACAGCTATGCCCTTCACAGGCAGTCCATGGCATATTTGTGCAGTTATACATTGAACTTTGAGTCAACATTTTGGAAGACTAGTTTGATACCCAGCTCTTCACTGTACAACAGCAGGTTGTTGACAACCAAGCTTTAAGATACATCTCCAAATTCCTCAAGATACGCCTAACACTGCCTCATTTGAAGCATTCACCATTAGGGTCTCTGCAAGTAAGAGCTCTATGAGGTAAGATAAAATGATTCTTCTGGCCAAATAAGCAACACAGTGACTTTTATTCTAAGGGTGAAAGTTTTTAAGTGGGTTTAGCAGGACAGTTTGCTTTATTACAAAATCAAGGACCACAACAAAGCAACAAAATGTACTCCTCTCCAATGACGGCGGAAAACTCATTTCTCTGTTTTTTCAAGCCCTGTTTTAATAGTTCAGTTATGAGTTGCCAGAGACAAGGTAATGAGTATCTATATTGCACATACTATTCTGTAGCTGCCACAGAAACATAATAGCGAAGAGGTTTTCAGCATAATCAAAAAAGCCTAAACCATTTCCCATGTTCTGTCCTGCATTAAAGCAGTAGAGAAAATTTGTATTGCGTGACCTCCTTTTCCATTAGGTTGCAATATGAGGTGGAATAATGGAAAGTCTACAATGGCTAGAGAGGCATACCATCACATCTTTTACAAGTCTGGAAATCTGTAATTATTTCTGACTTGACGAATGGCAATCTCTCCTTCCAGGAGCCACAAACAGGATTTTCTTTACCTGGATTTCAAAGTATCTAGTAATTCAGTGTGAAGGAACAACAGAAGTTATAAAACTGTGGAGCTTCATTTTTTTCCTTTCCACTTAAGTGTTCCTATATGTTGCGCCAAGTTACGAATCTTAGGAATTTCAACATGTCAAAGAAAAACCCTGTCACACTCACTTTTAAATTAAATTCTGCTCTCCTAGAAAGCCAGACTCATGCAATCATGCTGGAAGCAAGAAATTAGGTATCTCATCTTGCCTTTCTCATGCTGTTTCTATACTGTCTAACAAAACAGTCCCAAGAAAGAAAAAAAATACTTATACCTGTGAGTGCACAGCACTGGAACACAAATTCAACACTGTTTTTCAGAATGTCATTTCAGAATGATAGTGACACAAACACACAAGTTCATGACTTGGGTTCAACTGCATTATACAAACTTCTTGCTTAGAACAGGAAATCGTGAAAAACATACTTTTATCTCATGGTCCATAAATCACATTTGTTTTTTCCTCTGTTTTAGAGTATTAGACTCATTCTCTACTATAAACTGAACTTTAAAAGACCAGTCGCAGCTGAGGTAGACATGCAGTGTTAGATGCCTTCAGTTCAGTGCTGCAAGCATTTAAAAAAATGTCCTACATGGTAAAACCCAAACTCATTAAATCAATTACGTGTGTTATTCCCACAGCATTCATTTTAGTTGAAACAATCTGACTGCAAACATTTGTTCCTTCTGTCTGACTTCCCTCAATATTTACTCCAGTCTCCTTTTTTCTTTTCCTAATATTATCCAAAGGACAACTGGCTTTCTTAAAATATCCACTCCAGATGGCTCTATGGTTATACAAAGCTCACTTTATATACTGAAGCTAAATAACCAAATTAAAATGACACCAAGTAGCAACTGATTTATGAAGCTTTAGAAACACTCTGTCTGTTAACAGATCATTTATCAGAACTTTCACATCTTTTTCTAAAGCATGCAATACTGTCAACTGTTAGGGACACAACCATGCACTAGTGAAATGACAGGACAGGTCCCATATGCCAATTTGTTACCTTTCCATTAAAACAGGAGTATTAAGAAGGAAATACTTGCAATACAGTCTGAATTATCTCTCTCTTTATGAGTGGAAAAAAGACTGGGACAGCTTATGCATGATTAGTAAGTAGAGAACCATAAAGTAACTTAAGTAACGTATTTCCACACAAACAGATTTGAACATTTTGAATCACAAAATGATAAAAGACCATTCTTACTGTCAGCAGAGCATGCTAGTGACTAGTTCAACACTCCCACACCACACATGGACAATACACGCCACTGAGAAACATATGCAAACGTAACTAACAACATTTTTAACAAGAAAAAAACCTGTACAACACTGTCAAACTGCTTATAAGGTTTCAATCCCCCCTCTCAGAAAAGCACATTTCTTTCAGTCCAAGAGTGAAAGGATTTGTGCAGGCATGCTAGAAGAAAATGGTCATTACCAGCAAAGAGGTCTTCTCTGTCACCATCCAGCACGATTTCTGCTGGTTTTGGACCATTGGAGTTTGTGCTGAGGTCTTCTGCAGGAAGACTTGCTGGCTCTGGAGATGAAGGACTG
>VYXD01004016.1:169424-201893 GCA_013397195.1 Hylia prasina
CGAACAAGCCCTGCCAGAGCCCGTGCGACAGGCCGTCACAGCCCCTGCCACAGGCACTGCCCTTTGCCGAACCCCAGCCCCTGCCACAGCCCCTGCCATGTCCCCAGCCCCTTCACCATTCTCAACCCCTTACCCTTCCCAAGAAGAGGTAAAGAGGCAGAATTCCCTAAGTTAGCTTGGTTGTTTTTTGTCACTCATTAAGAAAGGTATGTGAGAAGGTTAGCTTATTTCATTCAAAGTAGCGTTGTAATTACAGTGAGGCTAAAGAGATCTGTGGCCACGGAATTCTATTATAGGGGTTTTATTTTGTGTCAGAGGGGTCAAGAAATAACTCAAAGACAACTATAGGACCTGGATTTTTAACTATTTGAGGTTCAAGGCTGAAAAACTGAATTAGTAAATTTGTGTGGAAAAAGAACCCAAATTAGAGAAAAACTATCAAGGAAATAAGTTGAAAAACAATTAATGCTGCAGAAAAATTTAGAATTACTGCAAAAAGCCACAAATTGTGATGTTACTGTGAAAAGCAGAACCCCAATTTAATGCCAAGCCTCATCCCTGTCAGTGTGGGTATTAATACATACGTCATTGGCAAATACATAAGAGCTGTAAACTCTACCTCAAGCTACTAAGTGAAAATCTAAGAGGAAGCTGTATCCTAATGCAAACTGCAGCCACCCCTTGCTTTGAAGCCAATAAATCCACAATGCTGTGTGAGATGGATATGAATTAAGCTGCAAAGCTGCTGAACAGTAGAAGTAGGAATACCAAAGCCAAGTTGACATGTAGAACTTTTAATTACCTTTAATTTATGATTATTAAGATATTAAGATAACCTTTAATTTATAAGATTCTACAGGAGACCACTTCCCAAGGAGAATTTACTATACAGTTACAGTTTTTTCCTTGTTTCCTAACAGCTCCGTACTCCATGCCAAGTCTACACTAAAAACAAAAGGATTTGTCTTCTCACATCCATTTCTCTGAGATCTGTCACTGCCTGTTTCACAGGCGCTGATGAACTTTATCTTTAGGATATGATGCCCATTATACAGGAACTGAGCAGAGATGGAAAAATTTAAACCTAAAGTGTTTCCTTATTTGGATGCCCTAATTGAGATCACTAGGATTTGGGTTTTGTTTTGTTTTGTTTTCAGGAATATCTATAATTTCAACAGTTTTGTCACCTAGGCAGGAAGCCCCAGTATTACAGTACTAGCCTTGCCCCCACCCATTTTTAGGAGTAGGCTTCAATTTCTTTCCATCTCTATTCTGCCACTTTCTTTCCCTTTATTGGCCCTTGTCAGGCCCCAACTTTCTTGATTAGCCTTGGGAGCCATTGAGAACCCTCCAAAAATGATAATTCCTGGTTTTGGCTCACCAGCCAGTAGTTCCTCCAAATCAGTACATCTGCTGGATGAAACTGTCACTGTGCCACTCCTGCTTCTGCCCCCAGCACTTGTGGGCTCTGCCAGGCTTCGTAGTCCAGCACTTAAAAGGACATATGGAAATCAAAAATGTATTCTGCATAAATGTTCTTGGGACCTGTTACACAATAAAAAGCTTCATTTTTCCCTGCAGAATCAGGTATCACTCAGGAATATAATGTCCTTGATTTTAAATTGCTTTTAAAATGAACAGTACAACAATACTATTGGCTCCATGTCATTTCCCTGCTTCAGGTCACGGAGGTGCTGAAGCCTTGAAACAGTTACAAGAAGTTATCTGGGTTTAGGCACTATACTGTTTACTACTTTCTACGCATCTGTCAAAAAAAGTATTTAGTTAGACACAAAATAAATATTGATTTGCTCTAAGCCATGTAAATCAAGGTGTTTACAATCAAATACATCAGATTTTCAGAGAGTCTTACTTTACTGACTATTTTAGGACTGTACAAGTGCAATAGCTACTGTAATACTGTGTTATTTTAGTAACTGAAATATCAACGAAACTGAAAGAAAATAATGACTCATGACTTAGAAGTAGCTGTTTTGGAAGAGAGAGTGATAGTGAATTATACAAGTTCAAGGTCAGCCTGCATGGTTTTGATCTGGAGGGAACTGCAGGAGATTACCTAGTCTGCTGGAAAATGTTTGTCAAACTTTTTCTTCAGCAACTCCAGTGACGAAGACCCCAAAACTCCTGCAGACAAACTGCTTTAATGCTTTGCTCTCTAGGATGAGAAAAGAAATTCCATCACTATCCTACTAGTCAAACACCCTCATATGAAGTATGACTTAGCAGCAGCATGACACTGGCCTTGTTCAATTTGTGACCATATAGAGGACAGATATTGGTCTCATTGTGTATCTAGGAAGTGATTATTCAGACTGGATAAAATCTCTCCCTGTCAAATTTTGTCTTTCTTTTTACCAGTATTTACTCCAGTTTGTTTTGATGACTTTTGAATTCTTCAGCTAAGCTACAGTTGTTTGGCGTCACTTATACATACAAGTATGTATTCTCTGCTTTCTGTTACTGTTGAAAGTATTAAATTGTATCAGGTCAGTGGTAGATCACTGTATTCATCTTTCATTCAATTCATCCTTCCATAAAAATCACTGAAAAATAGCTTTTGACTTTGTTTTCTACACAAGTTTTGTACCTGCTCTGTAATAGATTAACATATATTGTTTAGCTTTCTTGTGAAACAGTCATAAAAGATAAATGTTCAAGAAATACCAAAGGAATGCGTCCTCACTGAGAGTTTTTTCAAGAAAATGGCTAAATATGGGGGGGGGAGGGGGGAGGGAACAACAACCACCAAAGTGCTTAGAATTAGAGGAAATACATTTTTGAGATTTTATTTTTCCCATTTATAAAATAGGTAAAAAGGAATGTTGTGCTCTTGTATAGTGACTGCACTTGCTCACAGCAGTAAAGATTTGCAGTGAGTGAGCCTTCCTAAGAAAAATTACAAAGCACAAATATTTACCAAATCTGTCCATTTGGTTCTTGTGCCCGCGCTTCCTTTCAGACAAATAAACTTTACACTTCAGATCATGATGTGATCTGTTCTTTTGTTCGTCTTTCCATCTGAGTATTTAATTGCATATCTTAAAAAAAAACCTGTCACCTTTTTTTTGCCAGTGAGAGGTCAGTGTTCTCATATATTACAGAAAAATATTTTAATGCATGTGAAAGAAACCAGTTCTTTTATCAGTTAGATATTTCATTTGTCTTTGGAATAGTGGCAGGTCCTGCCCTCTAGCAAATAATGGAATGGGAATTTCTGTTCCCTGGTTCACCTAATGTTCCAGTACACTTAAATATAAAGCTTTACTAGCATTAGCTGGGTATGTTTACCATGTTAAAATAGTAAGTTGATGTAGAAGTACCTTTTTTTGAAGATCCATAAGTACTAATAGCAGGTAAGAGAGAATTAAGCAAGAAACTTTGGTTACTGTGATATATGCTGACCTGCTATTTAGATTATCCTCCACTGTTTATGATTTACAAGAGAGAGAATGTCTTCCAGCAAAGCTTTGGTTTTATTTTGCATTGCTAATCTTAGATAATCCAGGCCATTGCAATTTGATAAAAAACACAGTAGCCTCTGAGATCCTGATTTGCTTCGGGCTTCAGACACTTGCTCCCTGAAAACTGTCAGTCAGATCTCACGGGTTGTGTTCTGATACAGGAGTCATGCTCCTGTATCAGGAAACAAATATCAGGATGTTGTTAATAGGTGGCAGACCTGAGACATCCCTTGCCAAAGTAGAAGATGTGTTTAAAAAGACCCAGAATGGATGGAAATGGGACAATACTTGAAAAAAGCATCATGTGCACTTGCCTGGAGTTAACACTTTTTCATTAAGTGTTAAAGATCTGCTTTTGTCCACAGAGAGAAGCATAGTCTTAATCACATTAAAGGGAACTAAGTGCCAAATAATTCTGGCGTATTCTGAGTTGGAAGAGACCCACAAGGATCATCAAGTGCAATGGCCTGTGTGGGTATTGAACCCACAACTTGGTGTTGCATCATGCTCTGACCAACTGTTAATCTCATCTCCCTGACCTAGTTTGTTCAGTTACAGTCCAGTTAAATTTTTGTGCTATGTAATTTCAAACCTGTGGTGCATGACTAAGTCAATGTCACACATTTCTATAACTATAAACTGTCTGTAACTGTCTTGACCTGCTTTCCTGTTATCAGAGAATGTAGAAAAATCATGTAAGGTGTGCAGCTTGTCCCATGTAAGACATGACCATTTGCAGTATTTATTAATCAGTCTTAACTTGTTTTATCAGCGATAAATTGCTACAAAGTTTTTTATGTCAAATCACTGAAGTCAGTGTACGTTTTTTTACCATTCTCTGACTTGCTAGGACTTTCAGTTAGATATAAGAACGCTGGAAGCTATCTATCTCTTCAAAAATTCGTGTGCAATCTTTGCTGTTGTCCAAATGATATTTTTATCAATTAATTCCATTGGATATTCTTTGATGCCCCTTTTTTAGAGCTATCTGTTCATAATTATGTTGTGAGTTGTCTAAATTCTTTCATCCAAAACTGGATGACATGAAAAAAAGAGAGCAGTAAAGAAAGGAGGCTGGACCTTCCATACAGTGTCAGAGACAAGTCAGTGCACAGTATGAGTTGGTGCTATCCCTGGGTGGCACATCAAAAGTTACCATTGAAAAATTCCTCCAGTTAGAGAAGAGGTTTCATGTAAGGGACGCCTTGATCTGAGCAATTTTTCTTGATCTTTGGAATTTTTCTTTAATGGATTCCATGTTTCTTAAACTGTGGAACATTATCTTTTCCTCAGATGGGAGACAGGGTCAGAGGTGATCTTCTTTTCTGCAGCTAGTTTCTGGTACTACATTAGGAAATGCTCAATGCCTCCTAACTCTTACCATCACTGTTTCACCAGTGATGAATGTAACATTGCCATTCAACATCATCTAATTTGTCTAGGGAAAATTTAATCTAGTGAGAACTTTGAGGTCAGAACCATAATGAAAACAGTTTCAAGGGCAAAAAAGTCAAATCAACCAAAACCACCAAAACCAAACAAACCAACAATTAATTTCTGTCTATTTTTAGAATTTTTTTTTTTTTTTTTTAAAATCACCTGCTGAAAGCATGCACTTTGTAAAAAAATACCTGTAGCCAGGTCTACATCTCATCTCTATCAGCCAGCAGTACTATCTCCATCTAGTGTAGGACTTATTAAGATGAGAGCTTAAAATGATTTTGTGTTATCACTTGATAGATGAAGAAAGTCCTATATTGTCTTTCTCTTTCAAAGTGTTACGATTCCTGAGCTGATCTTAGTTTAGAAGACTTGAGGAGGGAGTAGGGCAAAATGTGAATGAAGTGGAAGCTTTTTGCATATTTTTAATTCATTGGACAATCATGGAAGAAGTCTAAGGGTAGAGAAGGTGCCAGCTTGGAAGAAAATGAAAGTGATACGCAGGAAAAAACAGTTTTATAACCACTCCAGCTCACCACTATAAATCTTGGGAGAACTGTATTGTTCCATCAAGACTGCAGCCTGTGGGAAGGAAGCTTATTTCCCTGCTTGCATGGCACAAAGGCTATGATAATCATATACACCACCTTACTCCTATGCTATGGGATTGGAATAATGGGGGCCTTGGTCCATCACAAGAACACTGAGAATTTTCAGATGTTACCATTAGAATATATGCAAGTTTTACTGATCACAGAATTTTTCTAAAAGATCTGCATTCCCAAAATGTTAAACTATAGTGCTGGTTATTTGATTCATTCATAAAATGTGTGTAGAAAGCAAGGGTGACATTGGAACTACACCTTTGGGATATATAAGGAACAATATTTGTTACTTTTGTTCCAGACACAGGACACAATTTATTTTGTATATTCTCTTTACTTTGAAGTCATTGCTAGGGAGTTGCCAAGAGGGTCTCCAAAGAGATTTTGGAAGGTCAGCTTTTTGGCTTCCAGCTGTTCCCTTGCTGCAATTACCCATGTACAAAATGGGGAGATGTTGTATCTGGTCTTATACAGGTGTTTAGTGTTTCTAAACATTCTAATAGTCTGTCCCTCTCAGCTTGCTGAGTGTGGTTGATTTGAGGTAGTTCACCTAGATTTTAAAGCAGAAAGTAAGAGAATGTAAATCTGCTTCCTGAAACCACAGCTGGAATTTTAATAACATGTATATCCAACGCTTCCTACCAAAATCCTACAGTTCCATCCTCCCTTAGGTTTTTCATATGCATTTTGGGCACAGTTCCCATCAAATAACTTCAGCTGGCTAAAAGGCAGCAATCTAATGAAAGCTATTCCACTTAGTTTGGGCTGTGGCAGGAGATAATAAAAATAAATAGATGATTTCTTGGGCATCCTATCCATCTTTAACTCTTACACTAAGAACAATTTAATGATGAGTCCCCACTTCCATTGCCAGGAGAGGAAGTTTATTCTTAGGTAGGTGCTTGACTTTAGACCAACTGTGATTAGGTGAGAAAATCTCATTCTGCAAAACACATGCACATATCCTAAATTATAAAGTCTCTAAGTTAATGAGCCTTAATCTTACATGTAGCTTTCTGGCTGAGTATAGTATTTATCATAATAAAAATTATAAAGTGACTGCAGAATTATCCTGAGACAAAATACTATTAATAATGCTCAGTCCAAAATTAGCCTGAGAAAAATTTCTTCACTCCCTCCAGACATGCTGGTACATGTCTACTGCTACTTTAAAAGAACCAGAGCCCTAAAATAAAAAAAGAGAACACACTCCAGCTTACAAATATCTCAAAATGTTTGCATTTGCATGGATTATGAGAGCTAGGCACCAGAAAGATTTGTTTCAAACATCTCCAGTCATTTTTTTTCAGACTATAACCTCCAATCCAGAGATTTTTTTTTTTTTTTCCCCCACTTTGTGGACATACAAGATAAAGGCATGTGAAAGCAATTTTTCATTGAAAATTGTACAGTGGACATGCATGTACCAGAATTTGCTTTATATCAAGTTTCACTACCCAAATGCAGCTGTAATTTGCATCATTTACAATTTTGCTGTAAACTGACTTGGGGCATCTGTCTACATTATAGCCAAATTAGGCAAAAGATAAGCAGGAAAAATGGAAAACTTCCAACATAATTGATTTCCACCAAATAGCATCGTCTCTGGCTGTTATAATAATTAGTTTATCAATTTAATGTTGATTATGGCTTTCCCATCGAGGAATAGGAAAGCTTGCAAAACAGCAATGCCAAAGAATCTGGCACTGTTGCCATTAGAGCTGATACAGTATCTAATACATATATTTACTTTTCTTGAAGATATTTTCAGAAAGCAAAAATCTGGCTTTGTAACAAAATTCTCCTTTGACAAATTTTATTTCACTATGCTCTGGCTAATTTTATCCCCTGGAGGCATACATTTGGGCTTTGAAAAATCTATTTCCTTCAAACTTTTAATTCAAGTGATAACAGATGCTAAAGACAGACTAAGAAAAAAAAGTTAATCTCTCAAGAGTATTGAGAAAGCAATCAACATAGTTTCTAAATAAGTTAATAAACACACTTTCAAATTTTTTCATAGGAAAACAGCTTCAAGAGCTCAGTGAAGTCATAGGATAGGAGGAATCCATTGAAGAAGAGATGTGAACGTAAGTAACAAACATTGAAATTAAATTCGTATCTTAGAAGGGAATTTTTAAATGTTTGACCTGCATAAACTACAAATTTATCTAAAGAGAGGGTATTTGGTTTTCTAATAATCTATTTATCTATTTTACACTGCATTGTATAATATACTTTATTTGCCTTGATTAATTTAGTGTTGCATATATCAAAAAACAGGGCATCAAACATCTCATTTCAATAATAGAGGTTACAAATATGATTTGCCAGTAAGATAATTAATGAAATAACTGAAACTGCTTAGGAATAATTTTTGTGTAAACTGAAAGTGACACTAATAAAATTCAACATGAGTATTCCAGAGTAGCACATAGTGGGATTGTTTTAACTTCAACCCTTAAAAAGCCCAGCACCACCATAAGGAAGCTCATTCTATTTCAGGTTTACTTTCCCTTTAAGATAAAGACAGACAATAGAGAGCTTTTCCTTGCCTATTTTTAAGGATGATATTGAATTTCCTTTAATGCAAGTATCCTCATTTTTATGTTCCCCATTTAGTTAGGATGTACCTTCAAAGAGGAGTTCCAATTTACTCAAGATCAGCCCCCCCCATCTCTTGTACATCTTTTAAAAGACCATTCAGGAAACTTATAGAAAGTCTTGCCTTACCTTTGGTCCTTTCCTTGGGTAATTGAGGTTATCAGTGTCTGTTGTGTCTGCTTTGACACAAGCTACATTTTAGATTTTTTAGCTTTGATCTTAAATCTTTTACAAAAATATGCATATCTACATGGAAAAAGCCACTATGAATCAACACATAGAGAATGAAAGTGTGTGGAGGTAAATATATATCTCTACATATAGATAAAGTACTTACATATACTCACTTGTATATAGTGTGTAATCTATATTTGTGGTGTATAGAGACTCTATATATTCTCATTTGAGTATTATATATGTACACATTCTCTAAATATCTATATATACTCTTTTGGTATACAAAATATAATTGTGTCTATCCATGTATATCTATCACTCTGTGTATTTTATGTATAAAATAAGTCAAAAGAGAAACAAACACAAATATTTGAGAAAAATAAAAATATTTATTTAAAAAAAAAGTTTGTCCTGGAGATTACTAAGTTCTCTTCCTGTCATTGCTAGTGTACTGGCACAATAATATAAAGATAGTGGACTGATGGCTCAGTTCCTCCTTTTCTTGCTGTTCTAAGGTTAAAATGGAAGAAGGAAGAGCAGCCTCCCACTTCCTGCCTGATTCTAGGAATATAGATCAGAAACAGCTGACATGCTGATTTCTCCAGAAAAACAAACACAGCCAGTCCATGGAATTATTTTAATACATTTGAAATCCTTGAAGATTTTGAATACTTCCAAGAAATGTATACCTCTTCCTCTTCAAAGAACAACTGATTTCTATGAAATATATGCTATTTTGAAGCCTTTTTTCTTCAAGAGATGTTGAGGTCTGTGGTGTCACAAAGCTGTTTCCCCAGTTGCTCTCCTGGGAGCTGTCTCTGGCCATTCGGCTCAAAGGACCTGCCTGCTGTGCCAGTGGAAGTGATCCCTGTTGGAAGCCATCAGATGAACAATCAAACAAATAGGATGCACATGCTGGAAATCACTTGGTGGCAACCAGCAGTTCAAGGCATGGGTTGGAAGCAGTACCTGCTCTGGGCAAATGTGTACCTGGCTCAGCTTAAGTTTGGTCCAGTTTCTTCTGTGTTAGCAGAGGATGGGCTTGTGCTCTGTCTTTTGTTGCCCTCTCCTGTGGGAGGTTATTGCTGGCTGAACCAGACACTGTGCTGTGAGGCACACGTAGAAATTACTTTGGCAGTCCAGGCAGGATCCAGCTGGGTTTGTACTCCAAAAAGCCTAACTGATTTTGTCTCGGGTGGTCTGAAAACAACTCCCACTTGCACTTGGTGACAGAGATGTAGGATTGAAAGTATCATATTGTTCTTGTATAGCATGTAAGTTATGAATAACATATGTGAATAGAGGTGAAGAAAACATGATGGTTTTGGAACAATTGTTAAGAATCAAGATTCATGTTTAGAAAGTATTTATTATATCATACCTAATGTTTGAATTATTTTTCAGTTGCAGTACTTTTAGATGTTTAAAAATTAAATAGATATGGCTCAGCACTAATATCTGGATCTAGACATAGTAGTTGAAATTTTCAGACTTAGATGTTCATGTGGTGTAGTGTCACCCCCAGCAAAATCAACTTAATTATTTATAAGGATAATTAGTCTTCAAGATTTAAAATATAAGTGATCCAGTTGTTGAAATTCAAAAAATTTACCCTATATTCATTTTGGAGTTCAATTTTTTTAGGGGGTGGGATCAGACCATAACTTTGTTTGTTATGGCTGTTGCTCTGATCCTACATTTGGCTAAGTTTTATCAGTAGCACATTTAGAAAGGCAATGTATATAACTCTGATTTGCATAGACATGCAGTGACACTGGTTTCATGCTGTTCACATACCGAAGGTCCTCCAGGTATCTGTTTTCTAGTGACATCAAAAGGATTGGATGTGCACACCTGTGTGGATTGAGCTTTAGTTTCTTTGACTTTTACCTAAACACTCCAGAGTCTTCATGAAAGTGCATACTGCTGTGATGGCAACAGGCACCTGCTGGGAAGGAGCCTGACTCCATCAAAATAAGATTCCACTTGGGGCTCTTGGTGCACCAGGAGCCACAATCAGAGTAACCAGAGTAAGCAGTGCCTTCTCTATGCTGCCTGGAGAAGAGATGTCCCCTCTCCTGCCCAGAAAACAGGGCTGGTTATATGGAGCAGAAGAGAATGAAGCACAGTCCATGCAGCCACAGGACATGGTCTGCTCCCTCAGGAGAGGGTGCTGGTTCCTGTGGGTTGGTCATCCAGGAAAAGACTTAAGGACAGTCAGTGTGGTCCTCATTGTCACTGCTGTCCTGACAGCACATTAACAGGGGTGTACTTCTGGTAGGTGCTATTTCTTCATTTTGTGATGCTGGTATGTGCCTCAGCATTTACTGTCATCCATCCAGTTCATGTGCCACGGTGACCTCTATGTGCCTATTCATCAAGGAAGGGTTGAAAAAGCAATGCTGGCACATACTTCTCTCGCAGCAGGTTGCTGCTGTATCAAGGCTTGTCCAGAGGCAACACTGTCTTTGGAAATGGTGTTGACTGGGGGGCCTGGAAGAAATCCAAGTGCACTTCTGGCATGAGTGCTTTTGCACAAATGTTCAGGCAGCAGGAACCTGTGAAGACAGATGTTTGCTGTGCTCAACTGATACAGGTTGTCAGGTCCAGGCACTGACTGTTCATGGAGAAAAGATGAGGAAGGCTGAGCATCACACAAAGAACTGGATCCTACCCCTGCTCAACACTTGCTCCAAGTAATGTTGTAGCAGGATCCCTTCACTGGGCACAGATGAGTGGATAGGAATTGAGGAGGAATGGTGCATCTTGAGGTGCTGTGAAGTCTTAAGCGTTATTTATGGCATACTGACAATGCAACTGGAGCATTCAGGAGGTGCCTTAAAAGCTGTCAATGAGAACACAAGGAAGTGTATAAAGATATGATTACTTGCTTAGTTTTTGCATATGCCATGTGGGATTCAGGGTATAATTTAAAAATATATAATACATCTTTCTATAGAATCTAAACAATCTATGTATGCTGAGCTACAATCATTATCAGTGTAACCTGTTTGAATATTACATGGGATAAATTCCTTCAGTTTTTTTAGAAGTTTATACATTTTTACTTAAGCCTTTTAAAACAGGAGATTATAGTCATCTCTGACGTTCTGATAGATAGAATACTTAAATGCTGACATTGTGCTACTTATTAGATCCAAGTATCAGAATATTCAAATAAAATCAAATGGAAAATGTTAGTGGATTTGTAATTATGACTCCAGAATCATGAGAATGCATTACAGGTTTTCTGATTTAGAGAGCAAATATTGTTTCAGAGTCACTTCTCTTAAGAAGTCCTAAACATAAACCATCAGCATTAGGAAATTCCCATACTGTGTTTTAACCAGAGTATAAAGAAATGATGAAAATGCTATTTTGGACTGGTGACCTGTTTGTTCTCTTATAACAGCTCTAAGCTATTGCCCACAAGATATTTCTTTTTGCTAAGTCTGTATGTTGACATGAAACCTATTATTTTAGATGAGAATGTTTCTCCTGGAAAAATAATTGGTCTTAGTCAAAGAATTTTATATTATTCTTTCTCAAAGAAAAACAATGTGTTGGCTTTCATTTTTATCAGACATTTATGTCAAAGCTGACATAAGCAGCAGGTTACTTCATTAATTCAGTAATTTAAGATACATCAACTTGCTTTTCTAACAGAGGTGTTTACACTACACTTGGTAACACAGTTTATATTCAGAACATACTTCAAGGTTGCCACTCATGTTATTATATTTTGTATTCTCAGACTTTCTTGTAAACCCTATGGTCTGAAATCGTGAAATCAGAGCATATTTTGTCCTACATGTGGCACTAGATAGACTCCCTCTGGTGGTAAATTCCAACCTTAACTCTACAGGGATTACCTTTTCTCTATATTGATCAAGTAGCTGCACTGGCAGAGAATTATGTGCACTAAAACTTCCTGTGAAAGTAATGTGACCAGAGCCTGTCTTTGTCCTTCTTTACAAAGCGGGTAACAAAAGTCACAAAGATGTACTACAGAAAAATGTAATAAAATCTGTGCCCTCCCTGGACAGGTAAAGAATACTTTTCACATTGCCCGTCCAACAAGATGAGGAACATACAAATGATAAAAGGAGTAAAAATTACTTGCAATATTGAAAAACACAAATCTACCAAATCAAAGCCATTGCATCTTACTGAACCAAAACTCTAAGTATTTTTTTTCTTTAGAAAACCATTTCACTTGATATCTTTGAGTAATTACCACAATATGCATTTTCAAAGACACAACTGCTTCCCAGAAAAGCTATCTGAAACTGGTGGGAAGTTGTCGTCCCATCCATCTACCATAATAGAGAGTCAACAAGCCATATCAGAAAGGAATACTCAACGCTTCACAGCCAAAATACCAAGATGATATAAAGCTGATAGCACAGGTCTTGGCCAGTCTTTCAAATGTAATTTAGCTGATGAAAGTTCAGGCTTAATAATTCTGCACTTACTCTATAGATAAGTAAAAAACTTAAAAAGGATTAAATTCTTTAATTAAAGAACTTGAAAATTGTCTGCTAGAATTTTAAAAAAAGTATCTGTCATTAAGAAAATGTGAAACACACAAATGCAAAACAAGAAATAACCCCTAAGAAAACAAAATATTATCTGCACTTTCATTATGTGTTTATTAACAGCAACATTTTACATAAAACAGGAAATAGATTTTTTTTTTTTTTTTTTCTTAGTGTTTAGGCTCCAGGCCAAGAGTATGGTGTGTCTGCAGAGGACAGCAAAAAAGATGTACTAACTAAAAGTACTTCAAGGAACAGCAACTGAAAGGATGAAAAATTAAATGACATAATCTCTGAGGAAAAACTGAGGAGGCAATGAAAGATGTGATGCTAATCTAATATATGAGAAGTTTTAAAGAATGGTATAAAGAAAAGCAGTGGTGAACAATCTTGCAATGTGGCAAGAAGTCTTATTTGCATATGGAAAGTTTGGGGTAGATAATAAGATAACCTACTAATATGTGCAGTGTTGATGAAATGTGAACCAACTCTTTCAAGAGACACTGCAGTATTTTGGAAATGTTTTTCATGAGTGACCTATGTATATGTGGCCTTAGAATAGGGAGCAGATTGGGTGACTTTCTTCGTTCTAGTGGCAAGATGCCATGTCTTAATGCTAGAACTACACAACTTCTGCAGGGTATGCTCAGTTTTAGTCTGTAGCTCTAAATGCAAGAGCAGGCACTGAGTTCTCTCATTACGCTGTAGACACCCACATTTTATGGATTGTTGAAAAGTGCTTATCAAGAGACACAGAATTAAACTGTCATTTTTTTCTTGCCTCAGAGCTTTCATGAGAAAGGTGACTATTTGGTAATGCTTGTTGTAAAATTTACTTGTTATGTTTGGCATCTGCTGCCACTGAATGGTACCAGGGAGTCTGGATCTGTTGTTTTTACTCCTTCATCCACACTCCACATATTTTTCTCAATTTTATTTATATCTGAAAAAGAAGCCACAGGGGATTTTTTTAAAAGGGAAGCATCCAACAGAAACAAGTGTTCCAGTTCACATGAAGCAAATAGTAATCCTGAAACATAAACCAAAATCACTTAGATCATTCTGTCACAATATAAATCCTGTGCAGTATTTTCTTAAGAATTCTTTAGAGAATGATCTTGTCTCTCACCTTTGTTCAACATGATCAGTTACTTTTGTCAGTTAGGTATCTGTCTCTGATATCATTATGCCTTATCATGAGATTATAGGAAGATGGAGTTAGAATGGACCTCAAGAAACTTCTGGTTCATCATACTGCCTTATGTTCATCTGTCTCCTATCTGACAATATGCACAGATCAATTTTTAAAACTTACAATTTTTTGGTTTTCATTCTGATTATTGAAGAAGACTGATATGAAAATTTAAAGGTAGAAGGAAAAGTCCTTAACAGCACCTGGGAAAACATGGTGATCCTCCCTGCCTGCCTTCCAACATTTTGCTCTGGTGAATGTATATTTTGTTTTATTTTTACTCCTTATGCTATTTTACAGAATATTTTTCTGGAATTGTTGTTTTCTAGCTTCTGTCTTTCTTTTGCCCTTATTTTGTTATTTTCACAGATGATGGTACAAAGAGAACTCAATGAAATGACTTGCTATGGAAGAGCTGTCAGAAATACAGGATCTTTTCACTGAAGAAAGTGGAAATGCAGTAAGCACAGAAATGATGCTGGTAATTGTTGATAGTCATCTTGACATTCCCAGTCCATTTTCCCCTACTCTGATTCAATTTATGTTGTGGTGTGGACATGCTGCATAAAGACACAATGATTATCCAGAGTTGTGTCCAAGCAGCTCATTCCCTCCCTCACTTCTTTGGCAGCAGCTTGTGGTTTCCTCTGAACATCAGATTCCCTTCTCTACTCTTTTGGGATGAATCTGATGCCAGTAGCATGATGGAAAGCCAGGCCAAAAGTGATGGCTGACCTCCCACCCATGTACTTACAGGAATCTAATGTGTTGGGAAAAAATTCTGGGGAAAAATCCAGCCTGTTTCTTGGAAGGTTCTTATACACAATGTAAACCAGAACGTAGGATATAACTCTGCAAAACAGAATAGTTTGTAAAATTATTGAAAAAATGAAAACAGATTAATTCTGTTCTACAATCCATGAAGACGCAGTATGGGCCACTTATGATTTATCACAACTGTTTAGCTCTGCTAAATTTCAATAATAAAAATTTTTGCAGGGTTTTTTGCAATCAATTTTCAACCTCCTTTGTGATTCTTTTTCCCTTCTTTCTTCCTTTCTTTCAGTAACTGTTGCATGGTTCTGCAGCCAGTGAGACTGTCAGGTTTGGGACCAGCCAGAAAACCCAGTCACATCCTCTGCTACAGCTGGACTGCTGTCCATTCAAGTGCTGCTCTGGAATAGATACTCAATTCTAGCAATTGGATTATGAAACTCCAGTTTATAAATTATGATTAAAATGAAAAAGAACAAAAAAAAAAAGTGCACAGAGGGAATATTAAGCACTGGGGTTTTTACAATATAACTCAATAAGCTTGGACCTTTTTGTTTAATCTTATAGTCTACTTGCAAGAAAAAGAATTTAAATAGTTGAAAAGTCCATTGAATTTCTGAATGCCTGATGGCAAAGACCCCTTTGCGCTGAAAACAGGGAAGAAAAGAGATCTTAATGTGCATTTTGTAATATGACATTTTCTGGTATAAATGGAATAACAATGTTGATATGCAGTTGTTGCTGTTGACTGAGCAGTTTTTTGAATGGGGACTGTCCATTTCAATGTGGAATCTTGGAAACACCCACAAAATATTGGGAGTTATGCATGGTACATTTCTTTTCTGTGGCAAAAAAAAATGAGCTGCAGCAACAGGAAACTCCAATAGTAGCAGCAAGAAAGCACATAGATCCTTGAAGATGACAAATTAAAAAAAAAAAAAAGTATTTCCATGATTAAAAAAATCACAGGAATTCCATTTATATGTAGGGCTTCCATTTGTTTTGGAGCTGTTAGCCAGCTTTGATGCTGGAAAAGGATTATTACTAGCTTTATATGTCTTCACAGCATACATTCCAGAAGGTCTACTATGTATGAGCTGAAACAGAAATGAAGAGAAGTACTGGAGTCAAAGGCTGCACTGATGAAACTGATAAGCTGGTTCACCAGAAAGCAGCTAGAAATTGAATTTTTAGTGAGTTTTTCTCTAAGAAGCACTCTAAGAGTTGACATGGACTCTACTTCAGGACATTTACACCAGCACTACCTGTGAATTTAGTTTGTTGATAATAAAGTTCAGTTTGGAGATCAGCTCCATCATTTTGTCATTTGCCACCATGGGAAAGTAGATAAACTTGATACATTTTATGCTGTGCAAATAGTAAAAATCTCAAATATTTCTTTAACTATTGGTCTAAAAGCTGTGAAGGAAACTCTTACATTATAATTCCCAGAATAATGGGAAGTCAAAAAACTTACATCAGATTTGGATTTCATGAGCTGATTTTCCCCAGTCATATTACATAAATTTGAATTTGTTTTTCCAGCTCCTGGAGCATGATATCTACTTGCATGACTTTAAGTGTTATGAAATACAGGAGGGACTCAGGAGAAACCTGAGGCTGAGTTCAGCCACATCCACCATGTGGTGCCCATCTTAAAGTGGCTGGATCCCAGCTCAGTGGGGAATTCAGAAGTGCTTAGATGGCTCTGCTGGTACTGAAGATTGTCTCCTTTTGCTCTTGTAAAACCATCATAAGGTGTTGCTGTTTACAACAACAGCATCCCAAGTGCCTGGGAGTAAATGTGGCAAAGACTGGGGTCATACACAATATTTTTCTTACCTTGTATGCCTTTGCCTTCTGTGGGTGTATCTAGGACTTTTAGTACTCTCTATAACCTTTTTCATTTTTTCATCAGAGAGAATCCTAAATCCTTCTCCTACTCTTTGATTTATAAAAGTACTACAGAGGTATTTTGTTTCATTTTCATTTATGAGGAAAAATTCTGGGTCTTCATTTTGCACTATGAAATTTTTTTACCTCAAAGCAAGAGATCAGGCAAGCACATATAAAACATATTGATGCTCTATAAAACACAGAAAAGAGTAACAAATGGAGAAGATCTGATTAGCCGAAATGAAATGGTTTTCCTGGGAAAATAATAGTGAGAACCATCTGTATATTAATTAGGAGAAATAAAGCAAAAAAATATTAAAATCTACCTGGAACAAAGGGGTATTTGCCACAGGAATACTTAGAATCTACTGTATGAATACACATTCTGATCCTCAGCAGCTATGTGCATTGTTAGTGACTTTCTGCAAATAAACCCATTAACAAAATAAATCCATGTTTACTACCTACAACATATCTATTTTATAGGAACATATCTATGCAATGTGTGCTATGGATTAAAAAAAGGCAGTGCTTACATGCTGGTTTATGGCACATGTCTTGAAAGCAGCACATTTGTCATGTCACTAGATGGTCACCTGCCAAAATTTGCCCACATCCTCTTATCTGCTTATGTGTCAACAATATACTTATCCTGGTTGTCTAGAGTTCACTGAAATCAGTCAAGTTTCCAGGGAGTATGGCACAGCTTCTATGTTATGAGACAACTAAAAGGGAATTTGGGTGCAGTGAAAGGAGGTGAATGTATACTTTCAAACTTTCTAAGACACTCAAGCCTTCAAGCCTTTTAATGTCAACAAAATACCCTAATTACTTAAACAAAAAGACCTGCAGATAAGAGAAGAACTCATACACTGAGTAGCATCTAAAACATGGAGCAGCATAACAAGGCTAATATTTTTATATGTGCTCCATCTTACTCTGTATAAATATCTTATCTATAGTAATGTTGTTTGTCACAAAACTAATGAACCTGTTAAAACTCAGGAAAACCATGTGATACATGGAACTGCACAGGCATATTTAATAAAGCCTGTACGTTCCAATAATGAGAAACTCAGACTGATGCACTAAGATGTTGCCCAAATGCTATCTAAAAAAGCCTCAACACTATTTTTCTGCCAGACCAGGCTGATAAATGCCATGATGCATCATGCAAGGACAAGCAGTATTTGGAGCAGCTCTGGGAGACATCCTGGTGATGTCCGCTTCTGATCTGGGCTAGCACACGCAAGGTCAGCAATGTCCCTATAGTGTCTGGAGACCACCGACATGCTGGATGGTGCTCTGGACAGATTCAGCAGGGAGCAGTTGAGTTGGGTCAGTGTAAACACCTGCACTCTATCTGACCTGCTAACTTCTGAAGAGGAATTTCTTCTAATTGGTATCTATAAAGAAAACTAATGCTAGGCAGGGGGGAAAAAAGCCCATATTGGTCAGATAGTGGGTAAGAACCTCAGCCTGACCCAGCTGTGTCTTGTCTGTGACAAAGAAAAGTGAAATGAATTGCAAGGTCATTTCACCCTGCCTGTATCAGACTGTCTTTCATACTCAATAAATGATGTGTGATTACAGTAAGCAGCTACCTTTGGGGGAGTATATTTTGGCAAAGCCTCTCCCCTCTCTGTTCAGCACTGGTACTATGGCTTTTTGCCATGGTATCCTCCTACCTGTCAAAATACTTCAGTCTAAATGCACTGACTGCTACCACATGAAGAGTAAGGCAGACGCAGCTACAATGCTCACAGTAGGGAAGTTGCTGGGCAAAGAGGTTTCTCCACCCATATTGACAGGGGTCATTCTGATATCTTTAGGACATCCTTCTCAAACACAGGGAGTGGTGGTTTAGGAACTAACAGGTTGTTTTGTCTAGGTCTCTGGTTCATGGAAAATACAGCAAAGCGGCTATCTCCTTTATTTATTTTTCCATTTTTCCCACTCCAAAATGACTCAGTCAAGGTATGGAGGGGTTTTTCTTTGTTTGTTAAGGTTCTCTTTTTTTTTGGTTTTGGGTTTGGTTGTTTTTCTTTTCATGGGAGATGATTTTTTGTTGTGTTTTGGTTTAGGTTTTTTTGTACCTAGGCGTAGATTTTTCTCATTGCTTTCCCTCAAAAGCTCAGCACTTGAATTTGTTTCTTTTATGGGTAGCATACATACTGAAGACAGATTTTGTTTGCTTCCCTTTACTAAACTTCTCTTGTTAAAAATGACTGATGATTGTTTATCCTTTCTTTTGTACTTTGAACAGATATCAAATCCCATGCTTTGAGAAAGGAATATAGAGGGGGATCAGGGATTTATCATCATTCATCATGCATTTCATTGTGCATGTGTGTGCCTGCACTGCAAACTAAGACTGCAGATAAATTCATTTGTCTCTTTGCAGTGAGCTGTAATTGGAATTCTGACTGGCTGGAAAGTGACTATTCATTACACTGCAAAACTACAGAGCCAGATTAACTATTTTTGGAGGCTTTTCAAAAATACCACTTGCACTTTCTGGCATGCACTGAACAATAAAGACATAGCTCAATAGCTTCTTAATATTTTGTAATGCAATAGCAAATATGAGCCCGTGTCATCCACTGGGAGCCCACTGGGTTAGGTCATGTATAAACACCATTTGTTTTGGCTCCATCTAAAAGATCTTATGATCAAGTGAGCAAGACTAAGCCTGAGAGAACATATGACCCATACAGTCTTTATTCACCCCAGTCCAGATGGCTTCCTAAAGGCACAGGAGGAGTACAAGCAGCATCAGCATAGAGCCAGTGGAGTAACTGTGGTGCTGGCCTCTCTTTGGTTGATAGCACACAAGGATGGCCACCATTTGGGCCCACAATCTTTGGCTATTTTCTTCATCCCTTAGATATGCTAAAAGCTGAGTCAGCCTCAAAAGATATCAGAAGAGAAGATAGTTAATTGCCCGATCCAAAAAGCCAAAATGTACGGGTGACTTTAATGAGAGTACCCTTGAAACACAAAAGTGTTCTTCAGATAGAGCCAGGGATTTAGAATTGACTATCTAGTCCTTGAAATAATACAAGTAACCTTCCAAGCCTTTTCTGTATATATAGCAGATGCAAATTTCTATTCCCTTGCCTGCAAACATTTTGAAGCAGGAATTCTTCTAGGTCAAACAAATTACTTAGCAGCCTTTAATTTAAGGTGCATTTTTCCCTGTAACAATATCAAATTCTTACCTTTTAGGATGGAATATGGTGTTATTTTAGGAGTAATTTTCTTTAAAATTTGAAAAAAAAAAAGATATGCTCTTAAAAGATTGCATGTCTGCTGCTAAAGAAAGAAAAAAACCTGGAGCATTATTTCTTACCATCTTTAATATTGAAGCCTAAAAATGTAGAAAATGTACATCTGGATTAGGAATGTCTTTGAAATTCCAGTAATAACTTTGAATGCTCAGATAAGATTCTGTTTTGATCGATAGGGTTATCGTGTTAAACAATTCTTTGTATATGTGAAACACAGCTACTAGAGATCATTATTTAATTCTGCTTTCCTAGTGGTGCTTGTTTTATAGATACATTGAATAAGTTTTAAATCATACTAAAAATCAATACAGGGACGTTTGGGAAGTTTTAGCTCTTTCTTTGGGAAGCCTAGTCTTTCTCCCTTTCCTTTTCTCCCTTTACCCTTTTTTGGCCAGGAATTCTGTATACTGCAGCACTGGCCCCTTGACACCTTCCAGAGGTTCTTTTATGTCACGAGGTCCTTTAGAGAAAGAGATTTTTAATGCTTCTATTTTTGTTTTAATGCTTCATGTGTACCAGGCCTACTGTACCATTTTGTTAGCCTCTTCCATTTGTTTATCTTGCCTATTTTTTTCTTGTCCTGAACTGTAAATATCTAAAGGCAGTGAATGTCCTTCCGTGCTGTACTCATCAAGGGCCAAAAAAGCCATGGGTTGCTCCCTGTGACTGTGCACCCGAAGGACTAAAAGATACCTATGTGGAAGACTTCTGCGACCCCTATGGAAGATACCTGGTTTTTACAGAAGCTACTATTAGAAGGACAGCTGTACTACACTGTGGGTGGCAATGACCCATTCCATCCTGAAAATTCTTAAAAGGATAGATAATCAAAGCTAATCTGCCAATTTTAAAACTTGAAAACAAGGAGCTTGAAACCCTGCAAGAAAACTCACACAGATGCTGTGATTTCTACTGGAGGAGAAGAACTTACAGTGCTATATTTGCACTTCAAGTGAGTGTTAAGATTAAAACAGTTTAATAATTGGAATAAAAGACAATATAATACCAGTACTAATGATAGTAGTAGTAGTAGTAGTAAAGAAGAGAGAAAGAGGAATAAAACTTAAGAGAAACATGTGATGCACAATACAGTGCTCACCACCTGCTGACTGATACCCAGCCTGTTCCCGAGCCGTAGGATCACAGAATCAGCTAGGTTGGAAAAGATCTTTGAGATCACAACATGCCACCTATGACCTAAACCCCCTTATTAACTAAACTGTTGCACTCAGTTCCATATCCGTTCTTTTTTTAAACACCTCCAGGGATGGTGACCCTACCACCTCCCTGAGTAGCCCATTCCAGTGCTTAACCACGCTTTCTGTAGAGAATTGTTGTCTAATGTCTAGCTTAAATTTCTCCTGGCACAGCTTAAGGCTGCTGAGCTTAATATCAGCAGCTCCTGGCCAAGTCCCCTCAGTTTAAATACTGGACAAAACGTTCTATGGTATGGAATATCCTTCTGGCCAGCTCAGATCAGGTATCCTGGTTATGCTCCCTCCCAGCTTCTTATGCGCCAAAGCAGAGGACACTAAAACGTCCTTAATTTAGGGTAAGCACTACTTACCAATGACTAAAACATTATTAACATTATTCTCATACTAAATCCAAAACACAGCACTGTATCAGCCTCTAGGAAGAAAATCAACTCAATCCCAGCCAAAACAAGAACACACTTCTTGGTGTTGCAATGTACATGTATGCCTCCCAGATGACTGAATGACCTTAAAAATTTTGCTAGTTTCAAGGAGTTCTCACCAAATCTGTTTATGATTAAAAAATTACAAACTTCACTCAGGTAGGAAACTCAGTGTTAAAGATGCCACAAACAGACCAAGTGATTCCTCAAGTACTTCTGATGTAAGAAATCTCTATGTCACTGACTAATCCTTGTCATAGAAGAATAGCAATTAGGCATAAATTTTATTCTCATATGACAGAGACAGGAGGAATTCAAACATTATTTCCTTTGTTATAGTAGGAAAACCAGCAAAATCCAGAAGTTCAAAGTTCAATAGCTTCACCAGTTTTCCACTGTGCCTAATCAGAATGAGTTCCTCATTCTTAATTTTGCTGGGTTTAGTGACTTGCTCTGTAGTTGGACTTCACATGTGGCATCATATAATGTTACTTTGTGCGGACACTACAGCAGAGGTAGCGTTCATTCCTGTCCCTCAAGGACAGCACCAGCTGTGCAGCAGCAACACAGGCTCAAGCACAGTCCCATGAGGTATGCTTAGCTGGTAAATCACTGTATTTGGCAGAGATTTAAACGAACAGCCTTGCACTGAAGCAGGGTCCTAACACTAACACAGTAAGGCACTGTTCAGGGAGAGCTCAGGGAGCCCTTTTTGCCACTGCTGAACTCCAGGTGCCTGAGCAAAGGATTGCAACCTGCTGGAGTTGCAGCCCCAGCCTGTTTGCACTCCGAGATGTAGGCTTGGTTTCACAAACATCTCTAATTTTAGCCTCTTTTTGGACAGTTTTGTTACAGCTTAACTACAGCTTGCACACATGCAGTATATATTAAATACCAGACCACACTGACTGATCAGCTGTAGTCTTAACAGATCAAGAAAAACAACAGTATTTTAAATAAACTTCCTGTGTCGTGGAGTTGGTACTGCTGTTTAAATTTTTCAGTGAATATACCCTTCATATTGCTATTTCAATTCAGCAGTCCTAGAAAAATCCTTGTACATTCAGGGAAAAATATTATATAGATTTTACCAGATGGAAAATGGAATCAATTCACCCTATAGTTGATTAAATATTTTTTAAATTTTTTCGGTGTATTTTATTGTGTATCAAATTATCCTTGTCTTACCAACATAAGTACAAATTCTGGAGGAGGCTCATATAACATGAAGCTTTATGAGTATAACTACTCATATAACTTCATGCTACCTTTGGGGTAGCACACAAAATATGACATGAATGTGAATAACAGGTTTGTCATCTGTATATTTTTCCATGAATTATTTGATTTTTACTCTCATGAGACTTTGAAAAGGGCTATAGGAAGTTCCTTATATATTGACTATTGTTTCGATAAATAGCCACAAATAATAATGAAAAAGCAGTCCTGAGCCACAAGAACTGCCTTTGGATTCAAAATGCAGCTTGAACACACTGAGAGCTTAAATTTTTGTGTGGCTTCTAGGCAGGTTTATGCTGAAAGATAAGATTTAGCTTGCTTTAGATCTAAACATGTGACGCTTTACTAGGCATTCCAAATTTGATTTTGGAAGATTTAGTGCATTTAGTTCTTTGAAATATCAACTGATCCAAAAGAAAAAGATAAGATTTTAAGGCTGGATGTTAAAATTTTGATGTTTTAAGCATGAAAAAATTCATACCTGTACACTGAATTTAGGCATTGAAATTATTCCAGTTGCAAGTTAATTCAAGAATTCTTATCCCACCTTTCATAACTTAAACTTTCAAAATCCTAAAGTTATTTCTACCCTTGACTTTCACAGCCCAAAATATTTTATTAACCAAATTTAAATAGTAATCAAGACCCTGTTCTGTTCCGGTACAACTACACAATCAAATGAAGATACGGCTGTAATATGTGGTAGTTTTTCCACACCAGCCTCATAGAACAAGCACTGATAACAACAGCAGTCATGGCACCAGGGCAGTCTTAGTGTGTGCTATCAGAAAAGAAGCTCTCCAGAGACCCTTTGTTAAATTAAAAGCAGTATACTAGGATATGGTACAGCTGCACTTTAATAGGCAGGCATATCTTTCCTTTCTCATCAAAACCACCAAGAAGGTTAGGAGCACAAATCTTTATTGACCACCAGCAAAATTTGTTATACTAACTCATTGAGGCACTTCATAAGTCTTCCTCCAACTTATCTTCACAGGTTATACATACCTTAAATATTGTTCTGTCCATCTATCAATCAATCAGAAAATGAGATTGTTTGAGCTAATGGTGAACTAACAGTGCACTAATGGTTCTCTCTGGAAGAATACATAAATAAATAGGTAAAACATACTACATGATATCATGCCCTAAGAAAATACCATTAACCACATCTGTATTGATAGGGGTGGTTATTAACAAGAATCACCTGCAATATCATTCTTGCTGCATTTTATTCTGCTGCTATAAGAGCCAGGAAATGTGTGTATCATTAACAGCAGTCCAGCAGTTAGTGTGGATCTCTGCTGTTACATGTGATAGTACATAGCCCTTATTTTTTATTCTAAGGAGAGCTTGGATCTGTATGTTTGCATGTATACCATGTTAATTTCACAATAGCTTCTCTAAACCAGCCCAACATGCCTTCTTTTAGTTACGTATTCCTTATGCCCCTGAGTTCTGTTTTGTGCTGGTTCAAGATACAATAATAGTATGTTAATTTCTCTTCCTTCTGAAGACTTGCAACAGCTTGCAAAGCCTGACATAAAATCATTTATTTTAAAAACAATCAGATAATGATGATCTAAGGTCCAGAGAGGTTGAGTGACATACCTGTAGGAATCCTTTGTTGCAAAGGAATAGTAATGTAGAAAATCATGACAAAAGCAGTATTTTGATCCTTAAAAAGTATCTCTAAGAATAAAACATTGGTTGCAGACATGCAGAATAATTCTTAGAGGAACTAGCAAGCAACATTTTACACTACACACCTAAATGAAATAGGATTTCACATTCATTTAAGACCTGATGGTTTTGTCTAGAACATGCAGAAAAATCAATCTGAATTAACTTTTAAAATAGATTGGCTAAACCACTTTACGTTTCTGCGTAGCCAACTCTCATTTAGAATGTATTAATTTACTTTGGAAGTAAATGTAGTTAGATTGAATTAGGGCCACTTTAATTTTGAATGAGAATGTGCACATAATGCAGTTAAAGTAATCACAACTTTAAATTCTCACCTTTAGTTAATTTGTATTAGTTTTCTTGAGTGTTCCCAGACATAAAAACTCTAAATCTCACTCAAGTCAATAAACATTTCTTCAGATGTTCATTGTTACGTATCCAGATAGAACAGAGTAAGCAAGACCACCTAAAGGAACATGTCCTGACAGCCAATAATGCTCCAGACACAAGGTGAAGGTAGAGTTTCCTATCTAGTAAAAACTATGGTGAAAGCAACTGTGTCTTGTGAGCAGTATGATCCAGTACCTGAACACTAAAAACACTTAAAATCACCTACTGCCAAAACTTTATTGTAGCTGTGATAGCCAGAATTTTGATAGGGAAATAATGTTATCAAAATTGACTGCAGTGGGTAGCTCCCCCTTGTCAGGCGATATCACCTATGACAACTGAGAGGCATTTAATGACCCGTGGGTGTTGGTTGCACATGCCAAATTTCCTTCTTTCCCTGCACACTGCAGGTCTTAATGACCTGGATTGCTGCAGACGTGATGGCCACCTGCTGCCAGCTGTGTCTGTGCTATGCACAGCTTGCTTCTTTCAGGAGCTGCAAATGGAAAAGTCTGAAAGAGCATTTATGTGAGCTACTGAAAAAGCAGTGGGACATGTGAAGGAAGAAGACAGGGGCAATGCACTCTCTAATAGGTCCCATCTTTACTCTTACAGTGCAGATTAGCACTTACATGACAACAATCCACGTGCCAAGTGAACGACAGGATTTCTGCCCAGAATCTCTATTCAGAGGTAGCAAAATGCAATGGCTGCATGACTGAGAAATGCCAAGTTATGAACATGAAGCAAATCACTTGGCAGTAGCTGCAAATGGATAACAGACTTCTGAGAAGTGAGAGAAAGCAGATGTCTGGCCATCAGGGCTGGGTTGATTGAAATTTGATTTTATGCTTGCAAATTGGAAATATGGTAACCTGAATCTCAAAATTTAAAAATTAAAACTGGATGGCTCACAGTGAATTTAACTATGTTTGCTATTTCAATAAGAGGAAAAGTTACCAAAATGCTGTTAAAAAAATTACTGAGTTGCAAGCATTTCTGTCACAGATGTTTTTGGAAGAAGTTGCCTGCATAAGCAATCCTGAATTAAATATTTTTTAGCAGAGCTAATCTGCTTAATCTTGGCTTCATTTTACTTTTGAAGGTTGTCATTTAAAGAAGTTGCATGGAAATAGTCAAACTAAATTCTTCTTTCTAACAAATGCATCACATTTTATATGAGGAGAGATTTTTTTAAACTGTATTAGCTTCTGTCCTAATCTTGCATAATATGAAACACAAATTCTAACATTTATATTTTTAACAGAGACAAACCACCTGACAATTTCAATTTAACATGAAACTGTGCACCTACAGTTAAATGAAAATTTATAGCAGGTTACTGTATTAATAAAACATAAAATTTATATCCACACTTACATATTGAAATCTAAACCAGTCTTCTTTTAGACGAGCAATATTATTATATTTGTAAATAAACAGTGAAAATGTTTTGTATCCATGGGCCTATGGATAATTGAAGTACATCAAGCTTGTTCATACACATAAGTTATTAGTGAGAGAAAAGAAAGAAAATATAGCTGATAGAACCAAGAGTGTATATATAGAATGCAATGCGTGACAGATTACTTCTTTTGCTCTTATTGTCAAATTTTTCCATTTCCACAAAAGTGTAATTTTAATTATGTTTGGATGCTAACCACTTGCAAGCCAATAACAATTTTTTCTCAGCAGCAAGAAACATATTAGGGACATGGATTGCAGGCAGTTTGCTCTTGTTGAGTGTTTCAAGTCTGTGATCCTATTTTATAGCTCTAGCCTGGTTAAAAGTGTCTAATAAGTCATCAGAAGGCAGCACTGAGCCCATAGCATCCTTTCACAGGTGTGCCTCCCACACTCTTCCATGAAAGCTGGCCAATAGGATTGATCCTCCTGGTTTTCAGTTCAGCAGTGGAAATGAAATACATTATAATAAAGATTTCCCCTGATTTGACTAAATGTTGTTTATACCAGCCTCTTCTTGTGAGCAATTTATCAAAAGAAAATGTTCAGCAATCTTTTAATTCAAAAGCTGCATCTCAAGGTTCAGGAAACTTCACGTACTCCAGGGCAAATCATAATGAAAATTCGAGGTTTAGAAACATCATTTTAATGGCAAAATAGTTATTTTATCCTTCCCTATTTCATTTAAGCCATAGGCTTTCTATTATGATTATTTATGGTTATCATTTTGGCTCCTCTGAGCAGCAGTGTCTTGGCTTACTTGTCTTCTCTGCTCAGGATGAAAAATGAAGTTTGAAAGAATGTTCATTACCTTCACGGCATGTGTTGACTGCACTGATTCTTCATCTGCCAAACTGCATATGCTGGCTTCTGGTTCATCTGGAGACCTCTGTAACTAAAAGTAATTGATCAAATTAATTCTAATATAATCCCACACAGACCCTGCTACCACTGCAGCTTGTTAACCTTATATGCAAACTGTTTATTTAAACTATCTGGATGACATCACAAAAGCTACCTTCAATACATCAAAAAAGTATGAAAATAAAGCCCATTTTAACATTTTTTCAAAGATATGACTTGTGTCATGCTACATTTTCTCTAAAAAACAGAATGAATTTCAATTCAGTTGGCCCTACTTCCCAAATAATTGTATTTTACCCCTACTCTTAACCACAGCTTTCAAGTGATCAAATTTATAAGAGTAGCTTTGTACACAGTGTGAAGTAGCAGTTGAAGGATTCGAGCAGCAATTTTCTGAACTGTGCACTCCCTTTTACATCATATAATTGCAGAATGGCCTGGGCTCAAAGGCACCTGGAAGATTATCTAGTTCCAGCCCTGGTGCCATGAGCAGGATGGCGATTCTCATTCTTGGATTTCATGGACTTTTATACCTAGGTAAACTCCCTGATAGATCTGTATCACACCTTACAAACCTCAGTCCACCTATTAGCTCCCTACAGCAGCTATAATTTCTGGTTATGCAAAACATTAAAGCTGTTCTAATAAAAACCTTTGCAATTGTTTGTACCACCCTGTGTATTTCCTACTTTCATGCTGGCTGCTGGAGGTAGGGTGCTGTTGACACCAGTAATAAATGTGGAACGACCTGGCATATTGTGTGAAACACAAAATAGGTCTTTCATATTTCACAAATGTCACTCTGTCACAGCACAGCATATAATTCAGTATAAGAGTAACTCTTCATAAACCATCAGAAATGCCAAGGATACCTAAGACAACAGAAAATGATTCTCATAACAAAACAAGAGTGAGTACTTAAGTGTGACAACATGACTGGTAGTGATTTATAGGTACAGAATATTCCCCACTGCTTCGGGATCCCAGCTTCAACTAGACACAACACTGAGAATTAAAGGTAACACAGCAGTCTCAGCTTCAAGATTTCCTATAATTCATCACTTTGGCCCAAGCACTTAGCCATCATGAAGTCATATATCTATATAGATATAAAATTACTTTGCATAATATTGAAAAAAATCCAAAAAGCAAGTTTAAAATGTCATAAATGTATTAAGATGATCATCAAAATATAAGGTAGTCTCTCAATCATTTGCCTTCATCATGAGTGCTTAGTGGGGTGGCAGTGAAGACCTGATAGATCTTACAGTACTTCCTCAGGGCAAATATTTAATGCTTATTAAACATGGCTTCTGAACGGGCACAGTGAAGACTATCATGGGAGCATTCCTAAGAGGATAATACGTTATAACCCTGTCTTGTGATTATTCTTCTGCTTAAAAATCAAAATTGTCTTTTGCAGGTAAGCCAGGCTTATTCTCATAGTCTTTCCTGACAGCTTTTTAAATTCTCTTGGCTCTAGGCTAGTAGATAGTTTTCCCAAAACACCACAGTTGTAGCAGAAAAGATTTAACACTCATTAAAGTTTAATTCTTGTAGAATTGCTCAATGCTATATACCACAATCTGTATCTACTTAGGGTTAAATGACAACTTTTCAGTTTAAGATTTTTTCTTAAGCAAATACTGAGATACAGCCTTTTTACAAAATTTCAGATTTAGGATAAATCTTACATCAAAATGAGAGAGAAAATTCTGAAACTATGCTTCTTGGCTGGGACATAGAAGTCCTCAGTTCAAGTCCCCACTCTACTTTATTTCCCTTGCAGTAACTTAGGAGCACAGTTCTTTCCTTTTTACAGCAAAGGAAAGTAATGTAATGGTTTAAAAAAAATATTATTCATTAAAAAATAAAAAAATGCTCATTTCTTGTTATTCATGCAAATAGCTCCAAAGAGAATAAGACACTAGGCAATAATAATATGCACAGTGCTCTAGCCAACTATTGAGGGTATCAGGATGTGAAATGTGAGGTATGGCAGTTGTTTTTAGCTTACATTAAGCAAATACCAACTATGGACAAATATGGCTCCATTTCACATACCAAAATTCCCAAATCTGGTTTTTGTACTGGAGTTCTACCCTGTTTGTTTGGTTATGGGTTTTTTTTCAGCTTTTGTAATAAAAATTAATATGTTTTTCTCACAGACCTTTCTCAAAGTACAGACATTCACAGTAGTCCAGTGATCCTTATACTGCTTCTCAAATTCTCTAATACCTTGAGAACAAAACTTATTTATTGACAACCATAGTAGGTTGCCTTCTCCAAGCCCTTACTAACCACTAAAAATCATCATTCAATACCTAAAGAGAGAAATAAACCTAACAGCCCCTCCTCATGAACAGTGCCAGTTAGTTAGAAGAATTTGAAAAATACATCCCTCAAGCACAAAACTTGTGTGTAGGAGCTGCAGCTTCCACCTTGACGATCCATAGGAGGGTCCCCACAACAGCAGGGGTAAACCAGGCTGATGTGGAGAGCATGGAGGCCACCACAATGTACTAGCCTGCAGGAGAAGCAAATCCAAGTGTTTTCAGTCTTACGAAGTCAACATGTCACTCTATCTGCTTTTCAGCTGAGCACACGCACAGGCTGGCAAAGTTCCCCGCTCGCCCAGTCTTTCTTGGTTTCTTTCCACACAGCCCATAATTCTGTATTAGCCTTCTATAAACAGTTTGTGATAGATGCAGGCACTTTCTGTTTATAGCTAGTGATTCTTCAGTGCTTTGTGCACGTATGAATTCCTCTTGCTTTTTAAATTTTGAAGGGGTAACTAATCCCGACAGAAATATTACTGCAATAAAAAAGCTCAGAAGATTATATTTATGGGCACATCAGTTTCATGTCCTTGATGGATTAATCAAGAAAATTTTTGCAAGAACTGTAAGAAACAAGGGGAGAGGATTATATTTTAATTTTTCTTTACAAAACAGAAGCAGTATAGACTACATTTTTAGAAAGTGCCACTGTTTTATGCATCCTTGCAGTTAATAACTTATTCTAGGTATTAAATCTGTCACATTCCTTTGACTTAGAATAGAATTGAAGAATTTACAGCCAGAGACCCAAATCTGACCTAGCAATTTGAAAGAATAACAGAGATATGAATCCAATTTTTCTCTGTCCAAACACTGACATGCATACCTTGTATCAGAGAAACATCTGAACAACTCATATTTAATATCAGAATGAAATTATTACAAAAATGAGGGCATGAGGATTATTAAACACTCATTTGCTGAAGAGGCTTCACTCCCAAAAAGACATCTCCAACAGGCTTCTGTTAATAATGTTAAAAATTTCTTCAAAGGACAATAAATTTGGTCCGCTCTTATTTCCCACATTCCATGCCCTCATATTTAAAAAAAAAAAGCTTTTTTTTTTTACTTCATGTAAAAAAAAACCCTAATAAACTCATCTTTGCAGATATCTTTGTAACAGCAGCGTTATCAATGCTACACTAGTAAGATCCAAAGAATTACTCACCAGTTTGGTTTGGGGTTTTTTAATATAACAGGATTGTGTGAGAAGGAAGGGTGAAAATGCAACTTTGGAAATCTCATTTTGTGCTGTTTTTTTCAAAAAAGTACAGACCATCTTGCCATCTGCTGGGTTATATTGAATTTTACATTGCAGCAATGACTATAAAACACTGAGAGCCAATGTCTTCTCTTAAAGATGTCAGAACGCCAGTCCAGGGATGGAAGATTTTCATATTACCAAGTAAATATAAAATTAGATGTGTGTGAAGTAGCACTGAAGCAGGGAAATACCCTACCAAACACATATGGTCACCGGGGACATTATGCTAGAGCAAGGAGGAAGACAAGGAATCAGAGAAGTGTGATGACGTTGTACATGTGTGGGCCAGGAAGGCCAGGAAGGCCTTTGAAGGCATGAACTCACTTTCCGACCTTTTCCCAGGTAAGATTTGCCCTTCAAGAGGGTGAAAACGTTCTTGTAAAAAACCAAAAAAACCCACAGGGTCAGGCCCTCACCTCTTCCCAAAAAACAGCAGCAGGAGATAGGGCTGTGGCAGTAGCAGGGAACATCTCCTCCCACTGCATACTTGCGGGGTAGGTCCCAGCGTTATCTCTTCCCCCAGGCCATCCACGCCATCCATCAGCCCTTATCTCCCTGTGGGCCCAGCACCGCCTCGCGCCCTGGCGATGCTGATGCCGGGGGCTCCAGGTCGGCAGGGGGAAGGGAGACTGGGAGCTGCTCCCTCTGGTCCCATCCCTGCATCCTGCGCTGGCTGAAATGTCCGTGTACATGTATAGGACAAGGTCCCCTGAAAATGGACAGAAGCTTTGATGGACAGGACTTTGACATGTTTCAATGACGTTTAGTTTCCATTTCTTTGAGGCTCAAATGGACATATCTAATCTCTCAGGATGTCTGCACATTTTCCCCCAGCAGCCAAAAGCTTGCAGGCTAGTGCATCACCTCATATCAGAGCAGAAATGTTAAAAGCCCTGAGGATGCCAGCCTTCTCATTGTCTTCATGGGCTGATACTACAGTATCTCTTTGTAAGAGTTTCACTGTGGCACTGAGGATGGACTAATTTGCTCTTCACACTGCTCAACAGAGAGAAAAAAATCAAAAGTTCTTGATATTGCTCACACAGTGAGGAAAAACACAGGAAGGGACCGTGTTTTCAGATTTCCTATTCAACTCTGCTACTCTCTACTTAAGTCAGGAAATACGAGCATGGTTTAAATCCTTAGAGGGGCAGCTCTTAGACTACATGAAAGCAGGAACATGGTTTGGTAACTAAATACTTTTTTTGATTTCCAGACAAGGAAAAGGGATAGGGAAGGACAGCCAAAACAGAAGTCAGAAGTAATTACAAAACAGTGTAAAGTGGAAAAGGAATGCTTTTACTCCCTGTGGCTGGCAGCAAGATATTTCAGCTGCCAGGTGTGACTGCAAGGGAAGTTGTGTCGTTATGTACATACAGTGAAAAAAAAGGTAACATTTTACATTTTGAGAGTTCTGTTGGAATTTCAGAAGTGAAATGAGGGATTAGACCCTTAAGAATGTACACAGTTTTTCATGACTGCTGAATTGTAATATATAGCATAGTATAATAATTGTAATATATAGTATAGTATAATAATTGTAATATATAGTATAGTATAATAATTGTAATATATAGTATAGTATA
>VYXD01004016.1:201934-215828 GCA_013397195.1 Hylia prasina
ATGGAATGGAATGGAATGGAATGGAATGGAATGGAATGGAATGGAATGGAATGGAATGGAATGGAATAGAATAGAATAGAATAGAATAGAATAGAATAGAATAGAATAGAATAGAATAGAATAGAATAGAATAGAATAGAATAGAATAGAATAGAATAGAATAGAATAATTAATGAGTTATAACATTAAAATATTTTATAATTGACTTTCATTTTCAGTATAGTAGCTCATTCTTTTCATAGACTCCCCTATGGGACTCCTGATTTGGTCAGTAAGGGAAACTGAAACCACTTAAATCAGAGCTTCCTGGAGCACAGGTCCTGAAAAAACATTCTTGAGGTCAAAAAGTTGTACTAGCATTTGAGATACCCAGGGAATTAGGTCACAGTGATGAGACTTTCCCAATGGGCAGTAATTTAGTATTTTCCAGTGCTAGTTCATCTTGTTCATTACCAGTTTGTTTCACTAGGAAATGCCAATGCTGTAAGAGGGGATTTGAGATGTCCCCGACTCCGTGAGCAAGAACAGCACATCTTCTGCATTTTACAAACTGGTAGCACTGGATGCTGCTGGCTTGTTCTCCAGTCTGTTTATTTGTCATGCACAGGACATACAGGCTTTTCACTATCTGCCCTAATCTCCTGAGTGGATTGTGTGCCCTCTTCATATCTGGGCTACACCAGCTGCCTGTCACTTCTGAGCCAAAGTGGTCCAGCCCACACACTTCTCTCTGTAGCACAGACATTCACTGTGTGATGTTGGAGAGTGTGTGGAAAATTGGCCAATACAGGGACCAGAGGCAAGGTGTTTTGGGAACCCCTCCCAAGTCTGAATTTTCTTGTTTACAAGGATTGGATATTTATCCAGAATTATGTGCTCTCTGCTGCAAGTAAAGCAAAAATCCTCTGATGTAAACCATTGCCAAAGTGTTGAACACTAAAAATGAGTATAATAATAATAATAATTTATCTTGTCATCTAATTGAGTCCAATTATTGCTAAAAGTATCCTACATGCCATTAAAAACTACTTTCAAAATCCCAATAGGATTCATAGCCCTCACTTGATTTTTAAAGTTCTGATTTAGAATATTCCCTTGAAGATAGGAAATTTTCTTTTTCTTTTCTGTATTCAATGACCCACTTGTTCAATAAAATAAGAAAACTTTAATTTGCAAATGAGGGCTTTGTGTTATAACTTCCTTACATTTAAGAAACGGAATTAATTTCTGAATGCTGCATATGAATTTAATTTTTTAAAAAATAAAGAGGAAATCTCAGTAAAGGAAAAGTGCAGCTTTGAATTATCAGCTTAGTTTATAAATGAGAGAAAAAAAAAAGATTCTGTCAGAAGACAATATTATGTTGTAATACTGGGAAGTTTATATGACACAATGCCAGAAAACACAGATGTTGAGAATAATAAAGCCCACTGTGGAGTAAAATTGTCCAACAGTTATTTTTCTAAGGAGAAGACAGGAAGTGGTTGAAAGCAACATAATATTAGTAATTCGAGGATGATAGTTTTTGACCCTAACAGATTGTTCTGTACAGGCAAAGGAATATTTTATGCAGACAATATGAAGCAGTTTTATGCAGCAGTTCTGTGCTTCAGGGCTGAAATTGCATGCAAGCAGGCAAATGCAGAGAGAACCTGTAGACTTTTGAGACTTGGAAGACTGGCTGAGATTTGTGTGACGTGGGATTAGACTGGTCCAAGATTGAAGCACAAAATATCTTGACACAGAGTACCTGTTGTAAGAGGACAATGCTTGGCTGATGCAACAGCCGCATTAGAGATTTTTTTTTTTTTTCAAATAGCACACTGAAGAAATCTTGAAGAAATCTCATGGCTAAGATAAGAGGAATGTTAATACTCTTTTCCTTTTGCTGACACAATCCTTATGAAAAGCTGTTACACCAGTCCCCAAAAGAAACATGTGTACAGCCTGCACCTTATGAGAAACAATGTGTTTCCCCAAACTGGCAGGGCTAATGAGAACACATAACAGTAAATTAATTTATGAAAACATTTAAGAGCAAGAGACAGGAAGAACAGGGAGTGTCACTGCCAGTCTGCTCTGGAAAAGGCTGAGCTGGGTGAACTCTGTTTAATCTTTCTGAATCACTTCCAGAGAAACAGATTTAGATGACGAATATTTTCAAAGTGAGTTAAGAAAAGACGGATGATAATCTGATATACTTTATTTGTGGATTTATTGATAGCATACTACTAATGGAAAAAAAAAAGTAGAAATAACGCCATTATATGCAGTTGAGGTTGATCTGTGTCTAATCACTAGGATATTTTTTGTCTTTACTGTTTGGTCTCGTGCTTGAATTATTCTCTGCAGATGTGTTTCTGAATTTGTGAACAAGTACACTAGATCGAAGGGATCTCTCTGGATTTCCCTTTTCTTTGCAAGTATGTATTCAATCTGTTGCTAGGATTACTTCTGTTGCAATTACACAGTCTATGATCAGAGACTGCTATTTCCACAGATAGAAGAAAGGTTTGTGGAGTGATGAGCCAGCTCCGTAATGCCCTTCAGTGCATAAATAGAACAGAGATAGGTTTTGTAGGAGAAAACATTGAAAGACAGCCAGGTGGCAAAGAGGTCTCAGTTTGGACTTTTCCAGCATTTAGGGTAATGGACTCAGAATAAGGATATAAGGTGTTAGAGGGCAACTTACCTTCTCTGCCATCTCCTGTCAATGCCCTGTGCTGAGGACAGCACAGCTTAACAAAATGTATTGTCTGCATAGTTGTCTATTACTGAATAATGTTTTTTATGTGACACTATATACAAGACCTACCACAAAAGAAAGAGGAATTAATATATGCAACTAAAAGCTCAAGCAGCAGTTTGCCTTTTGACATTGCAGGGTGGCCAGGTCTTTGAAATTAGCCTGTGCAAAAATTAACCTCATCCTGGTAATTAATAGTTTGTTATAACAGAGTTGTAAGAGTTATAACACAGTTAAGAATGAAATTATGTCAGAAACAGACAGGAAGTAGGAAATAGTAAAATAGAGAATAGAGGCTTTATAAAATTCCTTTCTGGTGGTTTTTTGTTTGGTGGAGTTGTTGTTTTTTTGTTATGGGTTTTTGCTTGGTTTTTTTGTTTGTTTGTGTAGTTCATTGGTTGGTTGGGGTTTTGTGTTTTCAGGATTTCAAAAAGTTACTTTTTGTTTGGGTTTTGGGAATATTGTGTAAGAATGTTTTCTCTATACTTATTGGATGTTTCTTCTCAAAAGAATACTGAAACAAAAAGCACGTAAATACTAAAAATACTAAAAATACTAAAAATAAAATTTCCACATGAGCTATTAAAAATAAAAAAAAAAATTACGAAAGCTGAGTTCATTGACTCACTATATTTGCCTGACTGAACTAATTAGACTGAATTATAAAAAGTTTGATGCTTCTACTCAGATATTCACCAGAGTAATTGCTGTCAGAAGAGTGAATATTCTTTTAAGCAGAGACTTGTGTGAGGAATACTTAAAAATAAAACCCATGTCTGATGCTGTTCAAGATTACAACGACACAGACTCCAACTCAGAAGGCTGACAATGACTCCTTTATTTCCAGTTATTTCTTCCCTTTTATGCTATTCTGCAAAGAACAACCCAATGGGTGGAAAAAAGACAAACTTTTTCAACTACATTGGTCAAGTCAGAGGGACATCAAGAAGAAGTGCCTCCTAGGGAAAGGAATGTAAACATAGTTACAGTTAGGAAAACATGTCTCTTGTTGACAGAACAGTCCCTGGGAAAGAGTTTCAGAGAAACCAAAACATCACAGGCACGAACCAGGGCTACACATGTCAGCCCAGTTGCTATGCTGCAAATCTGAGGTTTGTTCTGGGGGTGAAACCCTCAATCTTCCTAACATAGATTTTCCTGTGCTGATTTTACCTTTGCAGGAAATGTTTGACAGGTACCTGGCTCACATGCAGGGGCAGCCAGCACTGCTCTGTGGGACTGTTTGGTGCCAGCATTCCTGAGCTCTGGCCTCTTGGGAAAAGAGAAGGGGACAGGGAGTAACCTTTTGTTGTACCTGGGGAATGCAGGACAACTACCATGGCCAAAGGGTTTAACACTGTGGCAGTGAAGAGCACTGGTCTCTGGGCTGTAACAAGTTCTGCAAGGCTGGAATAGAAATGCTAAGCCAGCACCAGCAGGCACTGTCTCCTTGAGCAGAAGAAAGGGTTGGACTGACACCTGAGAAGTGCCAGGTAAGAGTCACTGACCACCAGGAGCATGGATGGGAGGTAGGAGAACAGGTAAAAACAGGAGATAATACTGATCTAATACTAATTTTCCCACCAATGACAGTACCAGATCTTGTGGAAAAAGATCTGGGATGAAAAGGAAAGATGCTCAAAAGTACGTCTTCTAGAGGAAGGGATGACAAGATGAGGAAGGAAGTCATCTGCACAGTTGCTTTCTAGAGAAGTGTCCCTATTTGGCAGAAGGACTGTCCTTGGGCCCCAAGGCATGGTCTTTTCAGAATGGATGCTACCATGACTGATAGGAACTTTAAAACAATGTGAAACTACTGTATTCTCCAAACCTATTTTCTATGAAAAACCCTCAGGCACAAAAGCACAGAAAAGGAGATGAAAAAGAAGAAGGATGGTAAGGTAAATGTGGAATGCCATGGATAGTAGTAGAAGTCTTGCAGATAAAAACACCAACTAAAGTGATGATACAGTTTGTAGAAGAATTTGAGTGTGGCTGAAGAGAAATTACTGAAATATTTTTATACTGGTGCAAGAAGCTTACATTATATGCTGCAAGAACAACCACTACCAGTGCAAGAGCTGAAATAACAGAAATAAGAGAAATGGGCTGGGCTAGTATTCAAGCTTGCAGTATTTAAAGGGGCACTTGTCTTGGGGAAGAATTAAATAAATAATTATAAAGGCTGGATAAGACAGTGGCCTATAAAATTTTATATATTATATCTCAGATTTGTGCCCTCCATGGCACCATTTCTTATTATTTCTTATATCTTTAGGATTGTTTACCAGAATTAAAGCCAAGGTTACACACATCTCTTCTGTAAATACAGCTAGATATAAATACCTTCTGAGCAAGACCAGCTATCTAAGGAGGGTGTTGATACAAGGAAAAATAAATATGACCTGGCAAAAATAAACAGAGACTGGAATTCAGAGCAACATTTCTGTCAGAACTGAGAGAAGAGGGTTCAGGTGTGTAATGGTGGTTAGAAAATGCTGTTTTGACCAATAACATGAAATCCCATGTAGCCTTTAACAGTATTCAACACATAACTTGCCATATGCTCATGCAAAGTTTGGATGTGTTTTTTTAACAAATTATTTAGTTTCTTTTAATATATTTCAGGTATTAACAGTGAAACTTTTGCAACATAGAAAGTAGCAGAAGCATCAAATACCTAGTACAGCCAAATCACCTGTCTTCAGAGAAAATCACAGAAAGAGACAGACAAAATATAATAAGATTCTTCCCTACCAGAAAAAAAAATCACCTACTAAAGAGTGGTTTGGGAAAGGGACCAAGCTAATACCACAGCCAGGTAACAATAGAGGAAAAACCTGCTGTGAAGTATTTCATTTTTGTGATTCTTTAACAATTTACAGAAGAAATGTCACATAATAGAAGTTTGCCTCTCTTTTGGGAGTCATAAATAAAATAGAACTGTAATCAAAGGACAGAAGAAAAAAGACTTGGCAGATATTTAATTCTTATTTATGCTTACTTCCAGAAATTATGACTTGAATGTAAATGTGGAAGGTGGCAGCATGCAATAATTCAAACTCTTATATGTTCTCCGGCTGCACCCTGCCTGCTAAGCATTTCCAAAGCCTGAACTGGCCGATTTAATTTACAGCTTTCTACCCAGTGATTAGAGAAATGTTTGAAAAGGTCTTTGGGAAAAAAAATTGGTGAGCTATCCCTAGGATTTGTTGCTGTATACTGTTCATCTGTGATCAATACTCTGAAGCTGTCTGGGTCTCCTCCACAGAGAACCTGCACTTCAGCCAGGGGAACTGCCAGAGAAAGGATTTCATGCAGCCACACAGATGGTTCATTTTCTTCATGCTGGGTTCAGAGGTTTTCAAAGTGTAAGGAAAAATTAGGAAAAAAGTACTGTTTCTAGAAGAACCATTAGTACAAATTAAAATATTAACCACCATATTCTATCAACTATGATTTAAACTTAAATAATAAATCTGTCCACTTTATCGATATCCATTGTCAGAAATAGACCCAGGAGCAATAAATATACTGAGGAAATGACAAGCTTTGTAGGGATAAACTGTGAAAAACCAACTGGATTACCCTTGATTTATCTCTAAATTTAGTTTGAATCCTGTAGGTTGCATAGATGACTGGACTTTAAGTTGCCTCCAAGGTATTCCCTTAAGCTTTTTACACAGAGCAGAGAAAGGCAGGACTGGGGAAAGAACTGAAGCCTGAGGGATCTGCTTTGCCTCCCTGATCTCAAGACCAAGTATTGCCCCAGACTGAAAATAAAGCAGTCTCTGGATCAGCTGCCAGCTGAAAGCTTCCTGAACAGACTTCCATTTCAATCCACACCCAACCCAACAGACCCTTTACAGCAGGAGAACTCTCAGATGCATTGCATCTGCTGGTGTGAATTTGCTGAAAATTACCTTTTTTCTCTACAAAGCCAGACATTCCTTGTGGCAGCATGGTGGCAAGTCATGGCCTTTTGTACAAGCACTAGGGGGGCATGGGAATTGTGTGGGACAGGAAGCTAGGAATATGTATTTTATTTTTCTTCTGATGCCACAGAGCAGTGCTCTTTGTTTAAAAGAGGCAACCTCTGCACATCTCCTTACTACTTATTACTACTCATCCCTTGGTGGCTGTAGCAAGACACAAGCAAAATTTCCTTTCTAAAGCCATAACAAAGAGGCATATTTGCTTAAGTTCCTTTTCACCTAAGAAATATATTGCCATGCTTAATTATTTCATACCTTATAGATGTTAACTCCTAGACAAAGATAACACCTCTGATGGATCTGGCAACGCACTTCAGATAGGTTGTGCTGAAAAATCCTTTTGCAGTTTTACTTCAAGGTCTACTTCTAGTGTTACTATTCTGGTCAGTGTCTTTGCAATTCCCTTGAGGCAGGTGAGCAAATGTGAAAAAAGAGAGCCTGGCTTTCGGGTGATTATATTTGCTGGACAGCTGGCAGTCAGCTGGGACCTAAGTGGCATTATGGTGCCTGTAGTCAAGAAAGAAGATAGATAGCCCAAAATAAGCCTTGTTTTAAAATGCAGAATAAGTCAGCATCTTCTGTGTTCAGCAAGAAAGGTGCAGGGTATAGTGGTGGCCAGCTTTGCCACCATTCATTGCCATTAAGTGCATCTTGCCCACTCTTGTAAAGTCAGAATATGTTCTGCAGTTCCTAGTTCTTCCCTCTTTTCTTGGTCCATACTAAACTCTCCTTATTCCAGCACATGCATCCGTTGGAGGTTATGTGACATCTTACCTCTGAACTCACAAATGGTGACTACCACGGTCAGTTTTAGAAAGAGTTTATATTGGTTTAATTTAGATTTTGCAATGACACTGTTGCTGCACCCCAAAAGTTGAAATTTTTGCATAATGAGACATGGGAAGAATAAGATTTGCATCATCTAGGGAACTTTGCTATGGAGTACATCTTTACTTCACATGAAAATGTCTATGTTCTTTTGGAATGGAGCAATAATTATGCCTCTTCACAGGACCACAGGTACTTCTATGACCTGTTGCACCCCCAGAGAGTACAAAATGCTCTCTTTTTGACGGCCACTGGGCTTCTTCCATGCCATTGATTCAGAACTCAAGAACATTGGAGTGATAGCAACCACAAGGAGAGTTCCTTCAGCTCATACTTGGGAAAGACATAAATTCCTTCAGATGAACCAGATTCAGATAAACAGCATGAGTACAGGCAGCCAAAGCAATGCTGTGCAGGAATTTATGCTGGTTAGCATAAAACCTTGGCACTGAGTATTTAAGAGATTAACCTGCACATAGGAACTTACTGAGAGATTATATGGACATCTGAATAAATAACCTATCTGGGTCCTATTCCACCTCTCACTGCTCTGGTTTCTGCACACAGAACTGCAATAGTGTTTAAGTATTCTAATGGAGGGTACCAGAATATATGTGTGAGTGAAGGAAGATGCCCTGCAGTGCACAGAGTGGACAATTTAAGCAAATGTTAAGGGAAGAGGCAAGATCCTCTGGAAAGGCAGCTGGCTAATTTTTGTCTTTTACGACAATTTGTTTTTCCTTTTCTATGCTCACACATAAGCTAAGGCTGTTCTGAGAGGGCAGGTCATTCCTTGTAGGATGTGTTGCCTGAATATGAAACAACTGGTAAGATCTGATTGGTTTATGTCCTTAGGGTATCTTCAGTACACTGAAAGAGTCCCTTTTAAAAAAAACCACAAAAACCCAATCAACCACCCAAAGATACATCATCACTGAAGCAATGCAGAACAGACAGCGTTCTTCAGAATTTCTTGTCCTTTTCCTTCCTATTATAAAGTCTCTTCAAATAAACCCTTTCCTATCCTACTGCCCAAGCAGAAAAGGCAGAAAGGTATAGCTAAAATACTAGTAAGAGAACATCTTCACTGCTCAGTCAGAACAGTAGGGACTCAGCGCTGCAGGACTGCACACACAGAATATGTATGATAATGTTTGGCACTGTGGACATCAGTGAAGGACAAATAACTCCTAACATTTTCAGTTTTACTCATGGTATCACAGTGAGCAGTTCTGGGATTCATGCATCAACGCTCACTGCAGTTTTACTGAGAGGGCAGAACAAAAAACCAAAGAACATTGATTTCAGCTCTTTTGATCACTTTGGCCACTGACTGTTGAAGACTTTAATTTCCATATTAATCGCTACAGCAGATATTAATATTGCTTGAAGAAAAACTGTTAGATATGCAAGAAATATGTACAAATCGAGCCTGATATGTAAATCTCCAAGACTAACTTTTGTATTTGAACATTTCCCCATTTTGGTGTTAATTTTCAAAATAGACCACAGTTTAATTATATCCATATGTTATTCTCTACAATCATCAGAGAATTTAGTTTTGCAACTTCTGTATAATTTGTCCTACATAGGCATGAAGTAGTACATTCTAATGGACACACCAAAGCACAGAAGGTAACTTCTCTGGAATGGTTTGAATTTTTAGTACACTAAAAACAAAGAAACACTACAAAAACCAAAAAACCCCAACCAACTAAACAACCAACCAAAACAAAATTCTGTCAGAACACAGCAGGGAGATATTTCTAAATTACTGCGTGTAAATCCAACCATCTTTAATGTTATTTTATGTTATAATATTCTTTAATGTCTTTCTCAAAATTGGAGATCCATTTCTAATAATTTTCTTCCTATATATAAAATTATATCTCTTCTCCTTGGAGGAAACCACGTTATCTACTGGCTTCAAATGACCTCCATGCATCACATAATCACGGAAGAACTGAGGTTAGAAGAGACGTCCAGAGGTCATCTTTTCCAGCTTGCTTGCTCAAGCAGGGCCACTCAGAGCCAGTGACCCAGGTTTGGAGTATTTCCATGAATGGACACTCAACCACCTCCTCAGGAAACCTGTGCCAGCATTTGGTCATACCCAGCAGTAAGTTTTCTTACTGTCAGAGGGAAGCTCCTCTGTTTCAGTTTGTGCCCATAGCCAGTGGTTCTGTCACTGGGCACCTCCAGAAAGAGCCTGGCTCCGTCATCTTTGCACCTTCCTTTCAAATATTTAAATACATTAATAAAATTCCCCTGAGCTGCCTTCCTTTCTCCAGCCTCAACAGTCCCAGGTCTCTCAGCTCTTCCTCATAGGAGAGGTGTTCCAGTCTTTGGTGCATTTTTCAATCAAGGCTTTCAACATGAAAGCTCAAGACATTCAGACTGATCATGTAAGAAGCAAATGATTCTGTTGGGATAAGTATGGAAGATGAAAAGAGGTTCATACTGGAAAGATACTGGTTGTGTTGAGAACCGAACTAGACTACCTCAATAACTCTACAAGCTTTGTGCATGCTGGCATGTTGACATCCAAACAATGGAATTTGCTATAGTTAACCATGATGGAGGAATCAGCTCATTTCCAATGAACTATTAATGGCATTAATGATTGGTTGTCAATGAAGGGATCCTTTCTTCCTAAAATTAGGGACAAAAATAATGGGATACTACAAAGCCAGGATTTCTAAATGACAGTTTTTTGGGGGGGAGACAAACATCAATTAGTGAACAAGAGAGCAGACAGAAGGGTGGACCACAGTACAAGAATGATGTTACCCTTGTGTGCAGCATTGTTAGCTCTGGTAACTGCACAGGAATGAAGAACGAAATCTTGTTTATTTACATTTTTTTCTGCTTGAGAGACAGCCCAAGAAGTAAAATAAAATGAGAGCCTACTCAAATACCTGCTATGTTTCCCCTTAAATTGAATTTCTCATTTTATCAGGAAGCAATACTTGCACTGATGTTAGACAGGCAGCTAAAAGGTCAGCAAGTTCCCTTGGTTGCCTTTTGTCAAGGGTTTTTGACTTGTCTGTGAATAAAGATCTCCCAGGAGGAAGGCAGACCTGGATTTCCTGTCATCTTGAAGACAGCAATGAATTTGAAAATGTTACAAAAAGCATAAGGGACTTGAAGCACACCTTCAAATGCACTGCTGATGCCAATAGCTTCTCATGTAAACATGCACACGGAGTTGTTTTGGATTTGTTCTGTCAACTTTTTGTTGTGAAACAAATTGTTATACAGCTGCTTACCTTGAATACTGAATGAATCTGATGGTTTTCCATTGCTGCACTAAGCCTAATCGGGGCTACAATCTCTTTGGGTTAGCTGTGGTTCTGGCACACCCCTAACACAGGTGGCTGAACCACTTTTTCCATCATGCTCTCCTGTGACTTGCATGGGTGTCTCACCCCATCCTGCTCGCTTACAGCTCTCGATACTCCAAAGGTGCTAAAAGGTTGAGAAAGTCCTAACAGGTATCTGGGCAGAAAGAAAAAGCCTTCTCATTCATGAGGAGCATCAATCATTACAGGGAACTCATAGGTTTCTCTCCAATGGTCAGAGCTTGAGCTCCTGGTTTTTGTCATCTATGGGGGCAGAACTCTTCTTCTTGCAGTGTTAATAGAGGGCAGTTTCTCAGAATATACTTCAGTTGTTAAAGCCTCTATTACTATTTTTTGTTCACTTAGCTTAATTAGTGAAACAGTAATGTCTGTGAACAACATATTTTAACTACACACATATTGCACGTGGGAAAAAAAGGCTCAATAGAGTGAATGATCCTGTATTTTTATGCCCAGAAACCCAGCTTGTTTTCCAGTATTATATCATGCAGCTAATAGTGTAGAAAACTATTAACTTAGTTCAGGAATTCTGTATAATATCAAATTTAAAAGTAAGAAAACGAAAACCCCCTGTAATCAGAAAGAGGATTTCTTTCATCCAGTGCTCCCAGGAAGCTCAGGAAGTTGCTGCATAATAAGTGCTGGTAAAATTTTCACTCTGTACTCATCTAACTACTTACAGATAAATTCTTATTGAAAACAAATTAGTGCTTTGAGGTAGTTGTTATCTTTCTGAGTTACTGATATATCCACTATAAGTTGCTATGAAAATAAAAGCAAGCAGAAATTAGAGGATTGTCCACTATTATAAATTATTTACTTCCTGTATATTTGATACTTCCTTTTAACTGTTTTCCCTTTGGAAAACTGTGCTTCAGGATAGATTCACAGGAAAAATAGGCTACCCTTTTTGCATAGTTTGTAAGATTTATAGAAGAAAGAAAACTCTAATTTAGACAGGAATTGTGAAAGTTCATCTTAGCTGAGAATCTAATTATTAACATTAAAAAAACTGTTCAATACAGTGGAGAACTTGTTTTCTTTAACATTATTGCTCATTTAGAGTGACTTCTAAAGTAGTTTGTGACAGTTCTGGGCAAGTCTAGAACACAGAAATGCCAAGACCATGGCAGAATGGGAATAACCAAGAAATATGAAGGTTTGCCACTTTCACCTATTTTATAAACACATAGGTGCATAGAGAAATGCATATTAAACCAAATTTTTTTCACAAAATCTTTAATGTATTTGCAAAAACTCTAAATCAAGGATACACAAGGTACTTCCACAATTTTATGAAGTAAGATTACTTTTACAAGAGGTAAACCTGGGTCTTCTGGAATTCATGTTCCAGAAAACCTTCTTCTACCCCACAGATTAAATATAATGAGAGATTATTCTACTACGGATAACTATATTGTGTAGATATTTACCTACACATATTTACCTGGTCCTTGTCTATGGTTAAGACTATTTAAAGTCTGGAACTTTCTTTGCAGTCAGATACAGTTCTAAATGTACAAAGAGGTTGGTACAAAAAGAAATACAGCAGCAGATATTCAAACCAGGTAATTTTATCTCCTCCAGAATTCTGATTCTTTTCTAAAGTTAAATGTTACTTTAAAGGATGTTCACTTAGTGCTCTTTGATTTGTATCATCTGATAAGGACTCTAATTCATAGAAATTATATTCTGCACTTATTTTTTGGTTATAAACAAAATGCAAAGCTCAACATATGTTAATGGGGCTCCCATAAGAGAAAAAAAAAACAAGCAAAACTGTGTAAAAGCAACAAAAGTAATTTGGTTTAATTAAATGAGGCCTAACATTTTTATTTCCCTGATGGATGCATTAACTGAATCAATAGGAATGTAAACACACTAAGAACAGAAGACTACAAATCTAATCACAAAGTCTTTTATTTTCTTTTCAGTATTGTAATGAACAACTACAAAACAGACCACCTGGTAGCACTTTCAATTAAAAATCCCAAAGACATATTTCATGTAGATCTACAGTGAAAGCAAATGGTAAATAAATATCTATTTACAAGTACAGGGGAAGGATCCCTGCCCGGTCCCACTGGCCACACTGTTGCTGATCAGGCCAGGATGCCACTGGCCTTCTGGGCCACCTGGGCCCAGCGGGCTCATGCTCAGCTGCTGTAAAACCCCAGGTACTTTTCCTCTGGGCAGCTCTGCAGACACTCTGCCCCAGCCTGTGGAGCTGCCTGGGCTTGTTGCAACTGAAGTGCAGGACCTGGACTTCTCTCCCTGAGAGGCAATGAAACAAGGAGCCCTCACTTATCCATCCATTCTCAGCCACTGTGAAAGCAAACACGGTCTGGGATGAGAGAGTGTTCTCCTCATCTAGTTCACATGACAGTTTTGGTTTCCCCACAGGTAAAACTGCCACCCACCCACCTTTCACTGGTCTCAATGAGGGCTGGGTACCTACACCTTGGAAAGAGTGAGAAAAACATTTAAATAGTTTTATAGCTGCTTCCAGTGCCCTAAAAGAGTGCCCAGTCACTGATCTGGAGACCTTAACAGAAAAACTAAGGCACAGCAACTTCCTCCTTACCAGTGGAAGAATACGACATGTTTTCTTGGAGGTAGAACAAAACTGTAATCCTATCCAGTGCTTTTATCAGATGTGTCTACATGGACACCATGAAATAAGATCCTAGAAGTCATGCTGGCACTTTTGTAAACAAATAAACTATAAGATTTTATCTGTTGAATAATTTTATCTGCTCAGGTGATAGATTTATTGTGTTAATACAAAACATGACTTTAAAGAATTGTGATTGCTTGTAATCTAGCCAGTCTTGATTGTATCAACATTCTGCTGTAAGACAAAAATGTGACTCTGAAAAATATCCTGATCTTGTGCAATCTGGAACTTACATAGAAGAGACGTTATCAGAATGTATCCAAACATTAGCTACAATTCAAAAAAA
>VYXD01004016.1:215853-236754 GCA_013397195.1 Hylia prasina
AAAAAAAAAGAGAAAAAGAGGGTGAGAGAGGAAGTGAGGGGGGGAGAGAATGAGAGATCTGTATGACAACACTAAACTGTGTTTGTCTTCTTCAAGGCATGGACTCTGGACCATTGCCTGACTTAAAGGCTTAAAGAATATTACCCAATGTGAGATTGTGTTCTCTGCTGTGACTGATATGGTACTCAAGCAGGTTTTCACTGGCTTGCTCTTCTCCTACATTGGGTCTTTCTGTGTGAAAACAATCTAATTAATATATTAACTGAAAAATATTTACAGCCACCTGCAGACAGATTCCTCTGTGTTAAACATCTCTTTAACTCCACTCACTTCAGTATAGCAACTCAGTTTAATTTGGTGTAAGATAACTCTGAAACCTCCTTCTTGGATTAGAACAAAAGTCAAAAGGGAGCCTAATGGAACACCTATCATTAGAAATGTTCAACCGTCCCATAGGAAAATAGCAAATTTTAAAATCTATGAAATCCTGGTAGGAAAGTGATGAAAAAAAATTAAAAATATCCAGGCTACACAATGTGAAAGAGAAAGGATGATTACATTTGTAAGCCATTTTTTAAAAGATTCATCTAGGAATTATCTTATGGCTCAGTATATCTGGTGTCATATTTTAATCCATTTCCTTTGGAATACCATCACCCCTGGTGCTACTTAGAGATCAAAAATGGGTAAACAAGCTTTTAACCCATGCTAACATTTTTATTTTCATTCAAAAAATTGCCATTATACAAATGCAAGGAACTTAGAAAAAGCAAAAGGTGAACTTGAACAAAATGTTGGAGGGAACCATGCTTACCAACAGGTCTTTGTTCTTTATGTACAGATTCCAAACACCAGCAACTTTTTTCACTGTGGTTGACTAGTTAGATCTGAGCATAAATTCATTGTACTGGTTTGCAAAACATCACCAGATTGCTCCAGTGACAGTATCTTGTGTGAATGCATATACTGAAGAGGACTCATACAAAGCTGCCAAGTCTTCATTATAACTTGGCAGAATTCTTAGTCCATCAAAATGTTTTTACTCCCTCTAAATTATTAGTTTGTGGTACCTACTTTAAACACATAATTTATATTACCTAAATATTTATTACAAATAGTTTAAAGGTCAGTTTCAAGAGGATGGGGCCAGACTGTTCACTCTGGTGCTCAATGACAGAACAAGGGTCAACAGGCACAAACTGGCTGGAATAAAGGAAGTTTAATCTGAATATGAGGTTAAACATTTTACTGTGAGAGTGACAGAGCACTGGAACAAGCTGTGAGGTGAGGTGGTGTAGTCTCTTTCTCTGGAGATTTTCAGAAGCCATCTGGACACAATCCTGTGCAACCTGCTCTAGGTGAACCTGCTTCAGCAGGGGAATTGGACAAGGTGATCTCTAGAGGGACTTTCCATTCAAACCATTCCATGATTCTGTGAAATCAGAAGAAGCACATTGCAGTTTTTGAGCCATTGTTGAACATTCCCCAAGGAAGCAGCTGTGGAAAATGTCTGGCTGGTTGATGTAGCCCCTTGCATGCAGCCCTCTACTCTGGCATGCTTGGAGTTTGTTTGCTCTCTAGGGAGCTCTTTGATCACGTTTTTTCCTCAGTTTATGTTTGTATTCTGCTCACACTGCTGCCGCCAGTGGATTGCAAACATCACTACCTTCAGCAGGCAACAAAGTGGGGAGGATCATGAAAATGTGTTCATGTTTACAGGCAGAGAGACAGTATTCCCTGGGCTGTCTTCTGAGCTTGGCTTTTGTCTGTTGCATCAGTGAATTAATATACCCTTCCCTTACCTGCAGGGAAAAGCAAGCTGTCCTAGTCTTTTGTCGACTGCTTCTGACAGCTCCAGCTTTCCTCTCAACCTGTTTGTGGTAGCAAGGTCATCAGTCCTCCTAGTAACCTATGAGAATACATTGCAGGTTTGCAATTCATAGGCTTGATGCAATGCAGGTACCAAAGTGAGGAATCCTGCATGCGTGCTCTCTAAAGGGTGCACCATAGGTACGGACTGGATACTAGTTTCTGTCTGCTCTCCTGTGGACTGTATTGGGCTTCAGCCATGAAAGGTGCTGTGTGTGTCTTCAGACCGTGGTAGATGTTGGCTGGCATGTGACCATGCTCCGTGGCAGGCAGTGTGGGCAGCTGCATGACACCAGTGTGTCCCACAGCTCTAGCTCAGTGTGACCAGTTTGTAACAACCACAGGAGCCCTGGACATTAGCAGAGAGGTGGCAGCTGTGTGTGGCAATACCTCTGTGTGCTCCCTGCTTCGAAAGTCATTCACAAGTGTTGTGTGTGGTTTAACCCAGCAGGCAGCTTTGCACTACAGAGCTGTTCACTCACTGCCCCCCAGAGGGATGGAGAAGAGAACTGGAAAAAGGTAAAACCCATGGGCTTAGATAAAGATGGTGTAATAGGACAGAAGAGGAAAGGGATAATTACAATAATTACAAAACAAAATAAAATCAGAATCACAGGATATTTTGAGTTAGAAGGGTCCCCCAAGAATCACTGAAGTCCAACTCCTAGCCCTACACAAGACAGTCCAGAAAATCTCACCATGTGCCTGAGAGCATTGTTCCGAAACTTCTTGAATTCTGTCAGGCTGATGCTGTGACCACTTCTCTGGGGAGCCTGTTCCAGTGCCCAGCCACCCTCTGGGTGAAGAATCTTTTTCTGATACCCAATATAAGCCTCTCCTGTCTCAGCTTCAGGCCATTTCCTCAGGTCCTGTCACCAGAGAGAAGAGATCAGTACCTGCCTCTCCTTTTCCCCTCACAAGGAAGGTGTAACTGCAGTGAGGCCCCCCCTCAGTCTCCTCCAGGCTGACCACACCAAGTGACCTCAGCCACTCCTTGAATGGCTCCCCCCTCTAGGCCCTTCACCATCTTCTACACAATTATTTTAATGTACAAAACAATTAAAAGGAAGCAAAGAAACATTTTTGGATTGCATTCAATTACTGAATCAGTCAATGAAATAATTTTTTTTTATATTTTTTACAAATGGAGGTGAGATTATCCACTCAAAGGGGAATGATAGGATCATTTTTTTGTTGTTTTGCTACTTATGAGAACAACAAAAGTCTAAATCACTGTTTTGTATGGAACCTGAAATATTTGGTATCTCCTGTTTTCTAAGTGTTTGTGGATCTTTCTTTCTGTCAGTGTTTCCCACAGCACCATCTCCCATTTGCTCTCGTCTTATTCTTTGGCCATTTTCCCCCCTCCACCTTCTCTCTTCCAACATCACTGTGTATGGAAGGCAAAAGGCTCTGTAGAGATCTTATTGCTATCCCAGTTCTTTCTCCTCTCACCTGGAAGGCAGGCTGGTTTTGCAAACAGTGCAGTGATGCAGAAACTTTTGCCTGTATTTAATTGTTCAAACAATGTTATCAAATGCAAAGAGAGATAAGAATAGAAATCAAATGAAAACAGATTGCATGAGCAAACTGGAAAAGTCAGTAGTATAAATAAAAATAAGGTGGCATAAGTAAAAAAGTACGGACATTAAGGGGAAATAACATCAGCAAAGGTGCATAAAAATGTTGAAAAAAGTAATAAAAGGCAAATAAAGTAAAAAATAAGCAACTGTGTCTAGGCAGGGGCAATTTTTATAGTGCAAATACTCTGTGCTGTTGAGAAAGCTCAGGTGACAACACTCGTGATGCCATAAAAGGAAGATAAAACTTAAGAAATAAACCAAATTGTGACAATCATAACAACTTGTTCAACACTTGAAACAGCGACCACCACATGACAACAGCCCCTGAAATTGCTTCTGTGGAAAACTACTCCAGTAAGAGCAGTAGACCTCCAGAAAGGTCTGAGGGCAAGGTACAAGGGCTGACGAGTGGCACACAGGCTGTGTCTGGAAGGTGGCTGCTACAGCCTCCACAGCAGACAGAGTCTCAAATGACCTCTTGCTCAGGCAGCTGTGGCTACTGGGATGTGGCAAAGGGTGGGAGACATGCAGGTGTTCCTGCTATGCAGAGAACAGGCAAGTGCTGGAGCTAAGTGAGTGCCTAAATGAAAAATTGGCTAACCTGGCTAGCCATCTGGAGGGGACACTTTTGCAACAGAGCAGGCATACAGCTGGTGAGATGGAAGAAGGAGAGTTGGCTAGGTGTCATATTGCTGGCATGATCCATCTGTTCAATAAAAGGACACCCTGGAGATTCCAGGAGAATTTTTGACGGGTCTCAAAACACCGGTTTTCTCTGCAGTCTTCTCCCCTGCTAACCATTTTCTTCTTCCTCCTTCCTTCCATCCATATTCTCCAACAGACCAGCAGAACATCTCTTGCCCTGCCTCTTCCTCAACAGAGGAAGCTCTGTTGAAGCACCTGCCTCGATGAGTTCTAGTTTGAACTGACTTGCTCTCAATTTGTGGGCCAAACAGATCTGCTGGATAGACAGAAGTTCACCCCAGCTTCTGCCCTGGGCACTTCTTGGCCTTCCCTCCTCTTCTGCTGCTGGACTGCAACACGCTGCTGTGCAGTATTTCCTTAGTTCCAGCCTCTGCACATTCAAATCTTCAGTTACAGGGAAATCAATTATATTTTGCACTAAATAGAATCACATAAATTATCAACATGTAGCTTCTGAGTTTGGAAATATTTTGCCCCAAGCAAAAAAAGGCATTGTTCCAGGTCATGGCAGAGAGACATACTTCCCCTGCCTTCAAATGCTGTTAAGGAGCAGAGGTAAATACTGGGTGAATTCACACAAATGATGACTATAGAAGTGGGCAAATTCTGGCATCCAAATTTGGAGGGGAGAAACTCTGTGTACTTTTTTCTATCCTTGATATCCACAGTAAGGAAGCTACAAAGATCTGGTTAAATATTAGGAAGCCTGTGCTTACTCTTCCCTTTCTTTCCTGTCCAAGAACAGACTGACAGTATTGTGTACTCTATTTTTTCTGTACTTTAATTCTAATTCCAGCTAGGATTTTAAAAATGCAGAAAAACGTAGCTCCTTGGAAATAACCAAGTATTATTATTTCTAAGGAAAAAGAAAACGGTTTTTTTGTTGTTGGAAAGAAACCTGAAGATTTAAGTTTCTACTCCATATCCTTGTCAAGACTTTGTATCCAGTCATTAGATTTAGTTCTTTGTAACACTAGTTACTCATCTCAGTTTATTCCATTTTATGACCACTATAATTTAGCCATAACAAGATACAAAACACAGATGGAATATCCTGTCTAAACAAAATATATTGATATTTGTACTATGTTACAAAAAGTCCTTCTAATATAAATGCCCTGTTATTTCCACTCCGCTGTGTTTGATTTTTCAGTGTTAAACTGTTTCTATGATTCATTAATACCATGTCCAAAATATATTCCAGCTAAAATATTTAGGTACACTTTCATGATATATGTTAGTTTATATAGCCATATCTTGAACACAGGAATAGTAACCACTTAGTCTTAAGGAGTGTAAAGATCCAAGAGAAATTACCTACCATACCTGTAATTGGAGTTCTCTTAAAGGTCATAACCCTCTATAGATCCACACTTACCCTCCTTTCTCCTCCTGGGATTTGTAATACATTAGGCTTAGGATGGATTGTTTAGTTCTCTTTAGACCATAAAGAAACTGATGAAGAATAAGTCACATGGTGCTCCCTGTAAGGCTTGTATATAACTGAGCATTATATAAGTCAGTCTGACAGATGGCTAGAAATAAGCTTTCCAGTAACATGACTCAAATATTGCACTTAAAGTAATCATGATCTTCAAGTTATTTCAGTTGCATAAAAGTAATTCAATTTCCTTCTACTGTTACAGCATCTACAAAGCTTTCTCTTTTAAGAACATGAGAGTTGATTTGGCTAATAAACAATACCACTGTTTTATCAAATATAACACAAAAGGAACCCAGATTTTTTTTCTTTTTTAATATATATAGAAGGATTACAAAATAATCATCATAGAAATTAAGTTTCTTAACAATGACAATGATGCAACACTTTATTTATCATCCCACATGGGACTCTCTTGCTTTCTGTGCAAAATATTGCTGCTTTACTTTAGCTCTCCAATATTAACTGCACGAATATAAAGGTCCAGCTTGAAGTTACAGCTTTCAGTGTAGATGGCAGGTGCTGTATTACAACTCTGATTTCATCCTGAATAAACAAAAATACCCATTTTTTCGCAAAGATTTTTTTCCCTCCCTTTGTTATACTTATTTCAGCATCACATGGTATTAAAATGCACACATATAAAAGGTCACTCTTTTTCCTTTCAAAACATATCTTTGTGGTTTATGTTCCCAGAGGTACACATAGAATCAACAATCGATAAGAGAACATCACATACCACTCTGACTTACCTTTGAGGAATATCATTTAGGTCAACACATTTTGTCAGGGAAAGACTTTTACAGACAATCATTTTGCTTTTAATGACATTTTCTAATCACTAAGTAGATTTTCTTTGAATAGCAATAATACAGCTCAGTTATTCAGTTTGATGCATTTTAGCAGGGAAAAAAGCAGTGAAAGTCTTCATTCCGAGCAACCCAGCCAGATTTTTATGAACTGAAGCATTCCCTTTTTATAATTCTGAGCATTGCTGAAGTGGATTGAGACTTGGTTTCCTAAAGGATAGCTTAGCAAATTTCCGCTGCGCTGTATAACCAGTAGAACACTAACAGAATCTTAACAGTGTTAACCTGGATTCTTACCATCTCTGAAATCTTGAATTTTAGTGGAGAAAGTCAAATTCATAAGTTCTGCTACTTAACTTGGTCTTTTAAAAATATTCTTCAAAGTTCAAGAAGGTTTTTTTCGATGATATTGCATTTTTCAAAGTGACCACCAAGCAGCATAGAAGAGTTCTTTCAAAAGGCATGGTATGGGTTGTTGTGAACAAGGTTAGTGTTTATAGCTCACTGTCAAAACCAAATCCAAATGCCACATAAAATAGTTAAGCTCATGATTTTTCAACTTAATAAAGGACATAGAAGAGACAGAGAAACTGTGATTTTGGAATCATGTTAATCCTGATATATTGTGGCTATTGATTTCAAGCTAATAGGAAAAATAATTTTAAAATATACATTCATATGTCACTGTAGTACTTTTCTATAATCTAATTCATGCTTTCCTATGTGGTATGAACAAATATTGCTGTCCATAGAGACATATGTGAAAGCCATTTGAGGAAAAAATATCATCCCTACTAATTATCTAGTCACTTTCTGTATTGAAGACTTCACAGACTTTCAACTTCGTTGAAATTACATGTTTGTTTTTGATGTACCATGCCCTCAAACCGTCTAGTTACACCAACCACAAGGTTGTACAACCATTCATATGCATTGTGATCACATATTTTTCATAGGTTCATTTAATTGTTCAGTACAGAGAAACAAAACATGTTCAATACTGGGTTTTTTCTCCATTATTCAGAGCATAGCCCTATGTTTAGGATGCATTTCTTACACCCTCTACTGCATTAAAAAATGCTAACTGCCTCACGAACATTTCTATGTTATTTACCAGTTTATGCAAAGGATGCAAAGAAACTAACATTAAGTTATATTTGTTCCATTTACTTCAGCCTTCCTCACACAGTGTGCAGTCAGTGGAAGAAAGATTAAGGATGGATTCACGATTGAGGAAGAGCACCAGTCATTGGCACTTCGTTATGCAGCAGCACAGATAAAAGAAGCGGTGGCTGGGGCTGAAAATAGTGTAGATTTAGTTCTGGAAAGCCAGTCTGTGCTGTTCTTGTGAAGCAGTCCCACAGAGGAATGAGGCTGCCCAAGCAGCACAGAGGACAATCTGGATATCCCATACCCACATGTAATTTTGAATCTTCGCTCCATGGCTTGGTACTCCACTGGGCCTGTGTTAAGCATAGGCTTGAGAAGGTAAAAGTTACATTATGTACTTGTATTGCTAATAAAATTTTACTGATGGAGAAGCTCACTTTTTTTTTTTTTAAATTGTGGAAACTGACTCAAAGACCTTCTATTGTGGCATCTCTGTACTGTAATATCCAAGCTTAGTTTACAGATCTGGAAGATCCCATAATACTCATCCACTGGATGGTATGCAGCCAGGCAAAATAGAGGGGATGACTCAGAAGGATTTGATTTGAATAGCAATAAACAAACAAACAAACAAACAAATAAATAGCCAGTGACAATTTTAAGGTCAAAAATAACCTTAACAGCCTGCTGATAGTATGGGAAAAGAAAATTCACTTGTACCATAATGACGGACCTTCCTTTTCTTCATTTCTAGCGGTACATGCTGAGTTCAGCAGGGTGCAGGCCACGTGTGTGAAGTTTAGTGCTACTGTAAATCATTCTGTGAGGTATCTGGATAAGATTCTACGTGCCCTACTGGCAGAACTGACTTGTCAATTCAGGTTTGGGTGCAATATCTAACGTAAGATTTTTAAGAAATTCGGGAGAGGCACAGAAAACTGTCTAGACCAGAGAAAAATTCTAGCTGCCTTTGATAATGCTATGAGGGTCAGGATATATTTAATTTATCTGAATTTGTGGGGAAATTGGAATTAAATAAGAGGAATCAGTTGAAAATACCATGACCACCTAAAGATGAGGTGGTCATTTTGCACCATTTCTCATTTAGCAATGAGCACCTAAGAATAAGTTCAGTCATTAGCTGATGTTTTTTTGCAAATGTGCTTATTGTGAGCATAAGAAGCCCTTCTGAAGAAGCAGATACCAAAGGATGGGTGGATGTTATAATGAATCTCTCTGATTAGCCAGATGGCTTCTGTGAGAAGAAGCTTTCCAGACATGCTTTTGGAAGATGTAAATCAAACAGAACAACCAGAGTGGTGTGATGCTAACCCCAGGCCTGACAGGCTACCTCTTAAAGTGAGGAAGAGTTCCATGCTGTGGGCATGTTGGGAACCATATAGAGAAGGGAGAATGCAGGCCAGCTTGAGGATACACATATGAACCCCAAAGCATTTGATTACTTGTGTATGCAGACAGCTCAAGGGCCCTCCGTGACTGGTCTGATCAATGAAAAAAGCATAAGAATGAACTTGATGCCCTTTTCTCTCAACTCAGTGGTTTAAAACGTGCCTCTCCCCATTTTAAATTCTGGAACTTCCAATGAAGAAAAGCAACTATTTGAGGAGATCAGGCATGGCAAAAGTGGTGGTGAGGGAGGAAGATTTCTTCACTACTTTTACCAATTTTCTTTTCCTATGAAGAGGGCCAAGGGCAGTATCATCTCAAAGGAAGATTTTCTAATACTGAGTGCTGGGGCTATGCTTGTAAAAGACAGAAAATAAGAACAGCAGGGAGAGAGAAGATATCTTGAAAGGGTATGTTTCCTTTCTCTGGGTGCAGGTGCAATTTAGGAAGTGAATACAGAAATTATCTGTCATTTGTGACAAAAGGCAGTCAGGATCAGAAAAGGTTGGCCCTGAGTGAAAATGTGCTTCGTTGTGATTACAGGATGACAAGGTACATGGAAAGTACATCACAATTTATGGGATTTTTAGAGGTTATATTTTTAAAATGTACTCTATTGGACATAATATCTATGACAAATGGCTCTGGATTTGCACCTTGGATAGAATCAGCCCGCAAAGGTGGCAGTGACATAAAACTGGCATTTTAAGGTATGTTCTCATAAGTCATTTAGTTCTGTTTACAAGATAAATCTTATTTTCAGGCAAAAAAATCTGCATAGAACCTTATTGTGTTCTAAGGCTAAAGCGATGCAATGGGAAAATACATGCCATATTGGTAAGTCTGTGCTCTTTTAAAAGACTATAAAATATTCAGCTAAATACAGTTGAAAAGTGTCTTGAAAAAAGTGACCCCAGACACATTTCCTTGGTTTCTTTAAGCTATTGCAAAGTAGTTTGTTTATTGTGGGCAATAAAGGAAGGCACACTGACAGCATCAAATTCATCTGGAGATATTTGTGTTAGAATAAGGCACCCCTTGTCCTCCCCACAACAATTTCTGCCTCCTCAACGTGGCCTCTTAAAAGATGGGTGGAATTGTATTTGGTGCACCGGGCCTTGTGGAATTAAACAAGTCTAAAGAAAACTACTCCAGCATCTGTGTTCTTTCAAGCAGATTGTCAACAAGAGGCGGGGGGAAGGGAAGGAGGGGAAACTTTGCAGGGATGTTTTAAAGCCTGGAGATAAACTGTCGCTTTGAGCCTTGACAGCTCAAGAGCCTGACACACGCGGCTGCTCCCTGGGGGCTGCCCCGCAGCTTGGCAAGCTGATCANACGCCACAGCGCCTGCCTGACCTGACATAATGGGCAGCTATTTACTGCAAACAAGGTAGATGGAGGAACATAGACTTAAATGATGCTCTGGTGTAAGGAGGAATACACCAGGGCCCACAGTCAATCTTCAGGGCTTTTTTTTTTTTTTTTTTTTTTCCTTCTCCTCGTTTTTCTGGGGTTGTTTATTCTTTCCCCAAGGAACAGGTAACTGTGGCACAGTACTAAGTTTCCCTTCTCTAGATCAATAGGAAGAGATGAAGAAATTATTGCAGGACAATAAAGAGGAACAGAAATTGAACTTTGAAAAACTATACCAACAGTTTGCTTGGCTTGTTTTTCATGTATTTCTGTGTAAAGTAAGAACACTAACCCCTAGGGGGCCTTCAAGAATGCTGTCAGCTTAATTCCTTCATGGAAGCATGATAATACTCGATAGGTAAAGAGCAGGTGTCAATGAACCCTTACAAATATTGTGTATTACATGACCCCAAACACATCTGTTTCAAGTATTTCTTGCACACCACACTTCAGCTATGACTGTGTTAAGGCAGATGCTTCCCCCTGTGACAAGGAAGGTAGTGAGTTGAAGAAAACCCTGGCTTTCTTTCTCTTAGCATGCCAGCTGCATAGTACAGGCATCATTCTCCACTGATGTAAAACATTAACAGCATTGATCCAATATGCTGACTTAAATCAGATGAAAAAGTCACCCTGCTTGGCCAATGCAAGTATACGTGTGAACATGGTGATAAAACAGAATTTAGACTTATATGACATTGGTGTAGCTTCAGCAAAAGCAGAAAGATGAGACAACCTACTGAAAGTCTCAATTTCATTGTATGTTTTAAGACCTTTCTGTTTCTATGATATCACTACATTTCAGTTTTCTGCACAAATTACTTTTCTTTTTTAGAATAGGTTTAGCAAAAAAGTGTAAAGATATTTACACAAAAGCTGTTTTTTCACTTATTTAATAAAGAAGGTATTGGTTTTACAATGGATTTTGGCAACTGCCTGTATTCATATAAGCCATATTAACATATTTGCATATATGTCCAAGCACCTGACTTGGCTAGGAATTAAAAACCAGAAATTTAAAATGTTTTGATGGGCTTCAGTATATAAATTCCAGGAACCAAAGGATTTTATACTGCAGGCATGCTGATCTTAGAATGTTTAAGTCAAGACATTATCAAAAGTAATACTTGAACGCCTTGTCAAAGATGTCAAAGATCCAATGGGTATACACGGCTCCACCTTTCTCTATCTTGACATAAACCCTTGCTCTGCACCCACAATTTCAGTGGACATTACTCAGGATCACATTGTATCTTAAGATGAAATGTACCTATTGAAGACCTTAAAGAAACAGCGCAAAATATTGTGAGTAAATTTGGCATGTGCACATCAGTCAGGTTCACCTCTGCCCATGGAGGGTCTGGCCTCCGCATATGCCACACACAGTATACCCTCATCAAATCTGTCTAAAAGACAACTGCAGCCTTCCATTCCTGCAAATCTGGCTACTTGGCTTGGCACAAAAACCAAACACACACTTGCGCTCACAGATAAAGCAAAGCTGAAATAAAATTTTTGAGACATTTATGGTTATCTGGCATGAAACTACATCTGTCTCCACATTGGTATGGCATCCATATTATGTGCATCTAAAAGATACTGTCAAGGGGTAGGCAACTGGTGGTTTGGAGATAAAAAGTGGTTTTGATCAGAAACTTCAGCATACATGACTAAGCATGAAGGGACCGACAGCAGTGTGAGAGTGCATTCCTCAAGACTACCATGAAGAACCATATTTGTTTATACTGGGATATGTCAACTGCAGCCTCTATTTTTGTCACTAAATGTACCGTGAATAAACGGCACATTTTCCCATGTCTTCTGTGAAGCAATCAGTATACATCAAGGAGAATAATAAATAATGATGCATGGATTTTTTCAGTGTGTGGTGAATTGAATGATGAGCTGTTCCCTGCATTAGTGAGCACTCCTAACAGCATCATAGTTTCCACAAATTACAGGTTATGGGATATTTTAGAAAACATCTTGCTTTGAATTAATTCCCTCTTTACAGTTTTTAGTATAATGTATAATTTTTAGTATAGTAATTCCACTTTTTTCTTATGGACTTAACTAATGACAATACAAACACACACAGAATAACTGAAAAAAAAATGTAGTAATGAAGTTAGGACATTCACCAAGAAGAAATACCAATAATTGCCTGCCTTTTCCTTGGGTTTTGACTGAAAGTAGAACTCATGCCACTATGAAGATTCTAGAACCACAGCTCTCAATTTCCAAGCAGAGAGGAGCATTTCAACTTCATAATGTAACACAAAAAATCTGCTAACTTCTGACTCACACTTGCTGTTGACTTGTTGTCAATGTTTTGCAAGCTACCATAATTACACTGGAAGAATTAATGAGAAAAGAACCCCAACACATCTGTGGGGAGAAGACACTATACATTTGTTTCATACTGTTTGTACTAAGACTGTGGAGTTCTTTTAGATTCAGGAATATCTGAAAATAATTCCCTCTCTATTCTTATGAGAGCTATATAGACTCTTTTTCCAAAGAAATGGAATAAAATAATGCCATGCTTTTAATTTGTATAATGACATAACTGATGACAGAGACATAAATTGATACATATATGAGCAAACTGCTGAATTATTAATTTTAAGGTCAATTCCACTTGATACCAATGAACTCCCTGAACTATCCAGAAGTGATGTAGAGGGAAAAAAAGTAAAGATTATAGAAATTATTTAAACCCTCTTTTACCCGAGTGTCTCCAAATTACATTTTCTGTGTAGGTCCTTGTCTTTGACAGACCTGTACTGATGGACCTGCAGGGGTCTTCAGAGCATTACCAGTTTCTTGGCATCTCGTAAAAAATCCACAGTTCCAGGTATCTGGTGTTTGCTCTGGCAGCAGAAAAAATGGCTGGTTCCATTTAAATATTTTAGAAGCTACCTGCTAAACTACCAGGCCAGCAATATACTATTTCCCTGGTGGGATCAGCCACTTGAAGTAAGAGTACCTTTCAAAAGACAAGGCTTTACACTGGTTTCAGAAGAACAGTGTCCCAGATGTGGTTCAGCACTTTGCTGTGTATATCATCTCAGAGAAATCACCTGAACATGGAGAACATTTTTATATTCTAAAATACCACAGGCACATGACTGAAAGTTTAATTAAATTAGTGGAATTCGAGTCATTTACAGGAACTTGGCATCAAAATTGAAAGTATCATCAGGCAGTTTCTGTTTGATCAGACTAACTTTCACGCCTTCTCTCAAGATACTGAGTTTTTTCTTCCTCACCATTCACAAGTTCTACATGAGCTGGAAAATCTCTTCTCAAATGTGACACTTCTTTTGTGTGCCTACAGGTTTAGAGTAATATCCTAGTATTTTATTGCATGCAGAGAATCTTCAGTGTCATCAACAGTCACTGCTGAGACACATCTCCATTGATCATGGTGATTCCCACTCTCCCATGGGGAAAATCTATGAGGGGCCTGAGATCCTTTTCCTAGAGTGTGGAGGATGTGCTGAGGAGATGAAATATTTCAGGTGTTCCTGGGTCCTTTTTATAGCCTCACCACATCCTTGGGTGAGGAGTATCATGTTGTCTTCTAGTTCATTTAACCCACCAAGTGAAGCAAGCTAAGTTTAGTAATTGTCCATAAAATGAAAAAAAAAAAAAAAAGTTAGAAATATTACACATACAATAAACAAAGCTGAAGAATCCACGACAGCAGCAATTAATTTCTTTATGTTAAGGTTGCATCAATGTTGCTTTCTAATGATCTTATTTGACCTAGTCTTCCTAAAAAAAAATTCCCTTCCAGAGGTTCACAAACATACACACACTCCAGGAGTGTACTCTGGTAGGTGGACAATTTTATCCTTCAATAAAGTGTGAAACTTATGGCTATCTCTTTGTGGGTACTTGGTTTTCTTCAAACTAACCAGCTAATCAGCTAATATCTAACCAGCTTTTCGTTTTCTGTCAGCTTCCTGTGCAATATAATACACAATGCAAACATCTATACAGTCTAATTGTATGCAGCTTATTACAGGTTTCTGACTGAGGCCAGAAATGATAATAGCCTAATACTCTGAAATAATCACAAGTTCATGTAGATGAATCTCCATTTTCCAAATAAGCAAGTTGTATCAATATGTACCAAAGAAATAATAAGAAAGAATTTATTACTCTTTGAAGAGTAATATGAACTGAACTATGAAGATAATTCTATACACTGACTTTGTTTACTTTGTTTTAGTATCTGTATTTGATTATCTACCACTTAGATTGCAAATGTTTACACATTTTTTTCTGGAGGTGTCTGCCCTTGCAGGACACCAAACCGTTTCAGATATTGCCCACTATGCATTATGATCAAGCACACCAAGTCATTCAAAGGGGAAAGCTGTGAAGCCTGAAATCAGGGGCAAACAATGGATTTTCTTTGTGGTATTTTCCCTGAAGATTTGTGGAAATAGGTGTAAAATAATTTTGCAGTTTTTAAATGCAAAAAAGGTAGTCTCCAGAATCTTATATGTCTGCGGGTGAAGATGTTGTGCTGCTGCACAATCAGACAAGCCATGACATCAAACTGTTCATAGTTCAAAGAGGTGCTCATAGCCATTACCAGAAAAAGTTAAGGCTTTGTGCTGGCTGGATCTACCTGTCCTAAAACAGCTTCAGCAAGCCAATGGAATCACATCCATCTGGTGTCCTACAGAGATCTGGTGTTGTGGTGCTTCCCCAAGTCCAGACACCAAAAGTTGCTCCATATCAGACAGGGAAGGGCATACAAGCCACGACCCCCTGGCCAGACACTATTTGTTGTGATCCACTGTGTCTCTGACACACGTTGTGTGAGAAAAACCAGCTCAGAAATCTAGGGAAAAAAGGTTGCACCTGGCTAAAGGTCTGGCTAAAAGAGGTGCCCCTCAGAGCAGAGCTGAGTCTTTCCATTCCACATACTTCCTTTTGCTTGTTTTGTGCCTCTCGCCCTAATTGGCCACCATCATAACGTCTCCAGTAGACAAAGAAGTGAATTCAGATCATTCAGTCTCTGGGCACAGGTCTTCTATATCAATTTGCTTAAGTAAATATTTATGGGACACTCATGGGAAAATGTATTTGTGAAAAAAATTCTTTGCTTTTCTTGGATTTGTCTGAATTTTCTTCATGGATTTCTGGATCTCTGTGAGATCTTAGGGCACAGCTTTCTCTAGGCAGTCATCCCTCTTACCTGTAGGTCTTAATTAAAAAGTACATGGTGGGACATCCAAAACCAAGTTTCTAATTAGGAGATTAACACCTAGAATGTGTTTGTCATCCCAGGCTAGTAACCATAACCAGACAATGAGAGACAATGAATAATGGAAAAGTATGACTGGTTTAATATTCATTTAACCTGTGTGTCCACAGGTGATGCCTATGCTCCCCCTAATGTTGATTCACAGGTGTATTTATATTTTATGCCAAACCTCAGACCTTCTTTAGGAGTCTGGACTCCTACACACTTCCTTTTTATCCATGTCCCCTGAATGTAGTCCTGAAGCAAGGAATTGCCTTAGAAACCTTTTCAAAAAAATTGTATTTATGATTCTGTAATTTACATACTGAGATAATTCCAGAGATGATTCCTTCAGGAAACTGGCTGATTGATGTCTGTGTTAACTCAGATCAAGCATCTGTCTTCAAAGGCAAAGCTGTGCTTTTCTTACCACATTTTTTCTGCACTCTGCGCTCAGTCACATGCACATGAGGGCATCTCCTTTGTGCTGGACCTACAGTGTCCTCTGTGGAAAGCTGGGAGGCAGAATAACAAGTACATGTATGTGTGATTACGTCAGCACTCTCACAGAAATGCTCAGGATCGTTTCTATACGGTAGTGGCTTGAATCCAGGGACCACCTACCCTTGCCTGTGCAGAGCTGGGAGGCGGTCACCCAGCTGTGGTGACTATCTGTGGAAACCTGGCTTCCCCAGCGAATTCAGCCAGTTAGTCAGGTTTCCAGGCTGAGTTTGGAGACACTTTAAATCTAGGGAAGAGGCAGATTAACTTCAATTAAATATACCCCTTGAGCTGATGGACACAGACAGCAAATGTCAAATTTTCTAACACAAGGGGAAAAAAAAAATCAAGGTGGGAACATGGTTTGCCTGAGTAAAGGTCTGTCCCAAAGCAACATCCCTTTTTCATTCTGCAGTAATATTCAGCTGTGACTGTTGATTCCTATAAACTTGGTCTGCAGGTGTTGAAATCTTCATCCTTCATTCTTACTGGGTGCATTCCTACTGCTTGCACAAAAGAAGGGTTTATGTTAATGCCCAGATACTTAAAAAAAAAAAAAAAAAAAAAAGGAAAAGTGTAGTGATCAGTATCCATCATCTTTCCAACTGCCTTGTCACTACATCAATTAATACAATTGAGCAAAAAATGTCACAAGCCCGGTGGAAAAACCTTTACACAGCCTTTCAGGGGGAAGTTTACTCCCAGCTTTTTTTCCCTTGCATTAGCTCCTGTCATCCACAAAACAACAGAACCCAGTGGTGTCAATTATATTTGATTGACTGAGTAAAGCACACACACAAATAAGCAAAAACAATGGACACAAAAATCTATATATGACTCCCCTTGTCAGTGAGAATGCTTGTCTTCTCCATTTTCATGCTGCACGGTGTCCTGCTGCTACGGGCTTAAATGTTTCCTTCAGCCCCCAAACTATCACCAATTAAGTTAGCAGGGTCTTCAAAGGTGTCAAATGACTCCCTGGGCAATTGGCTGTAACTGCTGTTCAATAAATGAGGTCTAATTTATCAGTTTAACTTCACTTTTAAAAACCTAATGTCTCCTGGTACCATGTGCCATTTGCCCAGAGTGTGAAGAGATGCCTGCCACGTCGCATTTTGAAAGTTGGATGAGCTCATGTTAGCAGTCACTTGTGTTGTCTGTCATGCCTTTTCTCCCAATTTGAAAGACCTATTTGAATAAAATATACTTGAGTGGTGTGGACCTGTGCAGTATGGTATCCAAATAAATCATTCCTAGAAAAATTAAATAAAGGAGTTAATCACAGCTCATTGTGCATTTTGGTAAAGGGGGGTTTGATCACACCCTAAAATAAAGCCCCATGATACTTTTTCTGCAAAGCTTTTTGATTGACCCTGTAATTTATGCAGAAGCAATGGAAGCTGTGTTGAGGTGGAGGAATTCTGTGGCCATTACAGGAGACACTCTTTCACAGGATATTCTCTTCAAAGAATAAGGTGCAGGGTGGATGACAGCTAGCACTCTAAAGGTATTAGACAGTGTCTCAAAAGCCAGAAAGGCAGGATTAAAAAATGAGGAGATAAAATATACAGGGAGCAAAACTTTTATGCCAGAAAAGGAGTGGTTTTCTGGCATTAAAAACTGAAATAAGCTGTACACTGTAGACAAAACTTGTGCTAGAAGCAAAATTTTTGCTTCCACATGTGTCAGCATTAATATACATCAGTAGTAATGGAAATTCAGGTAACACAGGGCAGCTTTAATTGAATATTTAAGTAAAATTGAAGATACTTTTATGTGTTTTAGGGTTTTTCAATATACAGGAGCCAAGTTCCTCAGTCAGGCAAAGACGTTCTCATGTGAGCTGCTACTTCAATCCTTTTTCTTCTTTATTCAATCCTACCCAACACAGGATTTGAAACCTGTGGAAAAGATGTCTTGCTGATGACCAAAACCCTGACACATACTACATTGTCACACCATCAGATGAGGTGTAATACATTTTTTGTGTAGCTCTTTCAACTTGCTAGTTTCTGTTTTGTTCCAAGGTATCCGCAACACACCTATTCCTAGCCTGGAACTGTCCTCTCATACAACTTAAGAACCTTAATTTAACAATGAGGTCCATTATACCATTGATATTAGCATAGCAGAAAGGAAACATTTTAGACTTTAAGCTTGTAAACAAGACAACTAGAATTGGTCTGGGAAAAGTCAGAAGGCACTGCATTTCCCCATTCAGAAAGAACATACCATTAGAAATAAGCTGTGAAAGTCTTGCCCTCAAAAAGAAAAGACTCTCACAAAGGAGAGACAGTGCATGAAAGTGAAAGAAAAGTATGAAAGTTACAATATTAATGAGACTCATAAATCCATATATAAAGAGCCATGCTTTGTAATATCAGAATGAGTCAATAGGAACTCTCTTCACCTCTAAGACACATCAAAGGGACAAGAGTAGAGTGGGATGATTTTGTTATCTACTCATTTTACCTGAACACCTTTCTCAACACCTTCAGACTTCATTTATCTTTAAGAGACCTTAAAATTTCATATGCCTCATACACCCTCATGAAGCTTCAACAAGTCTTTTATAGTGTTGCTGTCCAGTGTTTCTGGTCTACTATACTCCATTGCTTTTTCTTCTCATCCATGACTAAGGATTACATTGCAATCTATGATCATTGCAATGTCTCTCCCTCTCTCATTTTCAAGTACAAATTCTCTGGAAACAATTTTTTTTTACCAGCGCCTATGTACTGCACCTATCAACCTGTACCATTACCTATCACTCTGGCCATTTTTGTTGTGAAGTTTCCTTTTGTTTGTGTTACCATAGTCCTCACCATTATTTGGCTGCTCTTGCAGGACACTCAGATCCCCCTCTGCTGATGCTTCCTCTCAACACTACAGCTGGGACAACTGCAGACTGCTAAGTGGTATCACTCCCCATGATGACTTCTCAGAAAGCCCACCCATAACCTTGGAGATGATGTTTAACCCCCCCATTCAAAAGAAACTGATGCCACCTCATTTTTAGCCAATTATCACCAACTTAACAGTTCTCATGCTACTATCTACCTTACATGGTATTTTTTCAAGTTAGAGGATATTGGATGGTTTACAGAAGTCCAGCTAGCTTTGCTTCGTCTTCTCCACAAAATCAGTTATGGAAGAATGGTATTGAACTTTGGGAGAGTATGTTGCTTGGATCCTAGATATAAATTACCAATTAGGTTCCTAGATACAAATTACCAATTATGAACCTATAATAAAGTTCATAATTGAACTTTACAGGGTGGTATCACATATTCTTATAAAACTTGCCTGACTTGTGCATGTATTAGCCACAATTGTCACACAGATTATTTGCTCCCTCTATTTTAAATGGGCATTGAGCCCAAAGAGTTAAATGTAAATTTGAGGTTTACTTCTATCCTGGATATGATCCCCACCCTTAAAGTCGCTTTGTATTGGGTCAGCAATGCCATCTTAATTTTGTTCTTATTAATAAGGAAGATGTTGCTCCAGTTAATGGTTCAAGCAAAGAAAAACTAAAATTTAGGTGTTTTAAAAAGAATGCAACAGTAAACACAACTAAAGGAAAAAGCCTTCAAGCCTAGATATATCTGAAATTTACTCATACTCAACTTGAACCAGACATAGCCTCAAATTGTTCATTGAGCAGCTGTGACAGTGCTATTTACATTACAGCAGGTAATTGACCTTATACCCACACTGTCTCTTTAAACTACAACAAAATGCATCCGTGCAGTATCCACTAGTGTGGGAAGAAAACTAGTGTGGGAAGATAAAACACAGAAAACCTTAAAATAATAAAGCCAAATAATGTTATTTTTAGAATGTAAACAAATTGCTACAGGAATTTGGTCAATATCAATTTGGGAATAATAATAAATATATATATATATATTCAGAACTTTCTATGTGTGNGGGAGAGAAGTGGTAACATGTAACAACAAACACTGCACAGTCCTTATAAAAAAATATGATTTATGGAAACACAGAAGAATGACACACAGACAGCTTCAGTTTCCTTCTTGTTTTTGCCCCCCATCTATCTTCTGTGTATTCAAGCTTTGCTTTGCTGATTATATGATTAAACTTATAATGGTGCCCATGTGAGTTCATTTCTGCCTAGAGCTGGAGTAGAACAAGGAAAACTCCTCTGCATGATGGGATAAGAGGCAAAGAGCCACAAGGGACAGCCAGAGTTAGAGTGATTGACTGAAAAACCATAGGCCCTATCTAGGCCCTTTCAAAAAAATAATGCCATTATTAAAGAATTTAGTGGTACTTAGGTATTTTTGCAAGGTCAGAGTCAAACATTATGTTGCATTAACAAATCTGTGCAAGAGTTTTTGCAGCCTGGATGAGCCTTGAAAGAATTCCTGTTTTTTTTAATGTGTGAAAAGTGCAATATTAAAAAGTAAATTCAGAATAAATATTAGTAAGATTATTTGCCCCACTTGGCACACTCAAAGCTGTCAGTAAACATGCATCAGGACTTATCCAAATTATACAACCCTCCTTTCATGATCTATCTTCTCTTCACTTACATCCTATCCTGCTTTTCCTCAAGCATGCCACTGAACTCCCATTTGAGTATTTTCAGAGGGAAAGTATCCATTTTTTCCCAAATAGACCCACACTCTGTTACCAGTTGCACTTCTGGCAACCCTGCCTGTACCTTCTGCACCCACCAGTGCTGTGGGTCTATTGGCAAGACTCCCGTCCTGCTGATACTATCAAGGAAGCTGTTGGAAATGATTTTTTTTTTAAATTTTTTTTTTTTTTT
>VYXD01004016.1:236776-317046 GCA_013397195.1 Hylia prasina
TTTTTTTGTGAACACGTACCTACATACCCTTCATGCTGTGGACTATTGCCCTCTGGAGTTCAAATCTGGGATGTCTTTTCTGAATATGTCTTTCCTGTTCAGACAGAAGACTCTGCACTATTGGCCTCTTTTGCCCTGGTTGAGTGAGTTTACAACTAAGCAGGAATTTTTCTGGCTTACACTGAGCCTGGTTTACCTGCACAGACAGCACTGAAATATTTGCACCTTTGAATTACATATTTTTCTCTGGGATCAAGCCAGCAGCAGAGCTAATCCTCATTCATTACATCATTAATTCTTATCTCAACTTCAGAACTATTTTAAAGAAGCATAGAAGCCTCTGACACTTTTGGGCATGAATGGTTTCTTGTTCCCACATATTGCCATTAATTATGGAAATTAGTGTTCCAGCCTTAACAGCCAACCATAGTCATCACAGCAGGGCTTTTTTGTGTGTGTATGTGAAGACAAAAAACTCACCTATATTTTCAAAGCACACTTTCAAGAAATAACATATGAAATGAAGTGTTTTTAAAAAAACACCCTTGATGTGTTCTTGCATTCTGTGTAAATTTGACTGTACTGTTTTTGTTTATGCTCAGAGTTCACACAACTTATTTAGTAAAAGGTCTGGTCTGGAAATACAGATTCCAGAAAGAATGGGATTTCACTTAGCTTTTTCTGTGTCTTATGGAATCATGTAAGTGTGCTAGTGTTCACCTGTGTATTCCATTTTAATAATATTTGAACCCTTGATTGCATGGAATTACAGGGGATACAGCAAGAGTGGTATGAAGTTGGGTTAAATCCCTTAGGGGATGATGAAAATACGTGCCAAGACAGGGCACAGACACCTGATAGGGGTAGTAACTATGCCAGATAATTTCCTTCTTGGACTACTAAATAAATTAACCAGGAAACACAAATCCCTAGGAAATCAGACTCCCAACATTCTGATCACTCTGAAATTTGTTATTTTTAAATTAGGGGTTGGGTAGGAAAGTGCCACCCCTAGCTTATGTTTAAAAGTACTTTCAGAATATTTAGAATATACTTAACCATACTGCAAGACTGCCCTCCCAAACTTGGAGATATGTTCTGCCTCTTAATTTTCTGCCTGAAAGAACTTTTCATTTGCTTGGGTTTTGGTACTGTTGGCAGGTGCTGAAATTAGGCAACCCACAGCCTGTGCCATCAAGGGTCTGTGGGAGTGCAGGCATGAGGGAGGCAAAATGTCTGATGACATTTCCTCTGGAGGAAGAATTTAGGCAGCGACCCTGCTGCCATCAGCACATACAAGCAGCTCCACTGAACCAAGTGAAACCAGTCACAAACAGGCAGCAGGACACAGATGTTTTAACGGCATTGGAATATCTGTTCCTCAAAGTCACTGATAAGGAATACTTCACTTGACAAGAACAACATAATATAATCCTTGCTTTACTGTGGCATCTGAATAAAATTGCAGGCGGACACTTTTGTTAGCATGGTTCCTAATGAAGATATACAGGACTCTATTTTTGGAGAGCCTCTAACAGGTCTTGTGACAGCTCATGGAGATTTATTCTGCAGGATGTCCTCAGACATCTACTGGTATTCCATGGTCCTACAGACTTCGTTCTGATGCATCTCAGGAGAGAAGGCTGCCTATTAACTCCTCTAGTGTGAAGTATTAACTGATGGCCTTGCGCTACGTTTTGTCATGCATTAAGCTTTATCCAGTCACTTAAAAAATCAAACCCATGCCCATGTATTCTGAATTCTTAATAGATATTTTACCAATAGTAACAGGAACATTTCTTGCCTTAACACCAAAAAAAAATCAGTTTTTAAGAAGCTGAAATACTAATCAATGATGCTTTAGGCTGGCTTTTTTTTTAATACTACATTAAAAAAGTTCTGAAAATGTTTGTATCCCCAAAAGTCTGTTGAAAAAAATGAAATCTTCTTCTCCCAGACCACAGTGTGGTGAAATAAATTAGTATAATGATTTATGTTTACGGTTTTAGTCAATTCTGATAGAGATTATAGAGACAAAATGACAAACTGCCTTAGAGGTAAACTTAAATCATGTCAGCCAATCTTTAGTTTTTCCTTACTCTAATTGCTCCTCTTGTTCATTTATCTTCCTAGGCAATCTTTAGAAGAAATACTAGTTTAATCAGTGCATGTGCAAACCACCAGAGATAAAAAGTNATGCTTTTGCAGTTACATTGGATAGTTGCTCTCGAATATTCATGATTGCTTTTAAGCACGAGTAATTTCATATTATTACAGAAAAGTAATGCAAATAATTAAATGGCAGAATGAAATACTATATTACAACAACTGTGCAGCATATAATCAGAAGAGATTAATTTTAATTTCCCTTTCTATGGTTTTGCAATCAATACAGTTTTGCATCTCACAGCATACAGAATTTCTTAGCTTGGTATAGCTTTATTGCTGTTAATCTTATCTTCCTCTCACTCAAGAGAACAGTTTTGCCACTCACGTTGAGAGAAGTAGGTTCAAGCCATTAAGCTCTGCTTCCACAAATGTGGAAGTGCTTGGCATAAAAACACATGCAAATGTGTGAATCTTTGCAGAGTAGAGACATAAGACAACGAATAATCACTGGCTTGAGAGCATCCTGGGAATAAATTAATTCAGACCACTCTGTGCATTTCTGCAAAGTTAAGGCCCTTGAATGCAGAGGACTGCACTTTCTTAAAATTCTGCAAGTCTAATTCTGCAACAACATGCAGTGGCTCAATTTTAGAAGACTATTTCAATGGCTATATTTTGGTTGTTTTTCTAAAGAGGCCTATCAGTTGGATAAATCTCATTAAAGGGAATTTTGCCCTTATAAGGCTTCCAGGATCCAGACTTTCTGGGCAACTCAGATTAGAATCTGATCTCAATAGCTAGTTTTTTCAAAATACATCTGTGTGTCATTACTTACAAAACTAATCCCAGAAACTTGAATCAGACCTTATATGTGAGAAAATGAAACCATATTTTCAAATACTTGCTGGATTGGGCCCTAATAATTTTTTTTTAATGTCTATTCAGCATATATATAAATTTTTGGTATATATATCATCATAAACCTTGATCCTGTGTCTCTTGCTCTACAAGGAGGAGAGACATTTTTAAGCAAAAAGAATACAGCAGTATCTATAATAGGGTCATTGGCTTACATCTCATTATTACACAGCATCCTTGCCAAATATATAAGCACTGGAAGGAAAATATGCTTTCTTCCTAATTAAGAAATTAGAGAGCAAAGATAAAAGTAGAGCATCTCCATTTCTGGACAACAGAGACATAACTCATGTCAGATGCTGCAATTCTTATCACTTTCTCATTATGCACATTTATCATGGTCATTCATCTACTTATCAGGTCTGCACAATGGTACAAACATCAAAAAAGCACAAACAGCCATAAGGCCTCTAAAGGAGCATGACTTTGTGCCTGACCTTTGAAAATATATCAAAACCACTTAATGTTCTGTCTCAGAGACAGCAAATGATGTAAATTTCAAAGATTAAAGACAAGCCTGCAGAATATATATGTGAAAATATATTATTAACATATTTTTAATGGTCCATGTCTCTTTTTTCATTGCTTTCCTAGGTAAGCCAGCCTCTCAAATGTTTTAAATTGCCACTACATTCCCAACAAAAGCAAGTCCCAGCCATGCCAGTTTACACAAACTAAGGATCAAACCCATGCTCATTTTTGAAAAATGGCCAGGTCTGGATCCTGTTGTCCTAGGGCATTAAGAGAGCCTGACTACACTCTGGGAACAGCACAGCTATGCCAGTGAGAAGGTAGGAGCAGGTCCTACCCAGTGACCTCAACACTGCTGTGTGTGGAAGCACCACAGCCTTTTCCGTGTGTCCTGCAGGGACTTCATGCACAGGCTTGTAGCCTGGCTACATGGGTGACCAGATAAAAATACAGGTTTCTCTCTGCTAACTTTGTCAAGTGATCAACAGGTTCAATAAATCAGAACTGTATTCTCTAAGAAAACCTAACTCCACTCCCAGAGCACATTGACAAGCCGATTTTTACAGCTGTTGTTTGTAAGGATGACTGTCAGAAGAGCAGAGCACGGGGCGTAAGACTGGTCCGAGACTTGCTGGTTACTACTACTGGAAGCGGGTGGGAAGTGAAGGAAATGGCTGAGCTTCAGCAAGCTGGTGTCCTTGTATCCATGTTGTATACCCTTTGATCAGCTCCTGGGGGAAAAGACAGCTGGGTAAAGGCATCCTGCCTTCTTAGCCTGTAAGGCACAGGCAAGATAACGTGGAATGGTAGAAATCACTGAAGCAGACAACTGTCCACCCTCTCTGGATTACTCCTCACATCTCCTCAGGGTCTCACATTGGGAGCTGGCAGCCCGGGGAATGTGCTAGGTACAGGCAGTTCTCATGGACACTCAAACTTCCTGATACATTGCTTCTGAGTACATTTCTACAAGTTTATCTGAATGAGAAAAAAGAAACAGAACACTGTCCAAGCATTCTTTTTACAATAAAATGAAATATGAGTAAGGCACCTGACATGAAGCTCATTTCTGTTTTTGGTACAAAGACACACAGTGATTGTGGGACCTCAGACATAATTTTAGATTTCTAGAAGAAATTGAACTGAATGTTCAGAACAATCTAACAAATATAGCCTCTTTGTGAGATATTTAAGAACAAATTATAATCTTGCAAAATTATAAGTAGTCTAAATTTTGTGATGAATCATTAATTTAGTTGATTTAAAATAAAAATACATGTTGCCTACTTACAGCTTTTGCTGTAAATGTCATATCACTAGACATGCTGTGTGACACCTTCACTGAATGGCTTCAGCATCATACTCATAATAAGCACCTAAAACATCACAAGGAGTTGGAAGGTGATCAGACAAGAGCAGGCAAGATCTCCTGATTTAATCACTGCTTTAACTTCCGAGCACTGCAAAAATACATGTACCCTGGCTGCTTTAGAGTTAAAAGATGTTGTGCCACAAATACCTACCTAAAAGGATGGCTGTGTTTGTGGTCCTACAAGAAATAATTTCAGATGGGAACAGTGTCACTGTGAACTCCAACTTAGACTTCTTTGATGTGATCTTCTGAAGACATGGTGTGACACCAAATACAGCTGATCTTAGCAGTTCCCCAGTGAGTGTCATTAAACTATACAGGATGTATGACCCATAATGGAGAGATGAGGATGGAACAATAAACATGAAGCAAAAAAGAAGGTAGAGTAGTAGTCTTGGAAATCACAAAACAAGGGTAGAGAAAATCTTTCCGCTTGATCCGAGAATCAGAACAGAACAGGACTTGTCAACATCTCCAGCCTAAAAATGTTGCCCTGCAGGAACAACCTTTGTAAGAAAGGCCATAACCTGTAGAGCTATTAAAATTCAGACCTTATTTTCCTGAGAATGATAGAAAAAGTCCAAACAAAAGTGTTTGGACTTTTGCTATAGGGATGATTGGCTATGACAACGAGGATGCCATTATAATGATATGTGAAATAGGTCACCTAAACCCCACCCTTTGGTACATATCACTGCATAAGCCTTGATCTTGTAGAATAAGGCTATCAGTGGCAAGTGAAGGCACACAGCAAAAAACCCTTATGAAAGAAAATCTGTTTCTGTTATTGATCCCATGAGACCACACAGCCCATTGTTTCTATTTTCACTGGACTCTTGCTGGGGCTCTGCAAGGATTTACAACTTTAGCACAGGATAATCAATTCAAATACTCTGAAAGCACAGCTCTGAAACTATCCAATCAAAACCAAACTGACAGTGACAAAGAGATAAAGTGTGTGTTTGGAAGCTGCACACTGACATTACCAGAACTAGAGAATGCAGCGGCATTGCGTCACGAGGCAGAATCAAAATGTATGGGCAGAAGACAGGCTACTAATGTGCTCAGCAGAAAGAGATTAAAACTGAATGATGATAGGATAAACATCACTGTTTTACAGACTGTCCAGATGGTTAATGACACTGATCCTTTTACACCACTTCCCACGCGCGTATAACAGGCCTGAAGCCTAGGGGGGAAAAGAAAACACCCCTGAGATTGTAATACAGCAGTAAGTTCTCCTTTTTGCCCATGTTTGTTGGGTTTTGGTTGTATTGATAGAGTGTATCACATACAACCTATTAGCAGAAAACACTGAACCTAACCTAAAGGTCCAGTAAGTTATACACAGAATACTCTGAGAGGGTTTAATGAAGAAAAATATACTTTAAAGTTTAATAAACAGCAGTTTGTTGGTTTGTTTGCTTGTTTGTTTTTAAGAGAGACTTACAGTCCCAAATGCCTATAAGCAGATAATTCAAGCCCCAGAATGGAAAATACAATATAATTGCATAATTGGAAGTGTATATAATTGTATAATCTTATTTCAGTGGTGGTATTAATATGATCTGCTAGTATTAAGTATGACATCTTTTGTGAATCTCAAATCTAATTTGGGGGAATTAATTTACTACTATTTTTGCACTGCTGTAAGGCATAGGCTGCATTTCTTAATTTCCTGCTCCTAAAATATTTACCTTTCTGGAAGGTTAGGTCACAGGGTAAAAAAACTTGCAATCAAGAAGGTGGTCTTATAAGTGGCAAATTTAAAAAGAAAAGGAGTGAAAGCTGTCATCTAACAGACCTGCCTTGTAGAGATGCAAATCAGAACAATTGAAATAAATGAGTAACTCCTGCAGCTTTGTAAAGCTACCAACTAACGGCAGCAGACGCTCACACCGAGACAAGATTCACAGTTCTTCTAGGCAGATCATTGGCAACATTTATTCAATCACAACAAGATCTGTTTAAGTATGAAATTTTAAACACACAAAATTAACACCTAGAGATCACTGTAGGAATATATAAAACATAGAATTTAAAAATAAGTGCTATCTTGGTCAGTGACAGAAGCCCTCAGTTGTGTTGCGGGCTGCCAAATGGTATAAGCAGTATAGACAAAGCATGATGGGGCAATAGATCACAGTAATAACATTTGCAATAAACAATAACAGAACAAAGCAGACATCTATAAAAATCCCATGAGGAATTTGCCTTATCCATAATTTTTCTTTACATTTGAGAAACTGTGTCAGGAAAGCCATTACAGCCAATGGCACCAATTAATTTCTGCAACTTTTAATGACATGTTTCTGGGTAAAAACCTCAGATAATACCCCAGGCTCATGATTGATAGAAGCCTGTGTTTGATTTGTACCAGACTGTTGATTTTTTTAGTATTTTTAAAGAGTCCCAGTGCAGCCAATCAAGCAATCAACATGAAATACTCAGATCTTCTCTTGTAAAGTACAAGGAAACAGAAAGACACTGGGACTTCCCTCATAAAGTTGACAGAATATTGGTGATTTTATTTCAGTAGCTCTCCAGATGATGGATGACCCAAATTTTTATTCCAGAAGCAAATGATAGCCAAAAAGAAACCCTGAATTCTCTTGCCATTCTGGATATTATTTTACATCTGGAAGGGCTATTGAGATGCAGAGGAGATAAAAATAATTGATTTTGAGAAGTGAAACATGAGAATAAACTGATTTCATGTTTGGTTTTCTGGTTTTCAGCTAACCAACTGGTTTCAAGAGTATTAAAAAAAAAAAAAAAAAAAAGCTTGGAATCTTTTATTTATCTCATACACAAACATGGAGAATTTAGAAAATGCAAACACAATTCCCAATTATTTTCCAGAAATTGTTCATGAACGTCATTCCCTTATACTTTGAGACCAGTTATAAAATTCAACTGCCTGAAAACAGAGGTAGGGGGATCTTTGCTGCCTAGTGAGCTTCGTACACCCACTGTGATAGATTCTTATATCCCCACCTCTGTAACAGTAAGACATTCATAACCACTGTGATATTGCTATTAATTAACGATTAAAATCTCTCAGTGAAAACACAGGAAATCATATGTGTGTGAATCAATTCCCCACGGCAGCTGAGTATGCAAGAAAATTGTTCATACATGTGGCCTCTCTGTGAGTGTGAGTGTTGGGGGTGATGCCCGGACACCACCGCTTTCAGCATGAACAAAAACAGAGAGAAAGTGGCAGGGGCTGGTTTTCTTAGTGACCTGCTCAGCAGTGAGTGCTGTAATCTCCCCTGGCTGTTCTCATGGATAGCCAGCCAGGCCGACAAGCAGTGCTGGGATACAGCCAGACAGGCCTGTGGAATCTGCCCTATTGCTCCCGCGTGGCCACGTCCTGCTGGGCATGGGGAGCAGCAAACCCACAGACCTCAGACCTTGTCAGAGAGCCCAGGCAAGTCACCATGTCCAGGGCTTCTGATGGAGGCTGGGATGCGTATCCCTCAGGCACTTCCTGGAATCTCTGTCACAATCTGTCTGTAGCTGCTGGTGCCTCCATATGCCTCCTAAATTCCTACAGATGGGATGTGTGCCCTCACTTCCCGTGGAGAATACACCACGGGATGGTCCCTCTGAAACTTAGATCTTAGGACAGCCTCACCATAACATTTCTTGTTATGAACTCAGTTTAATTTCTGAGATCTGTGGCTTTGACATTTGGTGATTTTTAACTGCAGGTAAATATGCAACAAGAGCATGGTTCTCACTCATGAAATCACCTCGGGGGGTTGCAATAACACAAATTTAATTGATTTATTTGGAATATCTTCTGAATGCTGTAAAGTTTTGAAATACTATAAATAAGAAGATGTAGCATGAGCAGCAAATAACAGATCACAGTAGTGACGTTTGGTGAACTGTACTTCTCAAGATTAGTACTGATACTGGTACCTTACTACTGAGACAGTATTTATTTTATTTCCCTCTCACTGCTGATCAAGATCTCAAACTACAAGCACTAATGGTAATACACTGTTTAGCTGCCAGGAAGGATCATACCAGCTCAAAGAAAAGGGCAATTCTACCAAATTTAGTACATGGTGGGGAGTTCAGAACTGCAAATCCTATGAAATGAAGCTCTTGGAAATCAAAATAACTCTCCCTAAAAAAATTTCCTTTTACTGTTTTTGTTCATATTAAAAATATATAAAAAATCTTGTCTGTAAGTCCCTCCCTGCTTTAAAAAGTTACAGTCTTCCTTCCAAAACCAAGCAGATTTTCTTATTTCCTTTGGACAAAAACATTTGCCATGAAAATCTTTATTTAAAACTTCTTTCATTACAGGAAATCCTTGTTGTATTATCTATCAAAGGGGTCACATCTGCTATCAGTGCCTAAAATAAAACTGTCATATAACTATGATCTCACTTGAGGTTAAAATTTGACTCTTGTAATGTCTTCTACAAGAATTTTCAAGTTCTTCTTGTCCCAAGAATTGTCCCTTTCATTTTCTTAGTGTTTTCTCTTTGAAGAATAATTATCTACCATAGAAAAACAGTATCTGCTCTCATGCATATCAGATATGACAAATTCAAAGGCTACAAGTATTAATAAATAACTATGTTTAATTTTATTGTCAGAGCTATCAAAAGAATACCCCAGGACCAGCAGCTCTGATATTAATTACTGTGTAATGACCAGGAAAGTGATTTTGGGAAAAAAGCCACCAGATTTTGGATACAAGCATCCTATTTTTCTTTCTTGTTGTTGCCTTTGTGGCAAGTACTGGGAATACTCAAACCAAAAATTAAATATGCCACAGATGACTCAAGTAAACCTGTGTTTGTTTTGTGAAAAGACGGGTGTTTCATCCCAGAGCCTAATTCAGTAGATTTATCTGCTACAATTACAGTGCTTTGATCACTCCAGAATAGGCGGTGTAGTGTGGGGTGTAGCTGTCCTTTTCCAATTCACTCTCCTTATCAGGATACATGTCTGTTGATTTGTGGGAAGCTGGCTGTTTTTCGTTCCTGACAAACTCCAGTGATTAAAATGTAGTGGCTTGCTCTTGTTCCCCTGATAAAGGTGACAGCTGCAGAGTTTCCAGTGTTAGTGGATATGGTCCATGCAGATTGCTTTTTAATGAAAGCAATATATTATCTTACCTAGAGGCCCTGCAGCCTTACCTTGTTAATGTATTCTAGCTTGGCACCACATTCATCTATAAATTAGTTGTATTAAACATGCTTCTTACTATTTATCCAGTCTCTAAAGAGTTGTGGTTCTTTTGGTTGGGGTTTTTGGGTTGTTTGGGGTGTTTTCTTTTAGTTTATTTTGTTCATAACTTAGCTTCATACCTGCTCCAGCAGCACCATCATACACACAATGAGCAGTGGTGTAGAGTTTTCAGAAGAATATCAAGGATTAAATAATGCACTCAGACACTGTGAGCCTGTACTTGATGACTTGATAGTCCTTCATATTTAGCCATTCAAATATGAACTAAAGGATGTGGAATTAACAACATTTGATTTTAAAACCGTATCTCGAAAGGTTTTCCTCTTCATTTTAAAACCAGGGTGATTTGGGTAAATTTGTAAAATAAAACAAAAACCAACGTTAAACTAAACAAAGTTTGCTTCAATTCTGTAATCATATTTCTTTTGAATTGTCTGAAACACAGCAGATTGAAAATTCCAGTTGCAGTGTATGCTTTAAGAAAATACTGCAGATCTCTGGAATACCCAAATGTCAAATTCGTTATCACCAAAAATAGTCTGTTCTTCAGATATAAGCAGTGTCACTGCAAATAATTTATATTATTTTCAACAACCTTCATCCAGAACTAAACTTCAAACAAGGACTGGAATATTATTTAGAGACCAACTTCTGTTCTTGTATTAGAAGTATTTTTCTAGCAAAAGATAAATATATTAGTTGAATTTCTTTCATAAAATACACATAAAAATAAAGCATTTGAATTACATTTCTGTTACTTATTCCTAAATTATAATGAAAATCTAGTACATTGGTATAATCCAAAGCTGATCATTACATTATTTTACAAATCTTTTGTTTTTATCAGAACTAAAAAAAGAAGAAATGATTCAATAATCCCAAAACATGTGAGCTGTAAACTACAGTGAGAATGTTTTATTGATCTTAAAAACTAACTATGCCTGGGTCAGTTCAAAGACTTTTTCAGTGGTGGGCATTCTGCATTTTGTATTTGAAATACTGGAATTTACCTCCTTTAGCACGTCTGTGTGTCTTTGCTCTGTTTGTATCTTTTTTAACAATGCATGCACAGTAGGCAAGATAAGTAAGGGATTAGTAAAGGATTAAAGGAAAGCCTTTGATTTATATACACTCTAAACACTGCCTCCACAGTTAATTTTTTGAATTTTTGCCTTTTGTTGGAAAGATAACAAAATAGAGTAAAATTTTATTTCCTTCATCTAAACCAGCACCCCTCTTATCTTTCCATTTCCCTAAAAAATGCCCTTTCTAGACATTTTATAAAAATAAGAATACTCCCTACAGCAGCTTTGATGTGAAGTATTTATTTATTTTCTGTCTTGCTTTTGTTTACATTGTAAATTTTAAAGTCATCTGGACCTGTCAAGTTTTCTTGTTTCAAGGGAATAAATTGTCATCTTTTCGTTAAATACATAGCATCCATTGAGCCTGTGAATGCAGAGATAAAGACAGAGAAAGAAAGCATGTAAACCTGTAATTCTGAGAAGGGCCATAAAGCCTTCTGGTCACTTAACCCGGAAATACCAATTCGCAGCTGGAGTGGGAACTGCACTTTCTCATGCTCCCTTTTTTTTTTTTGGCAAGGTTTCTTTCTAAAAACAGATTCACTTTTTCCCCATGACAAATATGTGAGAGGTATTAAAGACATAAGTACCTTATACATAAAAGAGTGCAACCTTGCACTTTTTACATTGTCTTTGAAATTAACAAAAAGGCTCCACCTTCCTAAGCTACTTCAGGCATGTTTGCTCCCTCTCACAAAAATGCAATTTATTTTTGTTTTCTTTGTAAACATCTAAAGTCCAGATTACACCACGCTGACGTCTGAATCATATGTAAATAACTGAGGTCATGTTCAAAGATCTAATGCTTGAGAAGGTAGATTAATATCGTGGGTGAATTCGAGTCTTCAGAAGCCAATTTGATTTTTGGTTTTGCTGGGAACAGTGTCATGAATTCATGCAGGTACAGACCTTAGCAGCACTAATTTAACACATTATGCCCTCTGCAGCTATCTAAGAAGGCTGCTTGCATGTACTATGCACCATCATTCAACTGCTTAGTACTCAAGCTGATTTTCTGAATGAGTGCCTGTCTTAGTAGAATTGGTTCTAATAAAATGGAAAACTTTTCTAATAAAATGGAAAAATCTTTGTAATTGAAAATTTCTTTTAAGTATTAACTTACAGATTGCTCTTTCTATTTTCTATAATAGTATTAGTGTTGCTGTCACTCCACTGCCATATTTTGTGGACAATTCATGGTAAACCATGTGTTTCACAAGTCTAAACTGCATTTTATTTCGGCAAATTCTTGCATTTCTTTCTCATAAATAAAGAACTCAGTAACTGATAAGTGATGGGTAAAGAGCTTGTAAAATTAGGTATTATGAACTGCAAAGTTTGATAATTGTGTAGAAAGCAATCAAATGAAGCACTGGCATTCTCATCCCACTAGGAGATATTAAGCATCACAGTTAATATATTCTACATCTTGCCTTTCGCTTGCTTACACAGCCTTTTGAGCACACAGTCTCAAACCTTTAGGATGTATTCCATCCTCTTTTTGTTCATCATCTGTGCCTCAGGGACACACAGACAATAAACCAGACAAAACTCTGGGCCTCCCCAGCCTCCAGCAAAAAGGCAACAGCCAGGCCCTGAATGCACTCCTTCTGCCCCAGAGAAGGCTAGAAAGATGAGGAGACGTGATGCAGCAAAGACAGAGGATATGACACCACCATCAGGGAAAAGCAGGGAAAAGTACAAAGGCTCAAAAGGTAAAAAAAGAGTTTTCATTTTGTGCCCATTAATCATTCAGACAACTGTACAGGTCCACAAAACATACACAAGCAAACCCATAGAGTGCTGATTGCAGCATTTGTTCTTTACATATAACCAACCATTGCTTTGCAAATTGGTTCCTCTGATATATTTTGCCATAAATAATCTGCTTAAAGTTAACATTAGATACGCTATATGGGCGGCTCTCCACTATCTTTTTTGTATATTGCCATTGCACAAAGAGATTTTGATTGACAAAATAACACACTAGTATAAAACAAGCAAAAATGCCATGCTATAAATCACAGCAGAAAGAAAAGAGATTATCAAACAACTAAATAATGCAACCCACAGCAAAACATACCAGTAAATCATACAAAGCAGGGTAAATTAGATAAAACTGTCCATATACAATTACACCAGTTGGCTCCCACAACAGCCTTTAAATGTGACATGTTATTTGACATGTATGCAATTAGGGCTTAAAATCAATTTTTTTCTATTCCATTTAAAATAAAAAATGTACTATTTCCAAATCAAATGCCACCTTTTTAGTCAAGATGGACAAGAAATAGTATCAGGTTAGCAGCAGCATCTCAGCAGCATAATGCAAGCCAGAAAAGAATGGCTTCCCTGAATGCTGTGAAAGACCAGATCTCAGATCATTATTCAAGCACCCTATTCATGCTTATTTATTATTCCAACCTTTTTCCCCCCACAGAGGGCTTATTTTAAAACCAGGACCCACTGTAAAGTAAAAACCTCTAAAGCATAATTATACGGATGACACATAAAATATCAAAGAAGGTTTAGCTCTTTCCAGGTAGATGTGCACTGTTAGAGAGCCACGGCTCATGGGAGAGTGACAGAAGTGACATCCTGGTACTGCACTGAGCATAGAGATGGGAGGAGGAACATCATGGATATGATGTTTCAGGGCTGTCAGATTCACATTCCTTCTGTGCCACAGTACTTTTACCAGAAAACCCAGAGCAGCAGTGCTCTGCTTCTTTACCCAGTTATGAGAAACATTAAAAACATTGACTTGTTTCAGTGAAAGTTTGAGCATGAAGGTCATTAGAAACTTGTTCAGAGTTCAGCATCACTGGGTGATAATTGCCAGCCCAGTCCCAGCCTCCTTATGTTTTTTGGCTACCCACTGATATGTGGGAACATCAAATGGCTCCATGGCTTCAGGCTGACAAGTGGGTGACATGATGTCACCTGAAGGTTGCAGAGACATGTGGGTGCAAGGAAGTGCTCTTGGCTTCTGGCTTTTCCTTACTTTTATCTGTTGTCTTTCCAGCCAGAGAGAGAGGCTTTCACTCCCCATGTTCACAGTCTGCTTGCGTGGCTTTTCCAAAAGTAGCCCATTCTCTCCACCCAGGCTGTTCTGTCTTCTCCTGACTCCGCTTCTGCCACGACTACTAAGACACTCTACCTAGGGACAGTAAGGTGGACAAACATGCTTACAGAAGGAGGTGACAGTAGGTAGCAGACTATGCAAAAACAAGAGACCTGCAAATGTTCCTGTGCTGCAAGGAGCCACAATCCCAGTTTTAGATCCCAATCTCTGCAGAGTTTGTGTTGCAGGGGCACATTGGTATACCCATGCTGTGCTCTGGCATGCAGCAGACTTCTGCCCCAGCTGGTCGTAAGCAAGTTCAACTTGGTGAATATCTTCTCATGCTTCCCCAGATATGGATGAGCTGCACAGCTCTGGAGAAGATAGGTAACTATGATCTCAAATTCTTAAGTTATATTTTTCCTCATTTTTACCTCCCTGGCAGTCATCTTCTGTCTGGCTTCTCCCTGTTTATCCAAAGCAGGCTGTGCTGACAAAACAACAGTTCTGAGAGTTTGAGGACTCCATCTGAATCATTAGTGTAAAGTTAGCATCATTCTCTCTGTCCTCATTGTGTTTGGCAAAGAAAGAAAGCTTTCTAATCCCCAAGAGAGAAAGATGACAAAATTATTCACACACACACACACACACAAAAAATAAAAAATTCAGATATTTCCCTTATACTTAAAAAGATGGACTCCATAAGGATCAGCTGTGCACTAATGTTGACATTTCTTGTACATTTTCCTATAGAGAAAAAATTCTCCAGAAACGCACATTGTACAAAGCTTTTAAATAATCCAATGACCACCTCAAGATTCTCTAAACCAATATTGGCTCCTTTATGCATAAAAATTATTGTTATTGGAATAGGATTATATATGTCCTGGCATTTTTATCTCCTTTTTTCCTTGTAGTCTATGTATTACCCTGACGATTTCTAAGAAGTTAAAAAGGGAGCAGTTTACAATTTCCACACAAATTTTTTTCCAGGTCACCACGAAACTTTTGGCTCATTTGGGGAATCAAATATAATATATTGCACCTGAAGAGAGCCTCCAAAAGTTAGACAGTTGCACAAGGGAGAAAACCCAGAAAACTGCTAAACATCACAAGTAAATAAAAATAGCGGGGGCTTGCCATTCATTCTTCTTTCCCTTTCTGTCTTCTCTCTGAATAGTGGGGCTGTTGCATCCGGAATTGGGTTTATTTTATGATACGGTAAATAATACTTGCTTATTAAATACAAATGGAACAAGATTGAACTATACATAACCACTCTTCACTCTTTTATTCCTGTAGAGAACATGAAATCTCTGGAAATGATAATTACTAAAACAAACTGTTCTGCAGTGATAGCTGTAATCATGGTCATACTTTAAGACTGGGTATTACACTGGTTTCCTCTCGAATCCTTCTGTGCACTATCCTGTTGGCATTAGTCCTGTGCTGTGGAATCACACTCAAGAGATAAAATTAATTCTAGTGATGAGTGATAAATCAATTCTTCACTGTGTTGCCTTTGATTCTGTGATTAAAAAATGCTGCCTAGTTAGGGAAAGCTCTTTCTGTATCTTTTTTAACCATTTTCATTCAATACACTTGATAAGCAAAGGACAAATATTTTGGAGAGTCCTCATTTCAAACTCTCGATTTATGAGGGTTGCAAACAAATTACCTTCCTGGAAAGTCAGACAAGACTGAGAAAATTACACCCTTTGAGGACAGTTTTCCTGGATACACAGGAAGAAACTAAATCTTACTGCATTTCTCTTACTTTCTCTTTGAGGCCTGTCCATTCCAAAAACCTGCAAGACCCAACTGTGCCTTAGTAAACGTGGTTAAACCACCAGATGTGCTTGCACAAGTCACTGGGCGTGATGGGGAAAGGCCTTTTCTCAGACAGCCTGTTGCAGGGCAGGAGGATTGAGGGGGGGACCCGGAAAACTACAGCTGCTCACACTAACGCGTCTCCTGGGTTGCCAAGCTTAATTTTATTTTTGCAGAGGGCACGCACGCCTACCTCCGACGGCAGGAACCTTCCAGCGCACCCTTCAACTCAGGAACAGCACTTGAAAATTCTATTTCCTCCCTCCGCTTCGCTCGGTCCCCGCTGGTAGGCGGCAAAAGAAGGCGGGAAGGGTCGGGGCAGCGCGGAGGGGCGGCGGGGCTGGCTGCGGATCCCGGCCTCTCCTGCGTCCCGAGGGCCGGGACAGCCCCGCCACCGCCGCCTCCGCCTCGCCTCTCCGCGGGGAGAGGGCCCCCTCTGCTGCTCTCCTGGAGGAAACGAGCTTCCCGGGAAATGCGCGCTCCTGCGCACGGCCGGCGGCGTTGCCTCAAGACAGAGGCTGGAGCCTCGCGTCTCACCTGCTGCGGGAGATGCCCGAAAGAAGCTTTGGCATCTCTTCTTCCCAGCGCGGCTGAGTGGGAAGAAAGAGGTGATTAGGGCACCTCACAGGATATTTTCACCTCCTGTGCCCAAAGCTACCTACCTGGCCGCGCCTCAGTCTGATGCTCTGTCATATCACCTGGCTGGGCATTTTTTCTCCCCCTTCGTAGCTGCTGCTACAAAAGCCTTGATGTGAAAACACGGTAGTGCAGTCACTCTTCACGTGTGGGCAGCCTCTTAGCTGTGAAAAAGTAGGCAGTTTTACAGTCCTTATTTATGATGTTAGCAGTAAGTCAATATACCATACAATCAATACACAATCAATTTTCATAACTGGAGGGAGACAGAAGGGCAGAACTCAGCAGTCATCTTCCCAGTCTTGCAGTGACAAATGATTATATGGCAGTTCTGCTTATAAAACACCACTCCTGGTGGATCACGTAAAAGATCAGGTCACCTACTTAATGCATGAGAAGGGGCACTGATCTTACTACACCGAACAAGTTCTGAGCCAGTCTGCCTTCAGTGTTGTGACGGCAGCTGTATTTACTCAAGGAGTAACACTGCTTCTTATTGAACCTCCTTGTTTTGTTACTGTCCTTTGATAAGCTTATCTGCTTCCAGTCTCTGCATGGGCATCTCATTGCTCATGGCTATAGTCAGGAAACCCAGGGAGAGGGTTCAGATAAGGTCTTACCAAATATTAGAAATGTACCCTCTTCTCGCTTTTACTCTTTGATTGGCAGCTGCAGACAGTCAGTGCTGTAGGAAGCTCAAAGACTGACAGGAATTGAAAGTTCATAATGCCAAATAGCAAAAGAGCAAAAGCTGAGAAAATCCAAACTCAGATAAAGAAAAAAATCACATTGCAGAATACCCTCACCTCTCTATCTCCTAGGGGCTACTCAAGATATTCTCTGGGTTTTACCAAGTGTGCTCTTTAAGCCTGATGCATTCATGAAAATACAGCAACTGTAAGTGGAGAGACAACCCCATCTGACTAAAAGTATGACAGACAAGGTTGTGAAGGCTTGTGGTCATTGCATGAGCAGAAACAGAGCTGGCAAGCTGCTGTGAGAGAAGTTGTTACTATTCTTGTGTCTTTTTCAGGTAGCAATGAAAGAGAAAAGATGTTTTAGATTGGGTCAGCTGTAATGAATACCTGGGTTGTCAGGTACTGGTGTAAAAAACAGCCTGAAGAAAACTGTGGTCATCCAAGCTGTTTCCTCTACAGCTAGTGGACATGCACCAATTCCTCTGGCTAGCAGAAGAAGTCAAACCAGGACACTACCTTTTCCTCCATGGCTAGAAAGGCTGTCTTGCAGCTTGAGAAAGAAGAGAGGTTTTTTCCTAAAACATGTTTCCTTTTTTGTCATAGACAAAAATAAAACCAGTCTGCTTCTACTGAGATCCTGTGTGGTTTTCATTTTCTAATAGGTTTGGTTACATATTTTAAAATGCTCTGATAAAGGTGATAAATTTGGGTGTCATTTGTCTCTGAAGCAGATCGAAAGCAAAAAAGCAAGTTCATCTCCAGTGGAGGCCAGTGCACATTTTGAAATAAAACATGTTGCCAAAGGGTGTTTCAGAGACCTGTACAGGCATGTTTCTGGAAGTGCTCTGGGCACTACTTGCACCAGGCACAGTACTAACATTTGGCACCACCCCTCAGGGCCTTGTTCGTCATTTCATAGTCCTCTCTTCCAATCCCTTCCTTTTTCTGCAGTTCTGTTACACAGTTCTTTTCTGACACCGAGTTTTGTATTTGTCAGTGCATAAATAGAACTAGGACTGTAAAAATATTCAGCTTGGCAGCCAGGCTTGGCAGTTCCAATCAATTAGGGCTGGAAGTCATGATGGGATGGAGAAGGCAGCCCAGGCCCAGCGTGTGTAAATGCTCTCATGGCCCAAAAATTCTCTTGGCAACCCCAGCCCCAAGCGATTCAGGCTGCTTAAATTACTGTGTTTTCCAGTGTGCCTGTGCTGGTCTACTTTGTTTGCCTCACACTTCTCGGGTTAGTGGTACCTCAAGGATTGTTTCTGTGGTGCTGACAAAGCATCTACTTACCTTGGGGCCTGAGGGTGAGCAACAGGGATAAGAGAGGTGGCTGACAGATCCCTGGTGCGCATTCCCTGTGGATCAGTATGGGTGCCCTGAGGTATAAGGTATGAGAGGAACTGCAGAAGTGCATGGCTTTCTGGACAGCCTTCTGTGGTTATGTCAGTCTGCACAAAAATGGAGAAGGTGGCACTTCTAGCTCAGCTCCACTTGCAATCTCTTCAGCTTCCACAGTGAAGTATGGTGCAGCCCAGACAAGCCATGGAGAAAATCCCCATAGGATTTACAATAAAAGAAAGAAACACTGGTGGTGGTCCAGCCAGCAACTCTTTCTCTCTGACTGCTCACTGAACAATTCCTAGCACGAATTTTACTGGCATGTAGTGGAACACACAGTGAACTAATACTAGTCATTCCTCAGAACTGTGCTGGTATCTACTACACAAGTGACTTACAATCAAGATAACTATATGTTTACTTATGTGCCTTCCACAGATTCAGCCACAGGGATAAATGGTGTTTCCAACAGCTACCTGTCTGTCCACAGCTGGATGCATGCATTGCAACACAGTGTTCTGTTGGCTCATCTCAGGTGTAGGGCAGAGCAACAGGGAGAAGCCAGGACCAAAACCAACTACATTACCACAGCAGCTATGGATTCCTTTGTTTCACTTGGCAGCTGATGCACCTTGCCAAGTACGGGTTAAGTTTCTCCCATGGGGGTTGCCTTACCTGGTACCAGCTCTTGCTGGATAAAGCAGAGTGTAGTAGTGATTAAGTCAAGAACAGAAAAACTCAATTCATCAGCTGGCTCAACAAAGAGTTTAGTTTTGAAATTAACATGGTCTATTGCCAATAAGAAAAAGAAAGCATTCGTTGTCAAAGCTCTGTCTGTGCTGCAGCCAATGGGTACCTGTGTGCAGCACTGACTGTGTGCTGTATACAGAGAGCTTTGTGTGTGTTACATAGTCGTAGTAATAGCTGCTTCTTTCTATCAGATCCTAAAATGTTAGTTTTGGAAAACCATTCTGCCAGAAAAGGTGCTCTGGTTTCAGCAGCAATCTCACTTTGCTGAAATGGTGGTTCAGACACTGCTCTTGTGGATGGATTAGCCTCAAATTTTGGGAATGGTCAGACATGACTGCATCCTGATCTTCAGCTCCCTTTCTCAATCTGGTGATTTCAGGCAGCCCTTTGTTGTCAGTACAGGTCGTAGAGTTTCCATCTCCAAACAAGCCCAAGACCAAAATCATAATCACAGGGTCCAGGCAGCAGATTCAGATAATCTCTCAGATTAACTGCAATGGGAGCTCATCCTCTTGGTTGCTGGTTGCTGATTGCTGACTGCAGGCTACCTTGTGGCCACGTCCTGTTGAAATTCATAACAGACTTCCTCAGTGAAGTGAACTATTTTCCCAGTTTAGCTTCTTCTCCTCAGAAAACATGCTTGAAATTATCTTTGTGCGGGGTTTTTTTTGTGTTTTTGCTTTTGAGGTTGTTTTGAATTTGTTGTTGTTGTTTGTTTGTTTGTTTGTTTGTTTTAATTCTGGCACTGTTTGTGTTAAACACAGTGTTTCATAACACTGGCCTTTTTGGCCTACTCTTAACTTCTTTTCTCCTGTAAAGGAAATCTACTTTGTGTCCTTGTACTATGAGTATTCAAGTTCTCTCCTAGGCCCTGCTTAAGCTTTGTTAAACCCTGTATTGCTTACTTGCCCAACAAATACACAGGCCTCATTTACCTTTTACAGTAACCAAAACTGAAATTATTGATTACCTGTTTCCTTCAGCACACCGTGTTAAACTGCTTCACTTCCAAACCAGAGAAACTGCACACTGCAGAAAATCCCCCAGAAAATGTAAAAAGGTCAGTGGTGCATTTGATGACATGAGTGCTTATGAAGCCACATAATTCATCATTTGTTACTGCAGAACTCGTTCCTAGGGGGATTAACATTTGCCAATAAATATACCATATGCTGGATTCTGTATGGAGATTTTTTAAAGCTACTTTACTAAGTCATTAAGGATCTCCCATGACAACTATGACTAAAATGGGCCAAACCCACCAGGGTTCCCTAGACCAGTGAAGCATGTAGGTTAAAGGATGAAGTCATGTCTCATTCGTGTACCAATTCTTCAGTGAGACGTTTACAATTAAATAGTTTGGTTGTGACTTGTCTTTTGGGCAGAACTATTACTTCTCTGTGAGGATATGGGCTTAACCCTTCCTTCTCTCCAGAAGAGGAGTGGAGAAAGAGGAAAGTAAAGTACAGTTTGAGCAGCTATTATTGCCTAGTGAGCTTTAGATTCCAACAAGAATAGTGGATATTGAGGAAAAGTTATTAGTAGTTTCCTATTACAACTGAATTGTAACTTATTTTCTAAGTCAAAGGACCAAATAAAAGGAATAAAACCAGTTTTTGGATGGTCTTTCACAGGAAGCTCTTATATGTTCTGCTTTCATGCTGTCATGGTCCTTCCTTAGTTGCCTGAACCTGCAGAGAGAGAAAATGGGCTTTCCAGAAACTGCAGCAGGAAGCTCTATGAGACAGACACAGGCATGAGCTCACTCACAGTCTGTAGCTGCCTGTACCAACCAGCTGAGAAAAATCCTTTTGCAGATGGTGAAAAAGCATCAAATTGCTTCTTTGGATCTCAGCTATCTTCCTGACTCTTGTGCCAAAATAGTTAATATTTCCGTTGCCTCCCGTCAGCCTCTCCCGTGTTACGCTCTGCCAGTAAATTAAACAATGGCTCTTTAAAACACACAACCTGCCTTTGTGCTTGTATAGACTCAAGCACTCATACAAAACGTGTTTGCTTTTGATATAAAAACACTATATATACACACCCAACACTGCATGTGCTGAACTAAAATCTGAATCACATCACTGGAGGCAAATTCTTTGAAGAATTAAGTATGACTAGGGGCAGGTCCACAGCATGTGTGAAACTCTGAAGGTCTCTGGAGATGAAAGACATTACTTAATTTCAAACACTGGGAAAAAATCCCAGTAGAGCTGGATATTAATGACAATATTCCCAAGGAACTTCATTAGAAGGAATATTTGGCTCATGTGACATAGTACAGATGGTTAAATTTTATCATGATGGATACCGTGTAAATGACTAAATAAAGGAGGAAAAGACATGATGAAATAAAAACAATAGTCATATATATTTTCTAAAGTGATCTTAAAATGAATGCTTAAAATAGATGTAATTTTAGGCTTTTGCTTTATTGAAAGTCTTTCCCGTTTTAAATTTCTGTTTGCACTAACAGAGAGATTTCCTAAAGCAAACCATGCACTAGCAGAGTAAATTCCAGTTCAAGTAATACTTATATTATATAATTATATAATACACATATGAGTGCATGTCCTACCTGTAGAAATATTATATGGCTTCTTTTCTCTGGCCACTATATAGAATTCATTCTATAACTACTGACAACCAGCACAAACTTGACATACCTGAGAGGAAATAGAACAAGAGAACACTATGTGTCTGTTTAATTATTTTTCTTATTTTTAAATATGAAAAACTTTTAGTAAAGCCAAACCCAAGCAATTAACAACCAAGTAATCCCATTGGCCTGACTGATCAAGAGACGGCATTATTTCAGTGCTACAAAAGAAATGGTTCCTAGAACTGGCAGGTGGGACTATTTTTCCACACTGAATTTAAAATAATTGCAATAGCCAAAATGAGCCAAGGCCACAGCCATATATGAAGGTGCTATTTTGAACAGAAAAAATGAGCACTCTGATTTAAAAAAATATTTTTTGCCTTGTTGTGCTTTGGAAGCTTCAGTGTCTCTCCTTCTCCCCTATACTTTAAATAACTTTTCATACCACTGTGTTTGAACAGATAAAAGCTGTTTGTACCTGGTAACTTAAAATGAGTGCTGTGTAAGCAATCCATTCCTCCTGAAATCTTGGGTGGTACACAGAAGAAATGATAGATTTTCTGTGTGTGTTTTGGAATACAGAGTGCTTGAGAGTCCACATTATCCTGACCATTACAGAATGGTTTTGCTCCAACACATGTCAGGGAAATGACGCTGAATGGGCTTTCAGGGAAAAACTGTCTGACAGCCCAACTACTTGCAAATCATTAAGTTGCCAGTTTTTCCTTTCCTATCAATAAAGTAAGATAGAAAGCAGAATGAAGTAATTTAGCCACATAGGCAGTTAGCAAATGCAAGTTCTTGAGAGCAGAGGATGTTGATTAGCTATGGGACCTGTGAGAAGCCATCTCATCCAGGTAATTATGAGGCCTCTGAGACCTGCTGGTCTATTGCCTGGAGCAGTACCATGATTTTTGGCTGCTAGATTTTTTCCAACAGTCATTTCTACAGCCACTGTAGACTTCTAAATCATTATTTTGGCTGATGAAAGGGTAAAGGCTTGAGTTCATCATCCACAGGATGATCTCACTGCTCTGCAGGTATCAGGCAGAGATCATCTCTGCTGTCTTTTCAGCCTTTTTGTAACACAGGTTAATTACAAGAACTGTGGCTATAAAAGAGAATGTATTTCTCAGTATTCTCACCACCAAAATTTACATCATATTAAGAAGTTTTGAAATAATTAAATATCATTGTAGATACATCCTTTTTAACAACAGCAGGTTCCCTCTGGTGTGAAGATGGGGGTCTCCAACACCCCTTTCAACAAGACAGCACCCCAAAAAAGCACATATGCACGAGTCCGTGGTGATTTCATCAAATCATTTGTGTTTACATATGTATTTCATTAACTTAGAATAAAACAAAATGGTTATTAGTAAGTCTGCCTGTATTCAGAAATATTTTGTTCTGTGCTGGTGTGAAGTTACTCATCTGTCTCCTGTCATATGCCTGTCCACCCAAAAGAAAACAGAGCAGAGCAGTGAAGTCTCATTATTATATTTGTCGCTGTTTTGGAAACTTGCTACCTTCACCTTGAGCATTGCTTGCCACTTTCAGCACTATCTTAAAATGTTACACACTCTGTCTCCCTCTGGTGATCAACAAGGCCACAGGGCAGCCAGGCTCCCCAAGATCCGTTTCTGTCACTTATGGTCTACACACAGGACACCGTTCATTTGCCACTCAAAATCCAAATGATTGCATGCAAACAATATCTGCATTCTCATCTATGTACCTTATGTTGTAACAGCTTAGTCCCTGCATTTTGTCAACAGTTTGCTGGAAAATGTACCTGTAATACATTAGTGCCTGAAGCTAGAGAAGATGTTAGAGACTTATGCTCTAAAACCTGGAGCATGTTACACTCAGTGTTGCATTAAAAAAGCATCTGGAATGCAGAAAATAATAGTCTGAAGATAGTTACTAATTGGATTATCATACTACTGACATGATTTTTCAGTTACTGAGTTTCGAATAGAATTCCAATACAAATGGTTTGAACTTGTCTTCTAAAACGTTTGTATGCAAAATCTTTCCAAGCCATGTTGAAACAAGTTCTAAATATATCATTAGGAGAATTGTGGCTCCTAAAGAGACTTTTATGTGAAATATTTCTCAAATAGCTCCCTACTGCCTTGCACAACATACTTTCAGTGCTTTGAAGGTACTGTTATTCTGAATAGGGAGTATTTGACTGACATATGTTCTGCTCCATTTATCTAGATGAAGAACTTAAAATGGCAGAGAAAATCTGTTAGTTTAACAGTAGCTGCCAAGTTTATATTTTGTGTTTATACCTGTGCGGCATCTTAAATTTTTCTGATGTGTATCTACACATTTACATATAAACATACATATAAAAGTGTATACCTATCCACATTCATGCACATATTTAGAGGATGAGGGTAGAAATGAAAAATCAATCTCTGTAGAAATGGATTTTTCCTGTTTCTGGAATTGTGTACTCTCTTTACTTTCAGAACAAATTCATTGTCTTCCCCTACCTGATTTAATAGTCCTGACGACAGTGGCTTCCAACTGCTTCAAAAGGTGCAGTGACAGGAGAAGCATGAGGGGGTGTCTTGACTGCCAAGCACTTATCTAAGAGACAGCAATGGAAATCTTCATGTGGCTTAGCTGCTTTGGTTTTAATCAACACCAAACTCTCTTTTCCTTAGTCTCTGCTGGATACAGTCCAGTCTTAGTTTTAAAGGCTGTTCAGAACAGATAGCAGACATGTTAAACACACAGATTTTGACCTAAAAATTTCAGGTGGAAGTGCAAGTCTCTCCTGTCTTTCAGGAAAAAGGCTGAAATAGGCATTGAAACACCTCCCTATAGATGCCTACTATTTGTCATGTGATAAATTTCTTTACCCAACAAAACCAGAAATTCTGAAATAGCAAGTTCACTACTTTTCTAGTAGAGGACTTTCACAAACACAACCTCAAATTAAATTGAAACATACACATGCATTTAATGTCCAGATGAATATTTTCTCTATTTAACACTGCTTAATGAAATATGTGCCTATTTAAAAATGCCTGTTTGTTTTAAAAGTGTTATAAAAGGCAAATTAGGACAATGTCTGGGGTTTTTAATTGCTAGAGCATAAAAAGAATTCTCTCCTTTTCCTGTGGTCTGCTTCAGCATATGCTTTGCCTGTTCATATGAAGACAGCAAGGTTTTCAATGTGAATATCTACAACGGAATTTCTTTGTAGTAGTCTTTGTTCTTTCTTATAGTGCTTTGAAGTACCCTTTAAAGCACTTACCTTCAGTACTATAAGGTTTGTGAAGACATATTGCTATTCTAAAAACTGGCAAAAATTATCCTCAGTGCTGACACTGGCTGTCACTGGATGGCAGTTTTCTACCACAGAATCTGAGTTGCTCATGAATACGTTTGACTGTTTTCTATTCCATACTGTAGAGGGAAAACAGCTTCAGAAAAGCCACTTAGGAGAGTATGCCCAGGAACATATCAGGCAAACACATTTAAGACATTGAGACATCCAGGAGACTTTTAGGTGAGACCAGTCAGAACTTTGCCCACAGTGCTGTTTGTACTATTTTAAAAGCAATTCACATAAAATTCTTTCCTGCAAATGCATTCCCAGTGGAGCCAAAAATTACGGGCTATAGATTTTGAGGATATTTCTTTCTTCTGTTAAGATTTTAGGAAATCCAAGGACAATTGTGATCTGTAACATCATCTGTAAGGGGTACACAAAAGATTTTCTCACTCTCAGGTGTCTCAGAAAATAGTTCACACAAATGCAGCTGCTCCAGGCATGTTTTTGGGATTTAAATCTTCATGGTAAGAGGAAGTTTATTGTCTCCTCTAGGTGAACTGTCAGGTGTCATGCTCCAGGAAATAAAAGAATTCGCTGATTTATGTACTTTTTTACTTGGTAAATAAAGATCCTGGAATAACACAGATCTAATCATCATCCTATTGTGTATTGCCAAGTGAGTTCTTCTTAAGCAACATCAGTGAATCATCCTGACACCAGCAGGAAACAGTGAGCACTGCAGCATGTGAGTGCATTGCAGAATGGGGTACTCAAGAGAGCTAGTAGTACCTGCAGCAAATTCACCCAGTGGCAAATTACAAACAATTCCCTCTGAAAACCAGGAAAAACTCCCAACAGCCTGTTTTACACATTTTATGGTGGAAAAAACCATATGTATAAAACATACATTTTTTGGTGCAGCTCTTTTCTGCACAGGCCTTGCTCCCATTGCTAGTAAAAGAGATAGTTTGTAGGGCACCAGCACTCCTGCCACTTTCCAGGTGTTAGGGTGTTCGCAAATCATAGTGACTATTGCTCAGTGAGAGGCCTGAGTACCTTATGAAGCAGCTAATGCTGATGATGCAACTCTTCTGTTCTCTTTTCCTCCCAGAACATGCCATTATCAGCAACAGAGCAACTCTGTTGCTGATAATGGCATGCATTATCAGCAACTCTGGCTTTAAAGAGCCCTTCACAAATGTGCCCTTTTAATGCTGAAGAACTGACACTATTACTGGAATGGTAAAACATTTTCCTGTCCTGCTAGAAGGATTTTTTTTTAATGTATCTAAGATGCTTTTTTATACATATATCCAGCAGGAGAATGACCAAATCCATGTTTGAACAACAGGAAAGGGAACTAAGAGTGCTAAGTATAGGACAGGATCAGTCCCAGGATCTCCATTATCTCATTCCACACTTGCTCTACTAACTCACTTGGGCAGTGGCAACTTCCTTTCACCAAAATGTGTACCTTTAGCTGCTGCTCAAGATTCTTCCCTTTAATTAAAGCTGGACTGTTCAATTACCCTCTGTAAACCACCACAGAATCAGAGAATGTTTGGGTCTGGAAGGGATCACTAAAGGTCAGCTAGTCCGAACTCCCTGGTCAAGTAGGGGTCCCTAGAGCACATTAGTCAGGATTGTGTTCAGACATGTTCTGAATATCTCCACAGAGGAGACTCCACAACGTCTCTGAGCAGCTTGTTCCAGTGCTCAGTCAGCCTCACTGACTATGGTAAAGCTTTCCATATTGTTCATGTGGAACTTCCTGTGCTGCACCTCCTGCCCAGTCCCTTGTCCTATTGCTTGTCCAGTGAGAAGTGCCTGGTCCATCCTCTAGACGTCCTCCCTTCATATACGCATAGAGACTGATAAGAATCCTTCTCAGTTGTGTCTTCTCGTGTCTAAACAACACCCCCAGCCTTTCCTCATATAAGAGGGGCTTCAGATCCCTTCCGTAGCCCTCCACTGGACCCACTCCAGGAGCTCCATATCTCTCTTGTGCTGATCCCAGAACTGGACACAGCACTTCAGGTGAGGCCTCACCAGAGCCAAGCAGAGGGGCAGGATTGCCTCCCTTGACCTGCTGGCAATGTTCTTCCAAATGCAGTCCAGGATTCCATTGGCTCTATTTTCTGTGCCACTACTGCATGTACAGTGAGACCTGAGAATCCTGTAAATAAACCTTTGCTTATAGATCCTGCTGCCCAGTGAAAACTGGGCTTTGCACTGAACAAAAGGATTTTATCTTAAAAAAACAGAATAATATTTTAGAAGCTCTCACATTTGGGTAGGCACTTTCCAAGAAAGCTTGTAGTTGTCACTTAGTTGGTTCCTTAGCAAACCTGTAGGTGAACCTTATCTGACCAGTGCTCTCAGAAAATAAATGCCATATCATGGACCACTCACAGAATTGCTGGTTGTCTTTACAGTGCTATAAAAGTCATGAGGTGTGAAGACCTCACAGTTTTCCCTTTTAAGTTGATTCTGTCATAGTAGAATCACAGACCCATTAAAGGAGAACTGCCTGAAAGGGATCTCAGGAGGCCATCCAAGTCCAGCTGCCTGCCTTGTGGCATTTCTGATGGTTGTTGCTGGCATGTAATTTCTGACAGTTGCTTCTCCCACCTGTTCTTCAAATCTTCTAATTACGACTCTCTCCCATCTTCCCCCTGGCTATTGTTTCCAGTGCTATCATTACTTGTGGAAAGTTTTGCTAACACATGACCTCCATATCCTTTGCTACAGTTCTATATTTACTGCTTCTTGCTCTGCCCCTATTAGACAATGTGCGGACCAACAAGGAGGGGAATTATTTCCATCCTCCTTTTTAGCTGTGTACCGGAAGACAGTAGTCTTAACATTTGCATGCATATGCAGCACATAGTTGTATGTCCAGGCCACAGTTTTTTGTACTGCAAAGCCCATGAATTTGTCCCTGAGCTGCAGTTTTTCCATACCCTATCTAAATGTAAGGCCATGTTCATGTCTGAACAGGAAAGAAGGCAAACTCCTTTTGGGCCTTTCCCCCTCACTTCCAGGCCCACATGATTTTCTTTTCCTGGAGCAGTATTGCCTTTTGAAAACAAAGATAAAAGCTGGCTCTGTAGTCTAACAGCATCAGGATTTCTTATCAGTTTCCCAAATATACCCTGAATAATTATTTTCCTTCTTCCTGTACATTGCTTGCCAGTAAGCACACTGGCAAAACACCTAACTATTAGAGTGGGAAAGGAAGTGACTCTGCAGCTGTTCTCCAGGAAACAGATGGCTAGAGCTATTATTTACAGCTGACCATATATGTTAGACAAAAGCCATCCACACTACAAAATCTGGAGTATCTGGAAAAGTGCTGATGCATTACTAAATGTGTCCAAAGAGGATGGCTGGTTGTTGCTGTGTACATAGCACCCTTTACTTGTAAGAGCTTGTGTGACATATTAAGAACCAATCTGATTTCTCCTGTCTAAAGTCTCTGATACTTGGCTCAAAGTTACATATTGAGTGGCTATTATAATGAAGAAAAGATGGGTACAAATAGCATGTATATGGAAGAAGGTGATAGGGCAGTGATATTTTACAGAGGCAGAGGATGAACTGCAGGTAATCCCCTGCCTGGGCTTTTACACTTGGGCATACAGTGCTCGCCATCGTTCTGTGTCTGAAAGGTATTTTGGTTGCAGGGCAAGTGCTGTACTTCCTGTCCAATCTCAAAATGCAGAGAGAAAAAGCTAAAGCTTTATACCAAAGCTAACTAAGTAACAGCCCATACTTGGGCACAGCTGATGTACAGCTGGAAAGACATTTCAGAACTTACAACAGGAAATGAAATATATTTTGAGAAATTATTCCTACTATGTCATTGAAAAAACATTTTATGACAGACAATTAAACCTTGCAGTTTCATGCTATAAATGCAGGAATCACATTTTAAACAAATCTTTCTGCTGATTTTTCATCAAGAAGCTGTTTAAAGGCTAAGAAATATTTCAAGCATATGAGAAGGTGAGTCTTGGTCTACATGCAAAGTTGTTTCACCTTGAGATCCATTCACTAATCCACTAATTCATACCTGGCATATGATGTGCTGACATTTTCACTTTAGTTTTGACTGTGTTGCATGATCATATTCTGGCGTTTCTTGTGATGGTAAGGGACGAAACATACAAATCACCTCTCACAGAGCATATTTCTGAGACAGTTACCATTTTGTTATAAATAGGTGGATGCTGGAGTTGTTTTTAACTGTTATGCTGTCAGTCATATTTTGTTATGCCACTTATGCCAGCTTGCTATTACAAAAAGGTTTCTGAATGACAGTTACACTGGAATGAATATTAAATCTAAACTAACTAGTCTCTTCTATCCACTTCATACAAGGATGCTGACTATAGTTACTTTATTTATTAATACCTTACTAAAATAATGTATTTGACCTCTGACTTGGGCACTAAAAGGCAAATAAATGGAGTAATATGAAAATGCTACTCTATCAATGCAGGACAAAGCACAGCCCACCATTCTGCTGATGAAATTAAAGCACCATTCTTGCAGTTTTGACGCTGCATGTGTATCCATATGCTGCTTGTGTCAAATACCAGAACCAAATAAATCAGTCAACCATGAAAAAATCACAAGGCTCTTAGCAAATGGTTTTCATTTTTCAGAAATGGAGTCAGAGATCACCTGAAATTCGGAATTCATTACTGCTCTCTAGTGCCCTGTTTATCACCTTCGGTACAGAACTGCAGGATAAACGCTGAGAGGCTTATTCTGACATCTTCTGGGTGATAGATCATGAAAAGTTATTCTTTGCACCTGTGTATCTGTACCTGTCCATAGGTACAATTTTACTAGGACACACATTGGTTCATTAGCAAATAATTGACTTCTTTGATCAAAAATTTCTGAGTGGATGGAGCAGAATCTTTTATGCAAGAGCTGTAATCATAAGAGGTTTATGTTCCTGCTAAAAGCTTTGGGTAAGTAATATTTTCTGAAGGTGTTTGGTGGAAATTCCCTGATCATCTCTTCTGCCTCTGGGAAATGCTTATGCTTTGCTGACAGAAGCCTGACTTAGACTCATGCCAGACGGGATATGCTTGGAGGATTAGAAACTAAATCGAAGGAGTAACGGGAACCTGGAATTTATAGCTACTAAGGATACAAATATGCAAAGCACACAGGCATCAGCCAGCTGAAGATTACAGAATCACCATTTTTCTAATAGGCATGACATCACAGTTTACCATGTGCAGCTTTGGGGCCCTGGGTAGGAAAGAGACTACAAATTAGGAACCATCAGCATTTTACACAGCATGAGTTCACCTTAAGCCTTCCAGACACTACTTTTCATGCTTACATCAAGCTGGCCTCTCTCCTGCACTAGCTTGCCCCCAAAATATCCTTCTGTTGCAATGTGCTCAGGAGCCATGGATATGTTTAATCACAGACCCCAAACTTCTCCTCGCATGTATTATCTCATGCAGTAATCTGCATTGCTCTAGGATACTTGCATAATTTGCTTCTCCACATGCTGTATAAGAATATACTTTGGAAATTGCTACATTGCAGAGAGCAGATAACTTTTAAATCCCTAGTCTCTAGAGCAGGCAGTTTCTTACTTCCAGGATTTGACAATATTTACATCCTGGTCTGCTTCAAATCCTTTCATTGAAATTCAGTTTTATCCCCTGCTTCAGCTAGGTACTACAGACTGTGGCAGACTTCACACATCTCCAGTCAGCCAAGATCACTCAGCAGGATTGCTGCTTCTGCCATTCACGTGAACACAGTCAACTCTCTTCACATTCTCAAAAATGCAAATTGCCAGTTTGTTTTAAGCCCCTCTACCAGACACAGAATCTCTCCTTTTTAGCTCTCTTTCACCACTCTGGCAATTGCAGCACATGTGTCTCTTCTCGTTTTGCTTTCAGATTTTTCATATGCACACAGATGACAGGAGGCCCAGCTAGAGGTATTGCTGTTCCTGGCTCACAGATATTTTTGGAAGTTTGGTTGTTTCTTTAAACAGGTCAGCTAGAGTGCTAGGTTTATCACTTTAGCTAAAAAATCAGAGTGCTGCCAAGTGGCAGATAAGAACTGTGGAAAGAATTTCTGAATTCCATTTCTGCAAGTACAGGCTTTTAGTTTTTAATATTGTGTGGGCTTCGGGGTGGGTTTTTTGCCTGTATGTCTGCGTTGGTCTTGTTTGTTTTTGTTTTGAGTTTGTATATTTTATTTATTGAGTTTGTTTATTTTGTTTGTTTTTCTGATGTCTCAGTTGGCCCTGATTATCCAATAGTACTCTGTGCTGACTCAAAGCATACAAACAGGGTGCCTGGGGCATTCAGCCACCTTGGTCCATGCAAGATGTGTGGCCAAATGTGACACAACTCGGAAGACTGACACAAAGAAAGACATTTATCACACCTAATTAAAGGCATCCAAATAGTAAGTAACTATTCCAATAGCTTTACTGTCTCAGCTCCCCTGTAGCTAGTAGGAAGGGATTAGCTGGTTCTCCTGCAAATAAGACGTATCTAATAGGTAGAATTAATCATATTAGGGAAGTTTCTCCTCACTGAACATAAATGAAAACCAACAGTCAAGATAAACACACCAAACAAGGCAAGAGAAACTGCACAGAAAGCAACTCCATTGTACTCAATTAAAATCCTCATGTGCCCAGATTTTTTTAGTTACTAGTTCTGCATTTGCAGGAATTCAATTATCACAATATCATAATTTTTATGTCCTTGCCCACTACTGGGAGGTTGGAACTCAATGATCTCTGAAGGTCTTGTCCAGCCCAAACCACTTCATGATTCTATGACTGTCTTTGTGATAAATAAAGAATTTCCTTGGCAAATTTTCTTTGACTTCCCTATGTTCCATTAGAACAATCAGCAAAACAAATCCTCATAAATTTGGATTTTCTCAGCACACTGTAGCAGTCTTCAAATGATTATAAATCATTATAATCAAAATAAAGCAAATAAATACACACATATTTGCTATAAATAAATGTGATAAGACTGCCTAGTAGTCTGCTTTTGGATCTTGTACTGTAGGACACATTTGAAGAATGTACTCATAGTTTACCAGAAACGAAGTGAATTATTTCATTTTCTCTGAAAAGTTAAAAGAACATTCAGTAAAGGCATCATGACAGTTTTGAGAGAATGTGGTTTAGAGTTTCAGCAGATACTGATATGCAGTAACTTCAACAAAGCTGAGCACACTGCCAGTGTTTGCAAAGTAGCAAACTTTAAAATTGCATTTACGCTTTTTATTTCTACATGTTTTAAAGCTGATAAAGGACTACTAAACATTAAAGCAACTCCTGACACAACTAATTGACTGAAATCTGGAAACTGGATGCTGTCTAATTATCAAATGAACATCAAAAAGAACAACAAAAAAATTAAAGCTCCAAAGAGGTAATGAATTATAGGAAGTATCTACACTCAGTGTGTCCTATTAACACTGTCTTTATTTCCTTTTTACAAAAAATAGAAATAACAACAGACAAACCATACTAAAAAAAAGAAAATCAATGCTTTTGCCTTGATCTCACTGAGGAGCTGCGCAGGCAGAGTCCTGGATGAAACTTTGATAGTATATGCTGTAGACAAAGGGAAATAAAGATATATGACAATATATCCATGCAAGACACAAAGTACAAAACGTGTTCTGTGGCCTAACAAACATTTTGGAGGTTGCAAGTGTCATAACAATTTTCAAATTGTTACTTCTGGTCACCCATGCCTTTACACAGCACAGCTTACAAACAAGTTACATATAGACATATATCATAAAAAAAAGATTTGTATATGGTCTAACTGATACAAATTAAGGCATCCTAACAGCTGCTGTTTTGCTGGTGAGGGGTATGTCTCATATTAGTGTTTCAAAAGGCTATATTTCAGATATTTCAAACTGAGACATCAAGACATGGTTTAGAGGAAGAATTCCTGCAGCTCTGGCTCTTCAGTACTCTTTTGAGTGTCAGATTTCTGGATTTTCCAGTTGATGTCATCATGCCTGGAGAAAAAAAGCAGAAAATTACTCAGTGGTAACACTAAAAATATAAAGGGATTGGCAATGTGTTTATTTACCCTGTTTTGTTCCATTTGTATGTACTGAAATCTGAATTCATCTTTCTCTCTGGGCTTATTTTTCTAGCCATATGCTACATAAAATTCTTTTTAATATTGTGGATTTTTTCCGAATTATAACTTCCATTCTGAAATCAAACCTGAAAACCCATGTGATAATGAGGAGCCTTTAAAGACAGCATTAATTAGTGTGCTGTTGTCATGTTCTGGAAATAATGCATAGAATATCAAAAAATTCCTTGTACTTCAGAGAAAATTATCAAAGTTTCAGAAAGATCCTCTACAATCAACATTAGACATATCCTATTGGTTTCTGACTCTGCCTGTAATAGAATTATCTTATCCCCATTAATAATCATCAGAGAGGAATGAACTTATCTGTCTCACGTGTAGGAGATCTGAATGACAGCTTGCCAATTAGGGTAGAAAAATTAAGTACAACATATTTCTAGCACTCATTTTCTTCACTTCCTTTCATATGTTCTTGTTCTGAATTCCCAGTATGTTCCCCTTCTCTTCAATTAACCTTCCAACTGATTGTTGACTAAGCATCCAGTCCACGGCAATTTTCAAACCCGTTAAGAGCCTCACTTTTAGTTATTACTACTGAAGAGCAAAACTCTACGACTCCTACCAAATCATGATTAGCAGGTTTGCTGCTGCAAAGGACAGGCACTAGAGTGAGAGCAAGAGTGTGTATAAAGAAGTTTGCCTTTAACTCATGTATTGGTGACCCTGGCCCTTTTAAGCCAGAATAGCATTATTTCAGCCTACAACCATCACAAAGAATCAAATATTCCCAAGAAACTTATACTTAGGATGGTTATATAACCTGGTGGTTACTTAAGCGTTTAACAGATGCTAACCTCATGGACCATAGTTTTGGGTCCTAATCAGAAGTGCATGAGTGATCATTCTATTTCAAACCCCCCTTTATTCATCTAAATTACAGTTGTCACATACCTAAAGCAAGAGCAAAAGGCACAGAATTGAGCCAGGTGAGACAGTGTTTGCAGGACTGAGTCTGAGGAAGTAAAAGAGGAGCTTAACTCTCCATGTTGGCATTTTACACTGTTATCATAGCATTAACCATGAATCTTTACTAAAGGATGCTTTCTAAGGCTAAGATATACCTGCTGCATTGGTTTAGGCTTGCAGTGTTGAAAGAGCCTGTGGGTGAGTTCCCCATGTAGAGGCTCACTAGGCACACCAAAGACCCCCTTTGGCAGCTCTACAGTTGCAATGTGACCTCAAAGAAGAAAATTTTTAGGTAATGCAAATATCTCTAGGTGACAATACTAAACAGACACACCTTCCACAACTGTGCTTCCTGACCTGGAAATAATGTATTACCTATATTACTAATGAGTAACCAAATTTCTAATTAAATTCCTAACATCTTCTAGTGCCTGTATCACCACTGATACATCCTCTCACACCACAGGCAGTGATGCGTCATCACAACAGTTCACAAGAGAACAAATGTAAATCTTCTGTGACAAAGTTACTGTCACATTCAAGGTACCCTCTACTAATACTGTTACTATTTTGTTATACATCTGGATAAGCATTCTTTTTCTGGAGGATATATTTGAAGTTGTAATTTATCCAATATTAGGCCTAGCAGTGGGATACGTATTACCCACTTGCTGATTTAGCATACCCATTTTACTATCTGACAGACATGTGATGATGGATTCTGCTGAGTGCCCCCACATAGGAAACAATTTTTGCTGTTGATAGCTGTATCTAATATAGGGTTTTATACTGATATGGTGAATTACTGCTTATTTTAATGTAATTCAGGTCTCAGATGATTTAAAGTGTGGGAAAGAACTGTTCATTGGTATATATGTAAGATGGAAAAATTACTACAAGTATTTGCTTGGAGCTGTGCAAAAATATGCAAATATTAGCTAATCCTTCCAAAAGAGGAAAAAAGATCCCAAACCATCTTGCACATCCAAAATTTCCTCCAAGGCTTTAAGAAAAATAGGGTGTATCAAATTTAAGAAGGCCACTAAAAAATTTAGCGCAGTATGCTGTGACCAACTTGAAAAAGTAAACTACAAAGCCTTAATGCACTTATGTACTTTGGGGTATTTTTGAATTAAAAAAAAAAAAATTAAAAGAACTGAAGCTAAAGGAAAAGGTGCTATAAACCAGTTGACGGAATGTAATCTCACCGAAAGTAGATTTTGTATAATGACTTCAGATTTCAAAAAATGCTAATGAAATCCCCTACTATAGGGGTGTAGTGTGAAAATGGGCTTGGGACACAGAATAGAGCTATCCAATATAAAAATCTGTAAAGGTTTTAACCACCAAAGACCGCTCTGTTTTCAAAAAAGTTCTTTTTTTTTCAAAATAGTTCTGAAATGGTGATTACGTAGTGTCCCCAGATTATCCAGGGAAAATTCAAAGAGTAGCTTGTAGTGCACACAAAGGTGATGTTCTTTTAAGATTTAAATGTCAAAACTACTGGACATCATGTAGCTGACAAATGACAGGCACCCCTTTCGCTATTCAAAAATCACAACATATGCCAGAGATCATTACAAAGCCTGGCTCAGAAGCCCTGAGAACCTTCACGCCTGTGTCCTGATTTCTGAAAAGCAAAATACAACTTCCATTCTTACATGATATTTGGAAATCTCGTGCCACAGACTTTGGTATAGAGTTTGCCCACTTCTTTATTTGTGGGTATTGTAACAGCCTCCTCAAGCTCTGCCCTTTGTGCACTCTGTTCCTTGTTGCCTACTCTCTGGTTCTCCATGTGTCCGTGGTAATGGGGGAAGCTTTAGGACATGGTGCCTGGACCAGCGGTGCCTGAAGGGATAGTCAGGAGTTCATGCCCAGCCATCACCCTCCCAGCAAGTCACTCCACAGAGCTGCAGTGGCAGCCAGACTTTCCCTGTCTCTCACTTCAAGGAAAATGCCACATTGCCAGGCATTTCTCACACAAGAGCAGTTACACAAGGCAAGTAAAAATTACAACTGCCTACATCTGGGAGATGGCTCTAACATAAGGATGAGATTAATCATTTTGCATTACTATGATCTGGACAAGCAGCTGGATGTTTTGACTGGAAGCTGCCCACTGATGCTCCCTCAAACTGCTGCTATCCAGTTTTCTGCACAGAAGTTTCCCTCTGTTTTCAGGAGAGAATGAAACCTCTTGGAAATCCTACAGTTCCTGGTTTCACATATACTGTGCCAATGGCTTCTGAACAGGACTCACATTTCCATTACAGAAATTGAATTTTTAAGTATGGGAAGGTCCTGGCAATAGAAAACTAGTGAATGGACCCCCTTCCTCCACATACTAGATATTTAGAAAACACTAAGTTCAAGGTGACTTAGGGTCTTGAAGAGCAGAATAACTAATATCAAACTAACTCTACATCTCAGTTTAACAGAAAAAGAGAAAAAAAAATTGTGAGTGTTAAGAGTTAAGTGAAAATGACAGGTCATTTTTAGACAGCATTCACTTATAAAATAAACAAACATTTTATTAAGTGTTGTTTTTTTCTAACATATCTTCATGGAATTGAGGGACTGGTCTCTATCTGCCTGAATAATGCTGATGGAACAGGACTAAATTAAGGAGTTTGAACACAGTCAGACTTAATCAGACTTTTAAAAGACAGATTTAAGTTCAAAGCCTAAGGGAGAGTAAGAAAAATATGGGAAAATAGAAGAGCACTTAGACTTAAAGTACAGCATTCTGCTTCATGTTCTCTATATTCTCTATTTAGAGATGAACTGGGACATTTTTGCTCTTCTCATGAGAGGAAATTTAATTTCCATTCTCATCTGGTATTTGACTTTTATTCAACAGAGGCAGAATACTCAGCCAAAGTCTGCTATACACCCTGGTGGATTTATGAGCATGAATACTTTCTGTACTTGCTTGGAACTGAAATCCTGTAGCCAGTTCAGTGGTGACATCAGCAGAAATCCATCATAAAATTCTGCTTTTCTAGAAGTTTAGACATTCATCTACTTCCCCTCTTGTGAATCGATTCCAGTGTTTCAGTTACAATGTTAACAAACAATTTGAGAAAAGAAGGCAACAGAGAGGCTAAACATTACCATGCATAAGCACATACCAAGCATAGTTACACAGTTCTTCATTCAAGGTGCTAGAAGAAAGACTGGTGTAGTTGAAGTAAGGATCCTAAGGAAGTACAACATCATATCAATTAAGAGCATGCACAGAGCTTCCCACATGGATAACACGAAAATCTACTCAAACATGCAGTCAGCCACAGTAACATTTTAACAGATTTTTTTTTGTGCCTGAATCTGTTACCTCTTTGAGATATGTGCTGTGGTCCTTTGGGTTGGTATGAAAATTTAGTCTTTCCACAGTTCTGATGCTGGAAGCAGTGACATGCAAATATGGCCTTTTCACAGAACAAGCATTTTACATTGCAAGTATCAATACTGTTAGAATTGCCTCATACAATCATTCAAATTTCTTAGGGAACTACAAAAACTGCTCATGGCCTTGCAACCTATCAAAACCTATCTTTGAAGACAGACTGTCTTTTTCTCTGTCACTATGAAATCTGAATCACCCACTTAAAAAAAGAAAAAAGTTACTATATTATAAAAATACTTCTTTGTTATATCAGCTGGTCAGCTAGATTAGATGGTGTGTGTCTTTAAAGACTCAAATCAGTAGTTCATATTGTGATTCTGAGTAAACTAAGAAATGCAGTCCCATTTCAACTTGGCCCTTTAGGTCTCCTTTGAATTTTTCATTCAGTTTCATTTAATTTCATTTCAGTCTGCTATAGCATTACTGGTCTAACAGCACCCACTAATATGGACTATTCACTATTTCTCAGTTCTTTCTTTCCACTGTTTCTTTTGCCTCCTCTTTGCCTAAGATTTTCCTGTATATTTCTCCCATTACCTTGTCATACTTTCTACAGTACATAATTTACTACTGCTGCTCCTCCTATTGGCCTGCTTTATGGGTTTTTTTCATCTTGAAATTACTCTTTCACCTCATGTCTTTCCATCTACTGCTTCCCTCCCTCCCTGTCTTCCACAGAGGATTAAATCATCTACCATTCCCACTCACTCACCTCTATTGTATCTCCAGATGCTCACAAGTACTCTCCACTCCACAAACATACCTGCACCCACAGTATTTCCTACATCTGTCTCTGCTATTCAGTACAAAATCATAGAATCACAGAATTAACTAGGTTGGAAAAGACCTTTGAGATCATCGAGTCCAACCTATGACCTAAAACCTTGAGAGATCCATTTGTTCCAAATATTTTCTCCTTCCTTTTAAACAGGAGGACCTGCCCTTTAACTGCACACACTCCTCTTTCCCTTGGGTTCCCAGAAAAGGCACTCTGCTCACTGCAGAAAGGGGAAGATCTGAATCCAGAATGTTTTCTGACAGGCCAACCATCTGCTCTGACACAAGAAGACTCTGTGCTATAAGGAGAAGGTGGTCAAAGAAGACTTGTTGCTGACAGCTTCAACACCTAGGGCTGGCCGTAGCCCCCACAGAAGCAGGAAGGAGCATTTCTGCAATTTTTGCTTGTTATTTTTCTTATTCTGTTGGCCTCATCAGTCTTTATGGGATAGGACAGGGCTAGTCCTTCATTATTTACTTCTCAGAAAACCCATGGTTTCAAGACTGGCATTCTTATTGTGTGTTTTGTCACTCACTGCAACTTCAAACATCATTTCCATGTGAATCACTTCTCTTTGGAAAGCTTTCAACATAGAATATGTGAATCATGTGCCCTAAGACCACAGACTCTATACATAAGCAATACCTGCCACTCCTTGGTAAATTCTTCCAAAACTAAAAAGTGGATGGGCTTTCTGCAGATCAAATACAATAAAGTATTTGTGTGCATTGTTTTGCAATGGAAAGGCAGAAGGAAGAAGCTGTCAAACTTATGCATTACTTAATGAGACAAGAAAAAAAAAAGGTGCCTCCTTCTTCCAGTGTACTCACTGGCTTGTTTCTTCCTTTTGAGACAACTGCTGGATTTCCCTTGCTTTCTGTTGTCTTCCTTCCTAGTGAGGTAAAAGGCAGTGTTGAGGAGGTTTTGATGAGGTTTGTGGTTTGACAATTGTTGTTGTTATTTTGGTTGCCACTCAGTGTCTCCATTATGGACCGAAAGGCTCCAAAAGGCCTTTTCAGCTGGTCCCCTGCATGCTCCCCAGAGCTAGCTGGAGCCCGCAGGAGTCCTTTGCTCCGGTCTTTATCCTTTTCCTCGTTTAGTTCTGACTCTGCTAGTTCCACCTGCACCACAGGCTCCTCAAAAGTTACTCGAAGTTTCAAATTTTGAGAGGTTCTGCGCTTTGAAGATGGAGACTTGAGAGCGCTCTTAGGGCTGGTGGCAACCTTCTGGGCAGTGGCACTGTCTGTGCTGGATGGAGAGTTGTCTCCACAAAACTGGTTCTGAGGTACCGTACCAGACTGATACGGGGCTTCGTTATCTGGATCACTGCTCTCTGAAGTAGGGGAAGGACTGTGGCCATCCACAGACTTAGACACCCTGATACCAAAAGGGAAGCGTCGTCCTGCTGTGGAAGTGTGCTTCTTAAGCAACATGTTCAAACTCTCTGTGCTCTCAACACTCTCCACTATAGGCTGAGGTCTTGGTTTGTCAGTTCTTTTCACAGGGGTGTTCTTGTGGTCTTCAGAATTAGCTGAATCTGTATCAGACTCGCTGAGAGACCGCTGCATCAATTGCCTCAGTCGGGCTAACTTCAACTCCCTTTTCTCTGGCAAAATCTTCTTCACATTCTTGGAGGATGCATGAGCATCCTGAAATTCCAAAGTCAGCTTTTCCTGCATACAGACATTTTCAGAGATTTCCTTCCCCAACAACTGGCGCAAGATTTTATCTGAGTCCTCATCTTTTATCTTAGCTCGAGCACGACCAGATGTGCTCGTTCCCAAGCTGCCAAGAATCTGAATCCCATCTTGGGTGTTTAATTTACTTTTTGGTGGAGACAATTCATCTGCTTCAGATGGTTTCCACTGGGGTTTGCCAGATGCAGGAGATGATGGCAAGCTTAAAGAAAAAAAGAGGAAATGTCACAGCAAAATTAAGGCATATCTAAAATGTGAAAGTGGCATTTCCAATGTATGGGTCTGTCTCAGTTTATTGTTACTTATCCTTTTCATTGCTATTCACATGAAATTCATTGCTATGATGCCACAGCAAAGATTACATAGAGAAGGATGTAATATTGTTTCCACTCCTATGTACAATTTGAGTATTTTTACTTTCTCTTATAAAAAAACCTCCTTAAAATGATAACTTAGAATGGTTATTCAAACACTAAATATGACTTTATGAGGAAAAGTCTAGAGAGACTACTCCTATTTGTGTGAGTTGACATGCAAAAAAAGTCACAAGGCCCAATGCCTACTATCCAAGTCACATCATAATAAAAAATAGCTTATTCTAAGTCCTGTGAAAGTATCACTTCTCTGCATAGCAATGATTTCATAAATCTAAACTGCATCTGGTATTAATAATAACAGTCATATATGACCTCATAAAAAGTGAGGGCAATTTGCACTCAAAACCTTTTCAGACATGAAATACTAAAAAGCAAGAGAAAGGTGACATGAATTTATTTCAATACTAATAGAATAATAAATTAAATTTAGAACTCCAACTGTTTTACAGAAGGAAACACCAATTTCAACGACGCCGGATTTGTGAAGAATGTAAATTGGAGAGACCTTTTCTTTTCCTGTGACATATGCTAGAGCTTGTAACACGTCACATTCTTACTTTAAAACACCTTTCCTCTAAGCAAGGACAAGGTGACAAAGTTTAGGTTCTTGTGAGGCTGGCAAGCACCTTCTGCTCTGATGAGTCCATAGTTCTCACAGTGTAAAAAATTCACAGGCCTATACTAAACACCTCGTTTTCAATTAATTTCATACTTTATTTTCCTGTGGCAAACCTAAACGCTCTGAAGAACATGCATTTATTTACAGCACACATTCCTGATAAAAGGGGTATGTTCTCTTAGATCTGCTACTGCCTCCCTGGATGATGGAAATATCTGTGAGTGAGTTCCAACTAGAAGGAAAGATAGTAGCCAACTATGAAATAAAATAAATAAAGTGTAATTTTCAGACTTGCTTACTTAACTAAAATGATGTTGAACCGTACCCTTTTACAGGAATAATGAATGATGAGGGATCTGCTTTCACCTGATCTTATCTGATACTGAGAGTAAAACAGTTCTGGTACACACCAGAACTCAGATGAGAGACCACTTGGAAAGATCAGGCAGCAAAAATCACAGAGACCATGTGAGCTGGAAAAGAGCATTTGGTCCTATTGTCCCTGTTGAGCTGGCACACATGGAAGACAAAGATTCCTAAAAAAGGGCAAAAACTCCCTTTTCCAGTGTGGTTTTCTGCATCAGCAGGAGTCTGGAGTTTACAAGTTCCTTTACACAAATGTGTCTCTGATCCTAATGTCTTTGTTATCTACAATAGCAACTGCTTGCACTTCTCTGAAACAGTGACACATGAAATTCAGGGTCATGGAGCACTAGTACAGAAAAATAAATGCTCAGGATTCTGTGAGAATTGAAAAGAAGCAGTCACTGACCCTACAAGTTCATACTTGATGACCCAAAGCTCTGATCGCCAATGGCTGCAGAAGCTTTTAGCCGGCTTTACAGTTCCACATATATGTAGCTCCCTAACAACTCTGAAACTGAGAGAAGCACTGCATATGGCTTTCAGAGAGGAAAACAGATTAAAAATAAAGATAAGACAAACTCTATTTGCATGTCAGTTACTTTATTTCTTTCAAAATCATTTTTAGATTGCTGTGAGAGTGAAATCATGCTTGCTTCTTCTTCAATGCAGATCTCTCACTGTCAGAGAGATTGAGCCCTCTGTCTTCCTCTTCAGTGTCTGAAACTTGTGTTTCTTTCGGTGACTTCTGACAGGATACATAGGTAATACATAAAGTTTCCAGAGTTTTGACTTTTTATACAAGCTACAGCGGGTAAAAGATTTAATGAATAGAAGAAGCCTTATTAATAACCCCTTAAGGCAGGGGTTTTTGCTAACTTTTTATAACTTACAGCTAAAGTAATGTATGATAGACCAACAAAACATCAAACTTTACTAAAGGGGTTTCTAGGATCTTCTGCCATTCACCTAATTCAAAATATACTACATTCCACTATAAAATTGGCTTTCACTCTATTGGGAAGCAGGGACTATTTAATTTATACTCAGAAATTTCCAATATTTATCAGCATTGCTCATTGTCAAATTCTAGAAGCTCAGCTTCCAGTCCACGAGACAAAACCCCCACATTTTCTTTACAGAACACATCTACTATTCAGCCAGACCACAGCTCCTCCTGATAACTGATATATTATGAAAGTGTGCAAACACAGGCTGCAGTACAGTTCCAGTAACCTTACCTTGGAGATGTGGGCAGTGACTTGCCCTCCGACCGCTGGGCTTCTAAAAGCTGCTGGAGCTGGTTCTGTAATGTCACACGTTCCACAGTCTGCCTGCAAGAAAATGTAAGACTGTTAATCCAAATTGTAAAACTCACTGCATAAGTAAGTTACAGGAAAACTGATACTACCCTTTCAACTTTGTATTAAAGAAAGAAGTCCTCTTCACCCGCACTTTATGTACAGAATAGAGAACTTATAAATAAGAACACAGAGTTTGTACTTCTGTCTGAATCTCTGCTGACATTTTTTGATCACTGTACAAGAACAACTGAAAAAACCTTGCCAGATTATTTATTACATTTCATATAAGGACAAGTGTGTGATCATAAGCAGCAGCAAATTGAAACTGAGTGACTCACAGACACAAAAATATGGTAAACTTAGGGCCATTTTGCTTCTTATTTGTTTATAGAAAAGAATAGAAAGTGCACTGAGTGAATTAAGCAGTCACTTCCTACATTTGGTGGATGGCCTTTGCCATCTCAACAACAGCTCAAGCAACTGTTCTCTCGCTTTCTATTTGCAAATGAACTCAGAGGAAAGTTTCTGCCCACTGGAATGGATTGGTCCAAATTACAGCTGCAGGATAGAATTAGGTATTTGATGTCTGTACTGCATCTGCTTGTTGCACAACTTTTCCAAAGGTCCTACCTGGGCTCTGAACCCACCTTATCCCTGTGCCATACCTACCCAAGTTTATCACTTTCAGTGCAGTGTTGTGATCTACACCGTTTTCCAAATAACTTTAGAGACCATCACTTAAAAAACTGCAATAGTACCTAAAAATTATTAGTAATGTGAGAGTACAGAACAAACTCCATTTTCCATTTATCACCTTTAATCACATCTGTTGTTCTGCAACATACCTATTTCCCGAGGAAGTTCTCACTTGAGCTGCTTATAACCTGCAAACCCTCAAGTAGTTTTACAAGAATGGCAGATCAATTTGCCATAAAAAAGGTCTTCTTTTCCCTGCTTCCATACAATTCAGACATTCCATTCTTACATCAAAACACTGGTTTTTGTAGACCACCACAGATAACATCTGTTTAGTGATCTGTAATTTCCAGCATATCTAAACAGAATTCTGCACAGACAGAATTATTAGAAAACTGTTAGAAAATTAGAGATTTAGAGGTTTTTGTTCCCTGGTCCTGACTAAAGCACCATGGGAAAATTACTCTTAATCTGCTTCCCCCAGTCTCAGCTTCTGTTGCTGTAAAATGTTTTTAATACTAAGTAATATGTTTTTAGCACTTTTATTCTTATTGGATATCCAGAACTAAGGCAGTTCTCTACCAGTGAGCTGGACACTTTCCTAGCTCACATGCCATCAGCAAAAGATTTAGCTGTGTTCCAAATGCAGTCTTTGTAACTGGCAATGTCAAAGCCAGAAAGAATCCAGATAACTTTTTAGACTAGAGGTTGTACTTGCAGGGCAGGTAGAAAACAAATGTTTTTATATATCAAAGTGAGCTTGAAAAGTGCAAAAGAAATAAAGGTGTGATCTTGACATAATGCCTTGCATTTTACAACACAGCCAATGCTTTATGTAGATCCTTTTTTACTTTTATTTTCCATCTTCCTTCCTCTAGCCTACACACTTCCTTAGACTCTTTTAAAATTACTCCTACCATTTGTCAATATTAGCTTACATTGTAGCTCCCCAGATACTCTCCTATAAGAGCCAGTGAAATTATTTTTAAGTTGTGATGCAATTAATCTGTTTTGTTTTCCTTTTATCATTCCTTCAAGTTCTTTCTCTAAATAATGCAGCTAATGTTTTTTTATGTTTTTAGCTTCAATGGATATCTCTGACATATCTTCTTCTTGAGGTAATATTCTCATTCCACTTAAACAATTTATTGTGCTAAAAGAGTTGAAGTTTACTCCATGTTCACAGTTTAACTAGCCAGTACATAAGTCACAGACACCCACACATCTTGACAGCACTATGCCTAAATATTAATAATATGCACATATATATTCTAAGATAACATTGGAAACAGGGGACCACAACTTCTTGGAATAGCAATACTGCAAAGTATTAAAGCTGACTGACTTAGGAGACAAGATCACTGTAGCTTCAGGGGTAAGAAGGTATACTTGTTTTATTATAATTGATGGTCAGATTCTGAGGACCTAAACTTAGCCAATATTCCCAGCGAGTAATATGGAATGACCTTTCAAATTAGACATTTGGGGATCCCAAATACCTCCTTATCAAATCAGGGAGCTCAGTAACTGCAGAGGGAATAGGCTGAGGCATTGAGCTCTGCAGGAGTATCTCTCCCAGCATGTTTTCTTATTTCTCCATTTGTTTTTTCCCCCCAAATAACAGAGGAATGACTACTCTACAAAGCAGAACAAAAAATGGCTTAACTAAGTAAAAAAGAGATGAACATTGCAAAGTTTATATTGGGTTTCTTACTATATGTCTGTATAAAATATTCTCCCCAAAAAAACACCACCCAAGCAAAAACCCCAGCAACTTGCACACACTTTACCATACCACTACAGGGATTTTTTAATCAGTTATTTTTACAGCTATTCCTAAGATGTTCCACAAAAATCATGGATTTCTTTCATACAACATAGAGAAGTGCCTACAACAGAGAATATTACATTATTTTCTCAACCTTATCTTTTGACTTATGGTTTGTTTCGATCTTTGCCTTAACAGAGATTTGGCTTGATAGCATATCAAAAGAATCAGTAGGTGTCTCACTCATTGGTTGATTTGCCCATCCAGGTAAATCAACCAATGAGTGAGACACCTACATAAATGTAGGACATCCTACATAAATGTAGGACAGTACAATCTGGAAATGCAGGTCCATTGTCAGGCAGCATTTTAAAAGAAGTCTACGGAAGCACTCACTTCGTGTCATTAATTCTGACATGGTTTCTTCAGACCAGGAAAGCCCAAATAATACAAGTTACACTGCATGCAGGAGTTTTCTACACTGGCAACAACAGATTTTTTTGGGCAGGTGAAATCAGTGAGAGAACAACTAAGATTGTAAGACCTGTGAAGACCTCAGGAAATAAAATGAAAGCAAATTAATTTTGCTTAATTTTCTCTATGGGAAACTTTTGTGACTGTCCTAAGTACTTTGTTTAGCTCAGAAAGTCATACAAGATTGAAAAAACTTCTGTTATTAGCAAGAGATTTAAAGCAAAGCTTGCATTTTGAAGCCAGTAACAGCAGGCCATTGTGGGCTACTTTCCCTTCTACCTGTGGAAAGAATTCCTTGGTTTTTTCCCCTTTTGGAGGAAATCCTCAGTTAATCCTCTTGTGAAGATTTGATGGAACATTTGTAATTTCCACTAATTTCCTTACAAATATAAAGACTTTTTTCCCTGAATGGACACTTAGACTCAGGTCAGAATATTTTTCTATACTCCTCTGTATTTGTCATCTGAGCTGCTTTAGTTCAAAGAGCTGAAAGATGTGAAGACTGGAAAAATGTGATATTATTGGTTTAATTTTGTGCCTTCTGTTAAGGAATGGCTCCAATCAGTATGATGGTTTGGAATGACTTCTCTCTAGAACTCCTCTCTGTTGCTTGATGACTGGAAGAATTGAAAAAGAGAATGGAAGGTGATACATCCTTCTTTGAGTTAAAACCTTTGAAGATATAGGTCTCGATAAGTGCTTGTTTAAGAGAGTTTCTGCACTGCTTTTCTTCTTGCAGAATATCAACCATTCCAATCTTCCTGTGGTTGGGGAAATAGTGCTACCAGATGAGACTCCTTTGTTTCATCACTAAGGCACTCAAAATAAAGAGGATTGCGTGATTAGCTCATGCTTTATGGAAGCTGAGGGAAAGTTGGAAAGCACCTAAGAGCCCTCAGTGTTGATACTGACTGTTCAGGTATATCCATCGTGATACAATTATACCTCTTCTGTCTCTAGAACGGTGTTCATTAACCCTGGGAGTAGTTGGTGAAAATCCAGCTCAACTGCCCAGATTGCAGTTATTCCTATGTAACAGCTACATTATGTACATTTGAAATAATTAGATAGCAAACTTGACTTCCATCTGTTGCCATCTAATGTCTTCAGGATGTTCAGAACTGCTTTCAGGATTTTCAGAGGTGCTGCAGCCAGTGAATTCTCCTGCTCTAATAAAGGTCCCCTTGACAAGCTGCTCCATAGACATACTTTGTATCATCCTTGGATTTTTCAGAAGGATGAGGACTGCAAAACAGGGCAAGAGTCTTCTTCCATCATCCCTTCTGGCTCCTGAGCATGAGCCTCTGAACATGGTCCATCGCATCTATCAAAACCACTTGTGGCCTGAGGCCTGCAGCCAAAATAACATGCAGAACCCGCTCCTTCAAGCAGGAAATAGGTTATTTCACTTCCTCAGTAAACTGCAACAGGGTTGCACAAGAGGCACGTATTTGTAGAAGAGGGAGAAAAGGCTGCTGCTGCACTTACTGAAACTAATCTGAAGCCTGAAAAATAGGCTGCTGAAGGGAAGCAGATTCAACTCCAGCCGAAACAAGCAAAGGAACTCATCAGGAGCCAGATAAGAATAATTTCAATTACTTCCTATGAATGCGGCCTGTGACACAATGGGGATACTTGGAAAAGTTTAATGGTTTTGTCATGGAAGTCACAATTAGATTATTTCTGTGGGAGTAAGCAGCCTGCTGACTCATGTAAGAGCTCCTTTGTTTCCCCATATAAGAGGTAAAACTTGATAACAAGTACTGGGTGAGAACAGAAAAGAACTGAAACATGGGTATTCTGTGGCTGCCACCTCTACTTCCTGATATATGTGTAGGTTTTCTTTCTTTTTTTCTGTTGAATTATGGGGAAAATATATTTCATTTTCTACTGATATGTGTCAGATGCCAATGCTGTCTTCTAGGGAAATGCCCTTTGTTTATTTTTTTCCCTTATGTCAGATGATTGTATTTTTCAGCAAATGGACCAATCACAACAAGGTACGTTGACATATCCAGGGAACAAGTCAGGCTGTAAAATTATAAAAATGGTAAATATTATAATGATCCTCTGTTCAGTGTTTGTATTTTTGACAGTATAAATGTAAAAGCATGAAGATATTGCAAAGAGAGGACATAAAGGTAAAGACAGGGAGATCACTTCCCTGTTACTGTCATGGGCAAAAGAAGATTCAACATGGGGGTTTTAACTAATTAGCATAAATATTTAATTACTGGTTCAGGTATTGGGAAACAAAGAAGGACAGAGATTTAAAACATCTATCCTCCCCTTTTCCAAGCTCAGCTTCTCTCCCAGTTTCATCTGCTTGCCTAGCCCCTCTTCACCATTCTCAGGCTTCACTCCAGACACCCCTCTTGCCCTCTTGTCATTGCTGCAGGTTACCCCCAGTCTTTTCAGTAAGGCAACACACAGCACAGGTCAGGGTTCATGTGTAGCATTTTCTCTCTGTTGCTCCTTTTCCCCCACCCTTTACTGTTCTCTAGGTCTTTGACAGGCTACATTCCTACCAGGAAATCACTGTCTCTGGGCTTGTCCATGGGCTGCAGACCTTTCAAGGGATGTACCTGTTCTACCATTGACACTCCATGGACCATTTTAGAGTGTGCTTTCTCCACCTTGGTGCACCTCCAGCTCCTCTGGCCTTGCTCTTCCCTCTGACTGTCACTCTTCTGTTTTCTTCACCTCTCTGGCATTTCCTGCTTTTTTAGATATGTTTTGTTAGAGGTGCTACAAGAATGACCACGGGGGCTGAGCTGTGTCCTGCAGTGGGTCTCTTGCAGAGAGTTGTGTCCAGCAAAGGGGAATCCTTCACTTGTTCTCACTGCACTCTGCAGCTCCCCTGCTAGCAGAATATTGTAATTTATACCCAATAAAATTAGCTACATGTTTATCACCATAAAATGACATAGTCTCATTGAAATATGGGGTTATCAGAAGTCATTTTCATGGGCTGTGATAGTTGATATCTTGATCACATATCTATGCTGGAACAATGTCAGATCAGTGCTGATGGTTTCTAAAAGTCTTATGAGGATATTGACATGTTAAGCCACAGTAATTTCATCTACAACTAAAGCAAGCACTTCGAATCATTTGTGTTTCAAAATAAAAAGCTCTTTACAGAATGTTTAATAAAGACCACACCAAAATATTAAAATGTTAATATGAAGAAATATAGGGTAGAAGATATTTCCTGTGTAGACATTGTTGGTTTTGGTGACTTTCCAAGGCCAAAAAAATATCCTTCCAACTATTACTTCTACTATTCCTCCCAACATCAATACCCGCCACGGTAACCTGTATATAAAAGCTTACTATATGAACAGAAATGGTGATCTGTAATGTGATTGCAAGATATGCAAAGGGAAAGGGGAATGGATTTCTTCATACATACCCTCTTCAGCTGCCACTCCCTTCATGTATGTACCCAACTGCCACAAAAAGAACAGCTGAAAAACTGAGGTGCTAAAGGTGAAGGGACAGATACTTGAGAGCAGGAAAGAGTGAAGAAGTAAGGTAGAAAAACGACTTTAAAATGTCATTTATAAGAATAAAATAGACACTGCTAATAAACTGAAGATGAATTATGGCATTGTTTTAAGATCAATCCCCCTTGCTAACAATGAAACACTTACTCCTTCAGCTGCTTAGTCAGCTTGACAACCTGAGAGGCCAGTGACATACATGTCTCCACAACTACTAAGTAGCGGGAACACATGGTGTGCCCGTGTCGCTCAGCGCTTTGTGAGGGTTTCTCTCCCACGTGGTTTTGCATGGTGACATTTGCTCCATATTCAACCAATGTCTGTAAAAACATAAAAGGGAACATGGACATCTCTAAGTGCAAATCTCTGCTGGGAATTCTGATCAGCACAAGAATGGTTCGACAAAAAGCACTCTTGAATAAAACCCTTGAAAAATGTTAGTCTAAGCCAGTCATTTTTAAAATTCATTCACTGAAAAATGTTTGCATCTTGAATTCAAACCATACACCAATAAAACCTACCACTCAGGTGCAATAGTAACATAGAAGAGTGAGTTGCATTTCAGAAGGGCTACAAGAAGACTATATTTTATATATTATTCCTTCCTCTCCCCTTGAAGTTCTACTAAATTAATTTGTTTTCTGTTCATTCATTTGTACAGCATAGCATCACTGGTAGCATTCATACAGTGAGCAGGACTACCAAATGAAAAGAGAGGGCTTTCATTTGGCTACCTATTGATTCTCTCCTGCACCACAATAATAAACTTTTGCAGATGCACCTATTTATGCATTACAGAACACTGTGATAACTTCACACATGGCAGACCTAGAAAAGAAGACACAGGACATCTGTTCTAGATTGCTTCTGGGTCCAGAGCAGCATGAACACATTGCTAGCCTGTTTATAGTAGGTGGTGATGAGCTGTAATGGCTTATCAGGTCTGTTCTTGGGATCTCCACACTACAAGGTATTGCAACACACCCTTAAAATCTCATTTTAGTAATGTCTTTGCTACAGTATTTGCTGACTCCTTTTGATGTTTAGCACTTCATTTTTTATCACAGCAGAATCCCCATATTTAAAACACTCATTAGGGAAGTCTCAGTGTCCTGACTCCTTAACTAAGTAATGCTTAGATGTTGAAAATACGGCAGATACTTTAGATCAGATAGGCACAAATTTCTTATTGCAGATAAAGAATTGTACAATGATTTTATCAATCTAGTTGGCATTTGGGAGGGTTAGGTCACTGTGGCTTTTTAATGCCGAGAGAAGTCTCATTGCTTTGCACTTGTTTGATTACTCACTATTTTCTTTTGAAGACATACTGAAATATGTGTCAGCTTTTAGCCTTCAAGAAAAATAGTATCTTATTCTCTGATGTACAGCCCTGCGTTACTCAGCAGAGAACCCTAGCTTGCTGCTGGAGAACCATGCAGGTTGTAAGCATGACATTTGAGTTATTCTGAGACTAGAATAAAGAATGTGCAAAAGAAGTTCTGTCCGGCTGACCTCAAAGCATCCAGTAAGTGAAGCAAGATTTGAGACCAAGTCTTCCTTCTCTATAATCTGTTTGTGATAATCAGAATTAGGAGCTATTTGCATTTCTGAACTAGGTAAAATAGGACCTAAATATTCTCAGCAATGCTTTGATACACATTGATACCAGCCCCTAGGAAAACCTGTGAGCCTATACTGCCAGAAACTACAGCATCATTAATTTTATGCATACACCTGCAGAAGAGGAAGTGGATGGCTGAGCTCTTGGGTGACTTATCCAAGCAGAGCTGGTAAACCACTGAGGGCTGAAGTGACTTGGCTGACAAACAGCAGACACAGAGACCTCTACACCTGCTGACAGAGAAGTGGAATGGGTGGTTTGTCTGCTCTGCTAAAACCATACAGAAAGGAAAGTGATGAACTCTTGCACTGCATCTCACATCAATCTCAACAGATTGAGCTTCATTTGCCAAGAAAGAAAACAAAGGAGAGTTATGACCTTGCAGAAAGTAATCATATAGTTTGACACATGATAGGAGCGTCATAAACACAGTGAGTAAGCGGGCCAGGGAATCACTGACAGCTTGTGATTCTTCATTTTATATAATGCTGCCTATAGTTGCCCTGTTTTCTTTATCACTTCTTTCTTCTTACCAGATTATTCACAGTACATTATTTTAAATAAGACTGTAAGCTTACTGGGCATAGGGCTTATTTTGTTTCACAGCACAACAAAACATCAGCTACACTTAGGACTGTGAGGTGTTAGTGAAGTGATATTACTGACATTGTGTATTTTTATCACCACTAGATATTTTCATGACTTATTTCTCATGGCCTCACTTCAACAAAAAGCACTTGCTGAAGTGTATATTTACCTAAAATATTTAGAATTATATTTATAATTATATATATAATTATAATAATTATATATAATTATATATTTATAAATTAATATATAATGATATTTAATATAAATATTAAACACTATAAGTATTAATATATAAATATATTAAATATTTTAATATTATATAATTATATAATATTATATATATTTATATTTATAATTATATTTTTCTATAATATTTAGAAAATCTTTAGAATTCTGAGCCATTTAGTAAGGTTTGTTCTTCACAGGGAAAGCAGGGCTAGTCTCTTTAGTTTTATCCATGAAAACAGCCTGCAGATGTCACCACTCTGTTCAAAATAACCTGCACCCATTTCTCCTTCAAATGCACTGCACATCTTGATGAGGCACTGTTGAGATAGCAACCCTAAACACACACTCCATGGTAACCCTAAGCACACCCTCAACCACAACAGTGCCCTCCACTAGTTAATCATAAACATTTCTTCTATCCATTTTTTCCCAACTGATCACAGTAATCAACTACAATACAATAACAAACCCACTAGATTCAGCATGGATGTGGTAGTTTGTTTATTTTATTCTCATATGAGTTTCTACAGGATCCATTCCTCACGTCTTTAAGAAAAAAGACATATCCCCTCAGCAAGAAAATGCAGAGATGGTCATGTTCTCCAAATCTATTTGACTGTCTTCTTTTCAAGTCTTCATTCAGCTCAACCTGGCGGTTTTTTCGGGGTTTTTTATTTTGTGATACTCTCAAACTGGCTTTTACAGAGTTATGTCTTCTTGGTGACTAAATATATAAATAGACTGTAATAATAATAATAATAATAACAATAATAATAATAATAATAATAATAGCTCTGCAGCTGTAGATCCAACATAACAGTGTGCACAAATGTACCTAGCTCTTTAGAGCTTAACCTCTGAAGAGGTTAGCTAACAAAAATTCACTCTCTGCATTTATTTTAGGGTTGGACTAATGTTTTGTGTTTGCAGTGGCCTGAAGAGTGACGTGGATTGGTGCATGTGTGGTAACAGGAATAACATGTTTACTGATACATATCTGAGTCCTTTGAGAATTACTGCTCCTTCTTAGACATGTTTTCCTCCCTAACTTGACTTAATCACTTTAATTTTTATTTCTTGCCTTTCTGCCAAGGGGTTATTTATTCTTTTATCTTCTTCTCCAATGACTAGTTTGTTTATCAAATACCTCTCTGCAATTTCCTGGAAAAATTTTATTATTATTTCTTCTCCAAACAACTTTTGCTGAAAGTGCCGACAGCACAAACACTGAAATGTACTCCTGTGACTAATGGTTCTAGAAAATTTGATGGACAGAGGGTACATCTGCAATTAACACAAAGTTAAGTTGCCTCACCTTCAATAATTTACCAGAAGCTATGATCAACCAGTCCAGTCCAGTGACTGGAAGTTGTCAGACTTGGCACCCACGTATAAAAAGGGTTTGAAGAAGGACCCAGGCAAGCACAGGCCTTTCAGCCTGATCTCAGTGCCAGGGAAGTCCATTGAGCAGATCATCTTGGCTATCCTCATGCAACAAGCGCAGGGGATCTCACCCACAGCATGGGTTCATAAAAGGCAGGTTCTGCTTGACCAACCTGATCTCATTCCATGACAAAGTGATCTGCCTAGTGGATGAGGAAAAGGCTGTGGATGTGTTTACCTAGATTTTAGTATAGCCTTTGACACGGCTTCCCACAGTCTTTTCTGGAGAATCTGCCTGCCTATGGTGTGGATGTATTGCTCACTGAGCGAAAAACTGGCTGGATGGCAGAGCTCTGAGAGACGTGGTGAGTGTGTTTACATCCAGACTGGCTGGTCAGTGGTGGTGTTCCCCAGGGTTCAGGGTTGGAGGCAGTCCTGTTTAATACAATCAACAACATGGACAAGGGGATCAAGTGCATTGTGAGTAAATTCACAGATTATGCCAAGTTGGGCAGGAGCATTGATCTGCTGGAGGGCAGGAAAGCTCGCAATGGGATCTGCACAGACAGGATCAAAGGCCTGAGGCTAGCTAGATAAGATTAAACTGTACTTGGACCACCCCAAGCAGCACAACAGGCTTGGAGCAGAGTGGCTGGAAAGCTGCCTGGCAAAAAAAGGACCTAGAGGTGCTGGTTGACAGTGGTAGAACATGAGCCAGCTGTGCCCAGTGGCTAAGAAGGCCAAGGGCATGCTGGCCAGTGTCCACAACAGTGTGACCACACCCCTGTACTGGGCACTGCTGAGGCCGCACCTTAAGCCCTGTGACCAGTTCTGGGCCTCTCACCACAAGAAAGACATTGTGGTGCTGGAGCATGTCCAGAGAAGGGCANTGGGCAGGAGCATTGATCTGCTGGAGGGCAGGAAAGCTCGCAATGGGATCTGCACAGACAGGATCAAAGGCCTGAGGCTAGCTAGATAAGATTAAACTGTACTTGGACCACCCCAAGCAGCACAACAGGCTTGGAGCAGAGTGGCTGGAAAGCTGCCTGGCAAAAAAAGGACCTAGAGGTGCTGGTTGACANAGGTAACAAGTTAACAGGATGAGAGAAAGTGGCCTCAAGTTATGCCAGGGGAGGTCTAGATCAGCTATTAGGAAAAAAAATTCACATAAAGGGTTGTTAAGCACTGGAACAGATTGACCATTGAAATGGTGGAGTCATTGTCCCTGCAAGTGGATCCAAAAAACAGTGTGGATGTGGCATTTGAAGAGATGCTTCAATGGTGAACATGGTGGTGGTGCTAGTTTGGTCAGACTTGACAATGCTTGAGGTATTTTCCAACCTTAATGGTTCTATGGTTCTATGGCTCTATGCCCAGCCATTCAGTTCAACTCCATGCCTTTTTTGGTATGTCTGCATTGAACACAGGCACTGGACAGAGGTATCCAAACTCGTTTATTCTAGCTCCCCTAAGTACTGTAGATGAACAAGCCTACTCAGCTGGACAAATTACCATTGCTAGCACCTCTATGAACAGAATTATACTGTTCTCAGTGGCCAAAGTGATTCACTGAAAATTAGTTAGAAATCAGCAACACTCTTCATTGTAACAGCACAGATTGATTCCAGGATGGTAGGTCTGAAAAGGATGGTATACTCAAGGTGTAAGTCATTCAATAAACCTATCTTTTATACTTCCCCTGAGCTGGGGTGCTAAAACTACTCAATGGAAAAAGAAAGAGAAGGAAAATATCAGAGTAATAAGAAAAGTATGTATATCTGCACTGGCTGCCCTTTTGTAACACAAAAACATACAAGCTGCTTATATATAAACAATATAATCATGCTTTCATCTTAAAATACAAGTTAGTTTAGGCTTACAACAGCATACTTGAGAATAGAATCAAAACCCCAGAGCTCTTCGTATTTCAGTCTGACTCCTACTGGTTTAAAGTTCTTTCTTCTGATATATTTTAATGCATCAATAATTATTCCCACCTAGATTTCCCATAATAATTTTTTTGTCATTCAAGCTTGAAGTTGAGAGGTTTCTGCTATAGCTATCACTCTACCTGTATGCATCCTAGATAGCCATGTTGAGCAGCTATGTGAACAGCAGTATTTCCATCCTGGTCAACTTCATCCAGTGAAATCCCTTGTTCTTGCATAAACTGAAGAAGCCAGAGAAGGATTTTCTCCTACGGGCAAAGAAATGTCACAAAAGATAAAAAATAATGCAAAGATAAATATACTAGAGGAATACTGTTGCTGTCATCTATTACTAATATTATCCAATAATCCCTTGTTTTCAGTCTCTCTTAATTTTGTAAGCTAAGTGCATCATGGAACTCTGCTTTGTCTTTTTGGGGGGGTTTGGGTTTCTTTTTGCCCCTCAAGATAAAAAGCTGAAACACTTTATTTTATAGAAAGACATAATAGGAAAAATATGAGTACTGTAACACATTCTGAGAAATTGTACATAAAGATTGTGTGTGCCTCTGTGTTGGTGATGAAACCATATATCAATCTGAAAATCAGGTTGTGAAATTTGGTCAGACTTCACAAGCCTCTCTGGAAAAATTGAAACAGGATTATGCTCAGACCACAGAGCTGAGCAGTTAGATTCTCTGTGTGGCTGTGCTAAACAAGAAGCAACACAACTAAAACCAGAAAATAAAGCTACCCTAAGAACTCAATGTATTGACTCATGGACCATTCGTATATCCTGCATTTTGGGAAGGATGGGGAGACCTGGACTGCAAAAACTTGCCACTCAAAGTCTGGAAGCCAAAACTAAGGGAGAAACTATTTTTTTGTAACACCCCCTTTTGTGTGTCTATGTAGGTTCAATACACATTTATTTGGGTATGCCTTTCTAACAGTAAGGAGTTATATATAAGCACTAAGCTTCTTTGATTTCTTTTTTTCTCTGGGGAGTTTATTTGGAAAAAAATTTCTTCTCTCTAGGAACTTCCCATGCCACTCCAGATTAAATTTCATTTTGCCATAATGAATATGATACATATTGAAAATCTAAAATAAATCTATAGATTACATAGAAAAGTGGGGTCCATTAAAGGTGACTACAGCTGCTTTCCCAGTTTTTTTATCTGAAAAGGTGAAAAGACTAAATTATTTCCTAGCATAAAACTTATTTATTTAAACATGTACTTTTTAATATCTTGCATTGATACCTATAACGTTATACTGACTCAGAGTTCCAGTTCAAAGGGGCTTTGTGGATTCTAGTGTTGGTGAGGCAAATGCTGATCCACAGACTTAACCTGCAGCACCTCAGTACCTTCAGTGAATTAGAAACGTGGGAAACTAAAGTACATCTAAATAAAACAACCCTGAAAGCACCTTTAGGACTCTGAGCAGTAATTAAGTAGAAAAGAGAAAGAATAAAAATGAAGAAAGAGAATTCTTAAAAGGTTGGACATAAACCTGCATCTTTTGTGTTAACGTACCACAGAAATTTTAATGACAATGAAAAGGAGAGGAATTGTCAGGCCCTTCTAGAGCTACTCCAGGATGATTCTGCCCCTTCAAGCATTCTGCGTCTCTGCTTACTACTTCAGAGGGCTACACTGTCTGATAGTTATCTTCTCCATATCTTCACTTTAGCAGCAATATTGTTCTTATTAAAGGATGAAGGCATAGGTATTTTTGACTTCTTGGCTGAATGCTCAACATAACTGACAGCCAGTATGGAGAGAGGGCTAGAGATCACATATCCATTTAAAAACACTTTTGAGCAATTTTTCAATATGCCAGTGGTGCTGGCCAGCAAAGAAGAAGAATTATACTACTCCTAAGAATTGCCCCTATGTTTTAATAATTAAAAGAAAAATATTTTAGCAAAACTTATCTGCAGAGCTGGAAGACAATTACAGCTTTGAAATCATATACTTCTTTGGAACATATTAGGGACCAGAATGTTAAGCATGTTCCGTAATTTTATGATCACAATCATGATGGAACAAATTATGCTTTCTAGTAATTTATCTTATCACCAAGGAAATCAAATGCTTTTCAATCATCAGTACTTAGGACCACCTGTGCATAAGTGATCACAGGCACAAGGTCATAGTTCTGCTCTAACAGTTTGCGTTTCAATAAACTTATCCTTGACCATAAAAACCCCAAGAAAACAAATATTTTTTCACTTAAAACTAGGGAAAACAAAACCATCATATATAAAAATATGCCACATTTCACTTTATTAATACTCATATTATGTATTTGCAGGAAAAATGTTTTTGAGAATAGATTTATAGTCTTCAATTTATTCAGACAAAATGAAAGATAGTAAAAAAAATTCATCAGATGAAGACAATGAAAAATAATCACTTATTTGTTAAGTAATAGGAACTGATAAATAGTGGTAAATTATTCAACATATCTGTTACTTTAAGACCTACAATGCTTATGCTCTAGCAGTTATTAACACCCCTCTAGACCTCTAGGCACATTCTAGACCTACAATAATTCAAATCTCTCTACAAAAAGATTTCAGGAAAACTTGGGACAGGCTGCTGACTTTGGTTCCATCAGATGACTTTTGGAGAAGAAAGTATAACTAACACAGACCACTTAAATCATTACATGGCCTACAAAAGGAAGGGTTAGCATGCTGAAGAGTACTGACTCTACAGCTAATCGTAGCCCCCATCCTTGATATGCATTAAATAAGCTGGCCTTCCCAGTATCCCTTCACAATACAGGACTAGGAGTACGTGAAAACAACACATTGCCTTTGTAAAAATTACGTTAGACAGGAAGACAAATATCCTGATGTGTAGAACAAAGATGTTTTGTTAGGTATCTGCATATCTGAATATCAAACACTCCTCCCCACTGTGATCTCCAGAACTCTACCGCCATCAAGGCATGCACAGGATCCTCATGATCCTCAGCTGTGCTTTAGGCTGGCTGCCCAAAGTCTCCCTAGATTCTCTGGAGTTCAGAAACCATAAACCCTTGGCATTCCCCATCCTCTGCCTCTTACCTGTGCAGTCCATATTACCACAACATCCCTGATGGAAAGACTTTCCAGCCCCATGAAGCTCTAAATCAGGACTAGGACGATGTGTACCTAGGACTGCATCACCACCTTCCTGTGACATGGTGCGTGAGCCAGACACAGCTGGCATGCCCTCTGCTCATGCCCAGCATGAAAAGGCCTACCACCCATTATGGTTTCTCTTGCATAATCTCATGCCTAAAGGAACCCTTGGTAGGAGCTATGCTGACCAGGCTACAGGTTGACTTGAGCTTTTGTTCTCTTCTCTCAGATTAACTTATGCAGTCCCCTCTGGAAAAATAGAATGTCGCTGACATGTCCTTGGAGGCAAGCCATGACTGTAGTTTGATGACCTTTAACATAGGAACTTTGCTATGAACTCCCTTTTGCGGCCCATTCTAAATTATAGTTCTTAAAGAAAATATGGCACGCATGCCTAATGCCTGGAGAAACAATGGATGGACTGACTCTCTTAGAAAAGGATTCAATAACAGGTCTTCTTTGTAAAAATATTAGTCCTGTAATTCTGCCAAGACCAGTGTTTACATGGATTATCTCTCGTGTAAGTAATGGTAAAATAAATTAAAGCTTCCAAGACAGCGCCAAGTAAGCATCTAAATTTCTCAAAGTGTTTTTTTCTTAACACAGTTGGGTAAGATAGTCTGGCACCCCTTCAGCCTCTATATTCCCTCTTGTTTGAAGGCTGTTTATGGATTATTAAAAAAAAAGACAATTGGCACTACATATGAACTTACTTTAGCATTCAACTAACTAAGAAAATTTGGCAGCAATTTATATATCACCTTTTCAAAATTTCATGCGTGGCTGATTGTAGCTGGTGTTTCTTAAGTGGTAGAGTTTCCGTTCTGCTTTGAAAAGAATCTAGATAAAGTGTGTCAGATCTGGTTTTGGCAGTAGACAGCATAGCTCACTGAAAAACCCCCAAAACTGGCTTAAGTTTACATAAGTATCTTTAGAAAAATGGACAAAATTAGGTTAAGCAAGTGAAGATATGAATTTAAGTTCACATCAACTTTCTCTTCCAAACCTTTTCTTCCCAGTAGCAAGCACTTTTTCTCTAATCCAGTTTTGATCTGGCTCACATATTCTCTATCCTCAGTGCTGGGTTTACAGCAAACTTGCTAACATCAGCAATTTGTATTTCACTTAACTTGGATTCATTTGTTACTGGTGCAAGATAGGGCCCCAGCAGGGCCCTATCTTGCACCAGTAACATCTGCAAAGTAGGAAAGTGCAGAAAAAGGAGGTCTTTGCACAGCATGAAGACAAGGCTGTCTGTGTGCCTATGGAAACAGCAGCAGAAAAGGTAGACTCCCAGCTCCATAGCCTTCCAAATCTACCTCCTCCTCTTCTTCCCTACCCCTACAGTAAATTCATGCTTGGACAGAAGCAATTAACACGAGAAATATGCACCAATAACTGTGTAGCATTGAATGAGACAACCACACACAGAAAATAATGATTTTCTTAGTGGTTATATTTTGTTTTTCCTCTCTTAAGAAAAGTAAAAAGGATTAGCATAAAATCAGTGAGGTTTAGTGTCCCTGCCAATGTCTGGAGGGTTGGAACTCAATGATCATTAAGGTTCCTTCCAACCCAAACCCGTCTATGATTCTGTGATTCCGTGATTTATCTTTAATATCTGTTGAAGACACTGTGAGATAAACCAGTCCAACTGCCAGAGATTACAGAAGAATAACTGATCACTAATCCTTCCACAGTAGGTCCTGGAGAAGGTCCCTTGAAGAGGGGTTATTGCAAGACCTACTCAGGAAAAAACAGACACTGTGGGAAGAGAACGTAGCGCAATTACGTGGCATATATGTTCCTCCAGATATTAGCAAAGCACTAGAATGCTGTACTTCAGTGGTGTCTCGTTATATTAATAGACAAGTCAGGTGTGAAACAGGATTGATTTACAGTTAGCTCAACTGGCTAGAGCAGGGTACTGATAACACCAAACTTGTGGGATCAAGCTTCATATGGGCCATTTATTTAAGAGCTGGACTACATGATCCCTGTGGGTCCCCTCCAAATCAGAATATTCTACAAATCCACAACTTATTTTTGTATGTAGCTTTCAATGAAAGTGGCTAAAGCTAGACAGATATGTTCAAGTTCCACCATACTTCACTGCCAATACAATGAATTCTTAAATTGAAAAATCTTGTGGCTATTTTGATGTGTCCTTTGAGTCCTCTAGATGACAGCTGATCTCTAGACCTCCATGGGATTTATGGGTTGGCCTAATACAGCAGGTAACCTTCTCCTTGCCATTACTGAAACCTTATAAAACAAAACCCAACCAACTAAAAAACAAACAATCAAACAAACAACTTTTGAGGGGAAAATGCTGAAAAAATTATACAGACTATATAATATACATATTATAAGTTGGGAAAGATTTTGCTATACTTCAACTAATTCAGAACACCTGTAATTAAAAGCCACAAAATTACACACATAGAAAATTACACACATTTAAATTCATGTATAAGCATCTAAGTAATCCATTTGAAGAACAAAAAGAAAGTCATACCTGGCCATAGCAACCTGCATAATGAATAAGGCTTGGGTGGTCTTTTGAGCAACTGAGTTCTGCAATAGCTTCTGTTTCGCTCACCATCCACCGAACACACTCCAGCTGACCATTCTAAACAAGAAAAAAAAAAAAAAAAATCAATCTAAATTCCGGCTGTTTCCATTCTAAACACATCTACTAGAGAGCAAAAAGCTTATCAGAATTATTAAAAATTTCCAATCTGATTAAGAATTTAAAGAATAAGCCAATAACACTTTTTGTCTTTTTCTGCAGGAAGGCTGGCTTATTTAACAATTCATTCCTTTACTCCCAATAATACTTGAGCATACTTTGTCATTCACTGAAGAGAGTGTAAATGTGCTGGAGTTCTTCCTGTGAATGAGGGTGCCTCAGCACAAGTATTTCTAATGATGACCTACATGACTAGAGTTGTCCTGGGTGATTGCAAAGTTCTATAAGAGCCTTTAAAGTGATCTGGCTTAACTAAATCTAGTGGCTATTGATCCTTATTTCCAGAGTGGTTTTCAACAGTGATACAATGCTATTTATTTTTCTTCCTCTTCTTTTATACCACTGTAACTCCCATAATGTGAGATGTGCACCTGTTTTCCACAAAAGTGATAAGTACCAGAATTTATTGGCTTACATAGTATATACCTGTGTTGAAAAAACAAGAAAGAAAAATTGCTAAAATTTTATAAGACTTTAAACTGGCAGACTGTAACTATACAGTTTGAAAAGGGCCAAGATTTTGGAGGATTCCATTAGTGCAACTAGGTATCAGTTTAATTTTCTAATCATATGGCTGAACTCAGAAAAATAAAAAAAGCCAACCCTGCCACTCGCACTAGGGCCCTGTGATGATGACTCAAAATATGCAAAACTGTAGGCTGGAATCCACCAGTCTTCTCAGTTTCCAAACTTTTCCCAGGAAGCAAGTAACAATAAAGTTCCCCAAAGAAACAGAAACTCTTGTATTATGTTTCACCCCTTCCCTTCTTTGTCCTTAAAGTATTTAGAGGATAAACTAACCATTCACTCTCACTAATGCACCAAAACCACTATGGTTAAATCATCAGCCTTCCTGCACTACCTTTTATTTTAGCGTAGTAACACCATGAATTTTCATATTTTCCTACATAATAAGATTTTCTGTAAACTTGGACATTAAGTTTTTCAGATTTTAACACAGGTTGTTCTGCAACATGTACATTTTAACTTTGATGGAACTGCTTTAGACAACCAGGAATTTTCACCTCGAGGTGTTTTTATGCTTTGTAAACTTGTTCTCATACTTGTCTTACAAGACTATACCAGTATTTGAAAAAAAACCAAGAAACTGTTACGCTCCCTAAAGAAACAAATGAATCCAAGTTAAGTGAAAGCTGCTTGAAATATAACAAATAGTCTTTAGATTCAGTAGACTGATTTCTAAATTAATGCATATGCATTTAAAACAATGTAAAAATTGTCATTGCTATACAGTGTATATTACATGTTATATAGTAATCCATTTTAGTTTGCTTGTGTAGTATCAGCCAACAGGGCTTTTTTTCTCACTTATAAAGCTTGAAAAATAACATCCTGCTGGATGCATTTCTTACTGCCATCACAGGAGGAAAATAAATGACCTTTATGTCATGTTACAGTAGAGAAAGGGCCCGTTACCTTTATTGCTAATCCAGCTGGGGTTAGCTGCTCAATGTTTCGTTCATTCAAACAGTCTTCACCCATTAAAGAAGTGAGATGCTGTAGGCATTCTGCATGTCCCTTTGATGCTGCTACATGCAACAGATTGTTGTCACATTCGTCATGGATCTTATCCAGATTATCTGCTGCTAAATGTGGCTGTTAAAAAAAGCCTCCTGTTAGTTACAACTAAGGATAAAAAGATACATTTATCCTCACAGCCCAAGACACAAGACAAACAGAAGGAGTTTCTGTTTCTTTTACAAGTCAAAATCCAGTACAAAACCTGGGTACTACTAGCGTAAGTACAGAGGTGGGATGTTCACTGGCTTGATCCATTGTCAAGTTTCTCTCCCACTCATGCAATTGTCATGCAACAGTGCAAGATCTTAAATTCCTTTAAGTCTTTGCACTAGTCTGACAAACAAGATAGCTGCAAAAATACCCACATTTTAATAATTTTTGTCTATTTTGAGTTTTCTCTCCTTTTTTTTCGGCATGATATTGATGAGTAATTGAAGAGAAAACATTCATGACTTCTGAAAGACATTCCTGACCAATTTTGCTCACCAGAAAATGGTAGCTTACACTAAGCACCATTTAAAATGTAGTTAAAGCACACGACAGAAGACTTTTATGTGATAGCTTGTTTCCGTGAAAAAATCTGTTGGGATATTTACTCAAAGTTCTACACCACCATGATGTAATACATTATTTCTGCCCAATTCTAATTTAAAGACAAAACAATTGGATTGAGTAACTCCAAAAAACCCTCAGAAGATTGAAGACAGAGTCAGGGAGTAGCAATAACAAAGTTCCTAGAGTTATGCAGTCTTGCCAGAGTATCATTCCATGAATGTACTTAATGAAGAGGTCTCAACCAGTAAGGAAAAAATACCTATTTTCTTACCTATGATGTCCTCTTTCTTACCCCCAATTCCTATTTCAGGATGAATTTAACTTGTTTTTATTTGCTAATGACTAATTTAATAGTCTCTTCTGCCTCTGTCTAGTTTCAAGTATCTTCCTTTGTTCTTGCTTCTATGTTAATGGCATGCCTTTGTGCTTGAGCTAGACTGCTAAACTGCAAAGCTAAACAAAAATCTAACAAAAACGGTTTTATACATACACTATGCCTGCACCAGCTGTTCTGTGTGGAGATCACATGCTCTGCATCATTCTGCTAACTTGCAGCCTGATCAGTGCCTGATCACAGTGCTGGAATTTACTAAAAAAACCTTTATATGGGTCAGAGGCCAACGAGGCTTTACAGAAAGCTCCTGCCTGAGAATGCTGCTGCAACAAAACAGCATAAACACTCCTGAATAATAATCAGAATACAACAGAAGCCTCTCTGTTCCCATCATCAACCTCTACATAACAACAGTGATAAAACAGCAATAATTGAGCAAAGTGACCCACAAATGTGAAAGACAAAACTCAGTTAGGATTTAAATTCGATAAGTGATCCTATTAGTTAAAATGTCCACCTTCTTTATAATTTCAGTGTACTGCATAAAACAGCAATCTTGGCCATGCGTACATAAAACTGGTATCTTCCTTTTGCTACAAATTTTATTTAAATATTAATACTTTCCATTTGGAAGCCCATACACTTAATTTCTAAGGAGTCTGCAAGATAAAAAGGGCAGTGGTGCAAAATATGAACTTCACCAGCTTAGCTGGCTTAATAAAGCACATCATAGATGACTTTTATTCTATGTTTCTTATGAAAAAGATGCTACTTACCAGTAAAGATATCTGGCCTTCCTTTACAATGTTTAAGATGCTCTTAATTTTTTTCACCTCTTCACTCCTCTCTTCTTGGCCCCCCGCACTGCTCCAGCTCACACTCAGTTCCTCTAGCTGTTTGCTTTCTACCACTGCCGTCTGCAGGTGGAAAGTCCTCCGGTGGCAGTTCAGCATGGCCTTCTCAGCTTTGTGAGGAGGAGGATCAGCAAGTGTCCTGCTGAGGAAGCCCTTGCCTTGGGCTTCAGATTCATGGGCTGAGCTACACTTAACTAAAGGCTGGGAAAGCTCTAATTCCTCTGCCGAATGCTTGTGCTGATCAAGGACAATGGGTTGGGTTTTTCTCGGCTGAGCGCCTTTCACAGGAGACAGCACACAGAACTGCGTCCCGCCCGCAGGCGAGCTCTCTGTGCTCCCTGCAGGACAGGTCTTGACACTTAGACCGTTCACAGTTGAACATACATTTAGAAGATTTTTCTCAGTTGCTACCTTTGTAAAAGGAACAGGTTGCTGACTTGATTTAATATAAGGCACGTCCAAAATTTCATCCATATCCAGGTCATAGTGCTCCAGCTCCCCAAGCAGAACAGCAGGCTCGGTGCTTTTGCTTTTAAGGCTCTCTCCTTCTCCTGGACTCTGGTCATCATTTGGAGGTGCAGACTGAGAATCACTGCCTTTCTGGTATTCTCCCTTCTGGTTCTTCTGGTCATCACTTTCATTGTTCTCAGAGCTTTCTGGCTGGTGCTTTAATGGAGAAACCCTCTTCACTGGTCTGAATTTATTGCACACATCTGCAATTCCTGTTGGTTTCTGTGCATTTCCAAGAAGAGTTGAGACCCCACAGTTCCAGCTGCTGCTGGAAACTAGAGAAGTAGAGGAATTTGATTTAGCAGTGAATGCTACCTGACATGTGACATGATAGCATGTTTTAAAGATATACCTGGGCAAACACTGGAAGCAAGAATTATATGATAACATGCTGGATTTATCTAAACAGACTTAATGGCATCTCCACCAAAACTGAAGTCTACATTCCTAAAAGAAACTTTCTGCAAGGACGTATAACATAATAATCACAAATAATTAGTTCTAATCAAGTTCTAACCAAGAACACAAGTTGTCCATGAGCCAACAAGGCATGCCTGTGCCCAAGAAGGCCAATGATATCCTGGCGGGCATCAGGAAAAGCATTGCCAGCAACGATCTAGAGCTGATCCTCACCCTTTACTTGGCCCAGATGATGCCGCATCTGGAGTTCTGTGTCCAGTTCTGGGCTCCTCAGTACAAAAAAGACTTGGAGCTACTGGAGTGAGTCCAGCAGAGGGCTGACACTAATAAGGGACAAGACCACCTTATCTCTCTTACCAGGAAAGAGCTGGGTCTGTTCAGTCATGAGAAGAGACAGCTGAGGCAGGACCTCATCAATGTCTATGATTATCTCAAAGGAGGGTGTCACGAAGATGGAGCAGGCTCTGCTCCGTGGTGCCCAGCAATAGCAGGAAAGGCAATGGGCAGAAACAGATGCACAGGAAGTTCCATCCGAACACAAGGAAGAACTCCTTCACTGCAAGTGACTGAGCACTGAACAGATTGCCCAGAGAGGCTGTGGAGTCCCCCTCACTGTAGATACTCAAGAACAACCTGGACACAATCCTGTGCCATGTGCTCAGGGATGGCCCTGCTGGAGCAGGGAAGTTGGACCACATAACCCACTGTGGGCCCTTCCAGCCTTATCTGTTCTGTGACTAACAGCCAAGTGGCATTTACAGGGGTCCTGTCCAACCATGTTAGTTTGTACTCTGCTCTTCACTGAGAGGCGTCATAAGAACAGGATGATTTTCTGGGAGGGCAATAAAAGTCAGTCAAAACTTTTTAGTGGATTTCTTTCAGCAGCAATAACAACAACTCTATTTTCCTGTTTCCTCTGGAGGATGTATTTTTCTTACAAGAACTAGAAATTCATGAACATCACCTGAGAGCTGGGACTGTTTAGCCTGGGGAAGGAAAGGGTCAGAAGGAATCTCATCATTAAGAAGAGGCAACAAGGCTCTTCTCCATGACAGGACAAGAGGCAACCAGCACAAAGTAAAAGGTAAGAAATTCTATTTGAATACAAGAAAACATTGTTTAATTATGTGGCTTGTCAAACACTTGCATAGCTGCCCAGAGACTTGCTGAAATCTCCATTGTTAGAGATACTGAGAATTCAACTGGACACAGAACTGGCTTAATCTGCTCTAGCTGTCCCTGGTTAAGAACAGTCATTGAACTAGATGATCTTAAGTGAACATTGCCAACCTAAACAATTTTATGAACTAAAAATTAAGTCTACTTATTGAGGTGTGATGCTCCTTCTGAACTTCTCTCTTTGTTGGGCTTCTCTGTCAAACTTTCCAGTCCTGATATGTATAATAACCTGTGTACACCCATACCCACATACACACCTACAGCTCTGAACCCTCCAGACAATTTTTTCAGTGCACTGCACGATACTTTGACCAGTGAATCGGACTTGAGAAAAAGGAAGGAGCTGCAGTCAACCGAACTCTTAATCCTATTGAACTTTAATTCAATCCTACTGAATTTGCACTCTTTCATAGTCTCAGCTGGTGATATTGATGAACTTCATAGTAAGTGGAATTCTGGCAAAAAGATTTCCTTTTTTTGTTATTTTCCATCGAGGAACAGCACTAAAACCCCAAAATCATTTAGGCAGTTACTATGCTCGTTTCAATGCACACTAAGAGTTAATGCATTCTGAAAGTCAAGAATACTGTTTAAACAAAGCAGATTTATAACATGTGCTAACTGCTTATCAGTAGGATCTAATTTGTGGTCAAAACACACAATTTGCCATGAACACCTTCCTAAGGAAACAGATATATACACTTTCAGTGCAACATTAATATCTGAAGCAAAAGATTAGTATGGCTTAGTAGTTATGGATGTCTGAAAATTACATTAATACTTTTGGAAGTGCTTAAGAAAACATTTCTGAAGAAGAAATAAAAATAATAATAATCAAAAGGCATGTAACTTAGTGGGCCAATACAAAGAACGCACTGTACTGACTTATTTATGTATTGTATAAGATTCTAGGTTCAAAGGCCTACACTTTTATGTTGGTTTTATTTACATGTGAAATTTTTTCCAAGTGATACAGGGAAATGGATACCATATGTTTCCCAGCTGTTTTGTTCTGACAGGAACTATTAAGCACTCAGTATGGAAATGAATTCTGTCTGAGTTTTATGAAAACACTGCTTTCAGCACAGGGGTCTAGACAGAGGAAAAGGCATCAACATTTTGTTTGTCGTCACTATGTTTAAGCCTACATTTATTTTGTTGCTTCACTTTCTCCACGTTTTAACTTCAATAATATGCACTTACATAAAATTCTGGTGACCAAACGGTAAAATCAGTCACTGAGAAGAAGCAATGATGTTTGTTACAAATCTGCCTCAGATAACTGTAAAGTCATGTGCTTCTCCTTTCTTTCATTAAAGTTAGAGCATAGTAAGGTACTTCCATTTTTCATGTTTTTTTTCTCAACATCTCTTTACAAACACTGTTAATCCAGGGGGAAAAAAACCAAACGGGAACACCAAAACCAGTTAGCAATATTTTTACCGACTTTAAAACATCCTCTTCACTTAACTGAGATGATGAATTTCCACTGCTTTCAATAAAGGATTAGAACATAGCATTTAACCATACAGCTGGAGGGACAAAAGCAAGTCAGGCTAGCAGACACAGTATTTGTTTGTACCATTTACTCCTGGGTAACTGCATCAGTCTTTAAGCAGTTACAGCATGGCTTCCCTCTCTACATGACACTGAAGCCATAGCCTGGAGTGGACCAGGACACGGCTTGAATCTCTTTCATTCTGCTTCTAGATGGTTGCTCCCCAAAGAAGCAAAATCAAGTGTTGCCTATAGCATTCCAAAGCACCAGCACAGTGGGAGTTACATTGAGTAGTCTTAAACAGCTGCTCCAGAGGAAAAGCCTCTTGCTCATCTCTCCATACTCATGAACTCAGACAGGGGCCATTAAAAGTCTGGGTCAAATAAATACTGCTTGATTATTTTATAAACAACAGTAAAAGATGGTCTGAGTTTAAGGCAGGGGGCTACAATGTGGAGCAGATAGTTTGATTCCAGAATCTGACAAATAATTCTGGCATACTCCTAAAAGGTAATGAAAATTTCTTCCCCCCCAACTATACGTCAAAATTCTTTCCCAAACTTTTATTCATTAATACAAGAGACTTGGATAATCCTACTATCATATTACTGAGGTAAAAAGAGCAAGGAACACAAAAACTGCAGACTTCATTCACATCAGTAAAGAAGTGTTAGCTGCCTGATAAACCTGAGGTGAAAAGTATTTCTTTAGCACAAAAAAAGCCCTTCTCTGATGAAAAGCTGCAAGGGTCAAATTTGCAGATTTAGTTCTTCACCATATATTGTGCTCTATGATTTTTTTGAGGAAGACAAAACGTAAATGAGTCCAGATGCCTGCAGGCTTATTTATAGATTTTCTTATCTATTTATTTACCTATAGATGTCCTAGAACTACTGGGGAAAAATAAGCAGAAAAGCAGGCAACTAGGAAGCAACTTCTCTTTCAATTTAATCCCCATCTGATTCTATTTCAGGAATCAAAATTGATCCTTAGTACATGTTTCCAGTTTGGAAGCATCTGTTGACTTTGGAGTATTTTTCAATCATCTCTATGTCTAGGTGAAGTTTTACCTGGTATACAAGCATCTGTAAACTACAGGGTAACTGTTCGCTCCAGTCATCAAGATAACCTCATGCACAGATGAAATTTTAACACTTGTGACAGGCAGTTTCTGTGATACTTACAGTCTAATGACAAACAACAAAAGGCCTTTAAATTGTCCTGAGTACAATGAAAATATCAGTATTATGTTTTACTTTAAGAAAGTCTATGAATAGCATTGACAACTGCCCATGTTTTTTTAAATGCAGTATTTCAACACATTGCTCATGTAATATTGGGAGAGGACCTGCAGCAAATCTACACAAAGTTTCATATTTGGAGTTTTACGGTCATCTGAAAGCAATGCCTGAGCTTCTTCCTTGTGAGATGCCTTCAGCAGAAACTTTAATCAATTAAGACCCATGTTAATTCCAGGTCCATTTAAAGCACTGTAATTCCAACTTTGTATACAGGTGCTGAAGTGTTGACTACACTGGGGAAACTTTCCAAAAACTCATGGTTGTTATCACCAATGTATCTCCAACACTTACAGAAGTATGTGGGCTCTATGTGATAGAGGAAGGCGTGTCTCTTACAAATCAATGGATAATCAGAGCCAGATCCGAATATCTATTTACTCCTTTATTAATATCACAAAATTCATATTTAACTGAATTCATTTTGACTGAAGGTGGCACTGTTTTACAGTTTTAATATATCAATAATCTGTACCAGGAATACATATTAGAGTTCTTTAACATAACCTTTATAGCACAGGAACCTGAATTAAAGAACAACACTGCACAGGTAAGAATGGAGAGGGCTTGTTCCCATTTAAGTGGAATTTCAGGTCTCTCCAAAGAAGAAAGAAAAAGTACACAGGGTAAATAAAAATTAATGCTTTGAAACAACAGTATATCTTTTCCAGGTAATTCAAACATTTTACATCTCAGTGAATGAATATTTTTTCTTATCTTGGCTTGAGGAAGAATAATATAAAGCTGCCATTATCAGGCAGAGAATACAGGAATGGCAAAGAAAATTTTGAAATGAATAAATTTGGTTTACTCTTGTATACACTAATGCATGTATAGACTATGGATGTTAAAGGAAGGTAGAAAGCAAAGTTCTAATGAAAAATCAGAAGAGGTCATTCTGGCATAAAATGTGAGAAAAAGGAAGAGGGAGGATGCAAAAATTAGGTAGGAAAAGAACTTATATGTACCTAGCACAATTGGCTCTTTACTAAGAAAATTCTTCAGTATTCTACCAAGGAATGATCCAATCACTTTTGTATTGTTTCAGACATATTTACCTCAGGGATATTTGGAGAACAAGTCTGCGAAATTGATGCCTTTTAACTCTGCTTCCAAATAAAATTTTACTTTATTTTCTCGTACAACTAAAAACTACCAAGAGCTTGAGACAGAAATTTTCTGTAATTTTATGTTCATTGATTTATTTATTTTTCTCAATTAGGAAACTAATATTTTGAATAATTTTTTAAATGGCAGTTTCTTTGGGAATGAATAAAGCAGGGCAGAAGGATAACTGCTGGACATTAGAACTGAACTTGGTTTTACCAATCCATGAATAAAGATCTAGAGTAGTATATTGCCTTCATTTGAAAGATCTATTTAATGACAACCAAAAGTTGTCACAGATGACAGAATATACTTCAACAATGACATGGTTCAGTGAAGCTTGTTGAACAGAGTTGTCTTCAACCATTTGTTCAAGTATCCTTAGAAAATTTGCTCAGAAAGAATGCAACCAATTTCATGCTTAATAACAAAAGCATAAAGGACTGATTTCTGTTTCAGTTCATCAGTCTATATTAAACAATGCTGGAAATCAATGGGCACTCTGGCTAACACTTTTTAACGCATTTCAGGAAACGTGCTAGCTAGGTCCATTTCTAAACCACACTTTTTAATTTTCTATCTTTGAAGATAAAAAAAATTGCAGAATCACAGAATATTCTGAGTTGGAAGGGATCCATATTGATCACTGAGCTCCAGCTCTTAACTGAATGGCCTGCACAGGACCCACAGTCTTGGAGTTATTTAGCACCTTGCTCTAAACAACTGAGATAATGTCCACTTTAGTGGTTATTATGCTACCTAAAAGATCATTATCTTGGTGCATGATTGTAGAAAAAACAATAACCCTTAATCATGCTTTATTGTGGATAAACCATGATTTTCCCTGCATTTTTTTTTTTTGCCAATACCATGTATCTTTCCGCTTGTAATCTGGGGGTACTGGCACATATACTTTGGCTCCAAGGATCCCTTGGAATTTTCCTGAGTCAGAATTCCCTGAATCCAAGAAGGACTCAGAGAAGTCAGAAGGGGCTTGGATGCAGGCCTTGAAGGAATGCTATGTAAGTTTGTGGGTGATACAAAATTAAGAGGAGGCGGTTATTCCCTCTGAAGACAGAGGCTCTACAGAGAGACCTCGACAAATTAGAAACCTGGGCAATCACCAACTGTATGAAGCTTAAGAAGGGAAAGTGATGCATTCTGCTCCTCAGATGGGGTAACCCTGGATGTACAGACAGACTGGGGAAGGAGAGACTGCAGAGCAGAGCCTTGGAAAGGGACCTGGGGGTCCAGATCAATGGAAAGTTGAACATGAGCCAGCAGTGCCCTGGCACCTGTATCCTGCGGGGTGCATCAGGGACAGCATCACCAGACAGGCAAGGGAGGGGATTGTCCTGCTCTGCTCTGAGCTGGGGCAGCCTCACCTCCAGTGCTGGGGAAGTTTTGGGTGCCACAACACAAAAAAGACATTGAGCTGTTAGAGAGTGTCCAAAGGAGGGCCATGAGGATGGTGAAGGGCCTTGAAAGGAAGCCACAGGAGGTGCAGATGAGGTTGCTTGGCCTGTTCAGTCTGGAGGAGACTGAGGGAAGGCCTCATTCCAGTTCTGCAGTTTCTTTGTGAGGGGAAGCAAAGAGGCAGACGCTGATCTCTTCCCTGTGGTGACCAGTGACAGGATTCAGGAGGATGGCATGAAACTGTGTCAGGGGAGGTTCAGGTTGGATATCAGGAGAAGGTTTTTCACCCAGAGGGTGGCTGGGCACTGGAACAGGCTCCTCAGGGAAACAGTGACAGCATTAACCTGACAAGAGTTCAAGAACTGCCTGGGCAATGCTCTCAGTGACAGAGTGGTGTGACTCTTGGGGCTGTCCGGTGCAGGGCCAGGAGTTGGACTTTGATGATCCTTGTGGGTCCCTTCCAATTCAGAATATTCTGTGATTCTTTGATTCTGAGTCAGGACTGAGACTGTGCATGGCTGTCATGCACATCTTGCAAAAGAGTGAGACAGGAACAGGGCCTTCCCAACAATACACACCACCAGCCAGTGCTGTCCAACAAAGGGAGGTGATGGTGGCATTTCAAGGAGGAAAAACTACACACTGGGAAGAAGTTTGTCAGGCTTTCTAATACCTCCCTTTCCAAAAGAACAAGTAATCTGAGCAAGAGTTACAGGCAGTCAGAAATAGTTAAAAAATCCCCAGAAGTCTGCTGAAGGAATTATGTGAAATGCTTGAGAAGAGACACTGACTTCTAAACACCAGTATTTGCTTAGGATTGAAAGCGCTTGGAGTAATTTGAAAACAATGTAACCAAATACTTTTATATGGTACAAACTTATTATCCAATGTTTACATAAAAGGGGGAAAGAAAATCAGAATGACAAGGCTGCTTACCAAACTTATCTGCAAACAACGAATAGTAACACTTCCATATTATCAACCCTATAGTTAAGAAATGTAATTCCATAATGAGGAACTGGTCTGGTTTACATCTGTTCTAACAATTCTGCTGGTGAAAATAATTGCTTATATACTTATAGTTGTATAGGTATACACATATATATATAATTATTTTTTCAAGTATAAAGTTGAATCTTACTTTCTCCATGATTTTGTCTTAACTGTCTTAGTGAATTAAGTATTTTCCTGAGAAAAAGATGACAGACAATTGCTTTTTAGACTATGACATGTCTTATCTATGGTTAACATTTGCTTAACTTTTAGTTCTCCTGAAAGAGTAATTCTTGGATAGTTCTACTTTCACACTCCTCTCTGTTTTCAAGGAGAAATGCAACCTCTAACTAAGGAGGAGACAGTCTGAGGTAGAAAGCTGGATCAGCTCTTTGTGAAACCTCTGAGTTTTTCTATTTCTAGCTACGTGAATTAACAGTGAATTAACAGTGAAATGCAGATATAAAATAGTATGAATGCTTCATGCTATAGTATGAAAGATTTATCATATAATCCTTTTTCATAAAAAGTAGCACACATCATCAATACTTTGGCAACATTATTTAAATGACCTACAGTACAGGGAAAGCAAAAGACTTGTCAAAAACAACTACGAAAAGTTATCAAATGGGGCCTTACACAATGTTGACTAATCCAGCTCTGTTGATATTTCAAGATACTTGAGATAGTGAAGTCTGCACAGACATGTACGGTGATACACTCCAGCACTATATTACTCAGTGATTAAACAGAGTAAAAATAAGAGGATTTCAGTACTATATCCTATTCACAAAAATAAATGGTAAGTAGCAAGAAAACCCTGCTTTTAGTACTGTTTTCACTTTGCCAATACTACTATCAGTGCAAAAGACTTCTTTTTTTCTCAAGACTTTTAACCAATCTGCAATTAACTTCCACTGGCAGACTCCCCAGAGCTACTACTGTCTTCCAGCAATCCCTGTACTTGCTTCTGTCCACCCGTTTTCAGGGCAATACATGAGTACTGATGTAATTAAAATCATAATCAAAAAATGTCAGCCTGCAGGGGCAACCATGGAACAAGAGAGATATACAGTAAGCTGTCAGCATTCCACAATCCAAAGGAAAGGCTCATAACCAGTATTTCATCCTTACTATTGGACTGCATTTTACTTTATGACTACTACCTGAATTTTAAATGGAGAAAGAAGAATGGGAGCAGGAATATGGGAGAGAATGGTGGAAGCATGTGGGGAGCAATGAGGGATTAAATGCTATGGAGAATAGCAGGGAAGAAGGAGAAGCAGAAGGGGGAAGAAGTGGGTGAAAAAGAGGAAAGGAGGAGAGAAAGAGGCAGGAGAAATGAGAGAAGAGTAGTGTGGAGCAATGATGTGACAATAGGAAAACAGGGAGAGAGCAGGGAGAGTGGGAGTAAGAATGGGTAAGAAGGGGAGAAGATGGGAAGAAAGGGGGAAGGAAATGGGACAAAGGGGGGAAGATGTCAGGATGCAAGGGATTAGGAAGGGGGAAGAATGACCAAGAAGGAAGCAAGAAGAGAAGAAAAAGGATAGGGATGAGGCAGGGGAAGGAGGATAGAAGGATGTAATGGGGCAGGATGGGACGAAAGGGGGACTATGGAGGGGAGGATGGAGGAGAGGATGGGAGAGGATGAGGAGAGACTGGGGTAGAAGGAGATAGGTCAGTCTGAGGGGAGTGGATCAGGGGTCTTCACCCTTTACACTTCTTCCCTGCTCTTGCTTGCAACAAGTAATACTGAGTGTTCACTCACTGCTCTGCCTGTGTGTGCAGTAATCTGGAAACAAGCAGGAGAGCTTTGCTTTTCTTTATTGCCAAGGACAGTGGCATGTGGTGACCTGGCCTTTAATAACTCTCTTAGAAGAAGTAGCAATCATTAAGTTTCCACTTAAGTTAAACACAAATTTTAAAAAGAAATTTTAAAAAGTCTGAAAGGAAATATAGAAATAAAATTTGCTGAAGCATAGCATGGTTCTAAAGTCCTTGTATCATCCCATGAATTCCAGATCTCATGTTTCGGTTATAAAAGTACTTGATGAAACAACATTAACAAAAGTTCAATTAAAAGATCAAAAAGCACAGTAAACTTTTCATAGCTCAACAAAAATGCTTCTCTTACCGATTCATTTCTCCTCCATCAGGAAGAGAAAAATAAAAGCGGATTAATCTGATTTACAGAGTGAAAAACAACACTGAATGCACTTTTTGTCAGGGGGCAGGGGGAAGGTCTCCAGCTGGTTCTCATCTATATGCCATGATTCTTCATTTAGTTTACACTATTAAACTAAAAAACTCAGCTTTAATCTTAACTATTACAGTATGCCTTAGAGTAGATTCTATCATGTAGCATCCTCGATACAGAGTTTCAGACTCTGGCAAAACATCATCCCTCAGACTGGTCCTGGCCATATGGGTAGTAAATGTATCCAACATTTTTTCATTGGCGCCTACATTATTACGTCTTGTCACCAATGGTTTCTTGGGTTTTCAAGTAAATTGTTGCACATACTGTGGTTTGGAGCTGCTGAGATGAAGCCCTACATTTATCTGTATACAGCCAAATCCTTTTTTGGAACTTTCTTTCTTTCTAATGAACTGACATCTGTTGAAAAGAAAGAAACTCATGTTTCCAGAACACTGTACATAAATGAGAAAAAACAAAACAACAGGACACTGCCAAGAAGCTATTGTCACCAAACTGTACGTGATTAAAAAAAAGCCTAGAATATTATGGGTGGAAAGAAATGGGCATCATACCTGATCTGTCTTCATTTTGTGAATCACACCTTCTACATAATTCTGGGATCGTCTTCAGAGAAGTTACAGAATACTGTAAAAAAGGAGAAAAATGTATAGAGGTAAAAACCGAAAAAGATTACAAGCAAGATTTTCAAGAGCTTCAAGTGTCATGGACACTAAATGAATCTACAAACGAAAGTTGTATCTGGTAGTCTGAAGGTCGTCTTAGGTTGCATGAGTAAAGCAGATGGCACTTGCTTTTGTTTCCCACCTTGGGACATAAGTAACAGACTTTCAAAGCTTGAGCAAAGCACCTCCTCACCTCACATTTCTCCTGCCTAGAGGTCACCATTATTCAAGGCACAAATACAATGCAACACAATTCTAGAAACTGAGAAACATCCAAGGTCAGATCACATTCAGGCTTCACCGTAAACTTCAAGGGTCTCACTTTATCCACCTGTGCACCTATTAGGGTGTTGCACTGTAAAAATTAACATGCTTAAAAGCTAGAATTCAAGCTGTCACAAACCAATATGTAAAAGGGATGCAGAATATCTGTGCTGGAGAGATCTGATTCAAGAGAGGGGTGTGTGTACCCACACGTACTGGATGACAGGCTCATTTCTCTAACCTGGGCTTTGTTAAAGCAAACTTGTATTATTATTCTGATGTGACAAAACACATCTGATATAAATCCGCATGTCACTCTCTGCATTAACCATTCAAAAATGGAAAAAAAAAAAACCCCCAGAGGTGTCATAAGTATTTTACTAAACAGAATGTTTAGTTTATATACTTGTGGAATACCTTTGGAAAGACACAAGATTTTATAACACAGGTATTATAAAACCATACATTCTGATAATCCGTTGCTTTCTAGCAAGTCTTCCTTAATCAAATGCTTAAATGTTACAGGATTCTCCACTTAAACAGAAGAAAATCATTATGCCTGTGAAAGAAATATCAATTACTTCTCTTATGTAAAAAAAGACTCTATTAAAAGTAGCATTTTTGAAACAAATAGAAAAAAGTATTTAGGATTCGCACAACTAAAATTTTTCTAACAATACACAAACACCATATGTTTTCAAAGAAACATATTTTTAGTTGGTGTGCTGTTGACCAATGAAGCAAAATAACTACATATAAAACCATGTGAACTTTCCACACAAAAAAGAAATGGTGATACATTGTCTTGGATTTTGCTGACAGTTTGTCATTCAGTGTTTGACATGTTTTTAAAGCACAGCTGGCAATCTCCTTTAAAACAATCTAAATTCAAGCTCATGTGACCAACTGTTGAGTAATGTACTTTTCTGGTGCAAGTTTAAGACTGTTACTCAAATGACTGTAGTTACTTCATTAAGCCTAGAAAACCTCCCAGGCCCTACTTTTTCCCTCGCTGACCAAATTCAGATGTATTGAGAAACTTCAACCACAAAAAGAAACCCTCGTAAGTATTCCCAGGATCAACACTGAACTTATTAATTAAAATGTGTAGCAGCACTCCAGAACTACCCAGTGATTCCAATGCCCATTGAACAAGGCATTTTCTATAAGGCTGTGACTGCTTCAGGATGTGACAGCCTAAAGCAAAAAAGAACAGAGCTGAGACAGGGAGAAGGATGCAACTAAAGACAAATTATTACAAGTTAAACACAGACATGGACAAACACCATGTGCTGTACTTCACTTCAGTTATAGTTTAATAATGCCTGAAATGTTAAGCTATATATCTTGCTATTTCAGCACAAAGACTTAGAATGCAATGTTGAACTGGTCTAGTAAGATTCTTAAAAGAACCCAAGGAGCATGTCTCCAAGGAATATGGTAGCTTCATAAGACCAGCTGTTGCAGTTTAAACTATTACACAGTTTGTAATTCAATTAGAAAGAGGCCTTTTGTATTCTATTGCTATGTATTTTGTCAGGCAACTTCAAAAACAGAAAGCTGTCTTTCTTTTTGTCTTTTTCCTGTTCTTTCTTGGAAACCCAGATTTTTTCCTGTTTCAACATTGCTCTAAAATGTATTCAGTCATCCACCACGAAAAATCTATTGAATGTTTATACATTTGTTATGCATTTTAATAATATTGGTTTGATTTCATTAATAGATTTCCTCCCACTTACCTCTGTCCTCAAAAAGACTTCTGCAAATTTACATTTATGCCTTCTGTATTTTGTGGTTAAAACATAAAGAACCAGCTTTTGGTCCAGGAAGCAACTAAAATTACTTTTTCAAATGGACCTTTCCCAACCATAAAAACAATCCACTTCCAGCTCTTCCCACTAGAACTGATTTCTCACATATCTAGCTCCAGTTCTAATTTTCAGCACTGTTTTCTAGCTTTTCTTCAACTGTATATTTCAAGGTTTCACGGAACATCAAAAGAAGTTGAGATTGCAATCCTTCCTTGGAACAGAATTTAAGACTTAATGCTTATTCAACCACATTTAAAATTAATTACTTCCAACTCTTCATTCAATAATTTCAAATTCTTTTTTGCATACAAAATTAAATGCTACTTCTCACATTTCACCATTGGAGCAACCATGTCAGCCAGAGCTGAGGGCCACGCCCAAGGGTATAGCAATGTAAGAGCTGAGCACACTGTGACTTCATTAGTCAATGCTTACTGTGATCCTTGGTATTTAATAAAGTCTGCTGTGGTGGATGGTGACATTCAGTAACAAACTAAGGGCTTGTTCCTAAGATAACACATGGAATGGAATTTTTGATTACTGCTTGAGGTCTGGGTTCATTCTCTGCATTTAAAGCCTGCCTACGTCCAACCAAAAATACTGAATTCTAATAAGCCCCTAAAGAACTCTGTAAATGGAAGAGCAGTATCAACAGCAAATGAGACAAGAAGCAGTAGCAAGCATTCCATGCAATTGCAAGATATTCCCAGCTTTTTCCAACAGACACTGCTAATTCAGGGAAAATGGGACTTCCCCTCTAATACATTTGTTCATTACGTCACGCTGCACTACAGAATCTGAATTAATGCCAATGCTAACCTCTTAAATTTCACATGGTTTTCAAATTTTGATGTAATGAATTTTAAACAAAACATATGAGAAAAAGTATCTTTAATAGGGTTATTCTACTCAGTGCCATTTGTCCACCACTTGCAGATGCACTTGTGTTCTAGAAGTATCAGAAAGATAAAATAACTGACCATGAGTAGTAGCAGAGAAATATTATACAAAATAGTAAAAAACCCAAGCAAATTACGAAACAAAAGTTACTTTTCAACATTCTGCTGTACCCTAAATGGAGTCAAAGTGCAAAGTTGTATGTATAGCGTGATTCTCAGACCACATTATCATAACCATAACACCCCCAAAAGCATGAAAGAACACGTCCAGCTGTTTGCAGTATCAGAACTCAAATCATTTACTGCCACCAATGATCTTGACAGGATAAAGACACCACTGTCTCTGTCCTAATCCTAATGGCACAGCTCTTTGCTTTCATTTTGATACTGAAAACAGGCACCTTCCTCCATTACAACTAATTTTTTTCCAAGTGTTTCCAAGTAAACACTCTCATTTCAGATTACTTGTGATAGTGGAAAACAAAATATTTCAGTGATATTAAAAACCTATTAAATTAGTAACTTTACAATGCATTTTCTTAACCATTTATTAACTGCGCAATGCCACCATATTTCTGAGACATTTGTTTGGGAATAACAAGATATATTGAGAAAAAGTAAAGGACCAATACTTGGCCTGATGTTGTAGGAAGATTTTTCTCAGTAGTAGTGTCAATTTAAGCAGCTTCCAAACAAAAAACAGAGAACAAGAGATTAGACCCATATGATGCATGTGGGAAATATCACCTCCCCTAACCAAATATCTTTCTTAGAGCTGTGATGAGCATCTCTGGAGCACTGGCTAGGTTATCTGTGTTATGTGCATCTTATACAGACATTTGATATGTTATTCTTCCCTTTAGCTTCAAAGGGCACTTACATAGACTTATATAGACTTAGGGGTACAAAATGTCTGTCTGAAACTAACACTTCCTATGAACAACTTAGTGGACATCTGCATTTTGCTTCATTCTGAAATGGGAGACAGGAAGAAAAGAGGGAGATGCAAGACAGAGCTCCAGCTGGATGGTAAATAGATCAATCTGCTGCAGCTAATGATCATGCCTGCACATCAATGCAGGACCCTGCATGCTGAGCCCAGCAGGACCTAGGTGGCTGGGCAGGCAATGTCTGGCTGTGTGTGAGCCTGAGGGGTGACCCAGCTCTTCCTGTGGCCAAGGAAGGGTTCAGCAGGCTCAGGAGGGGCCCTGTGTCGAGTAAATGGGAGGCTAGCAGCTTGGGCATATGTACCCCTGACCATGCATAGTGTACATCTTCCCTGCCAGGCGAGGATTCACAAGAGGTTTTTAAAGCTGTTCCAAAATTCCTGATGACTCAACAGCTGTTTACTTAGATTTGAACTCAATTACTGCACTTGTATTTAACAAACCTTTAAATTAGGCACAGTCTCACACTGGCACCACTGAGCCTGGCTTTCATTCGTACTGAGCTAAGAATGGTCAGAGCAATCATCTATACACTCAATCTCTAACAGTTTACAAGTGTCTTAGCACAAGCAACTCTGGTTATGATGAGGTTAGCTTGTATTGTTTCTGTAAAGCAAAAAAAAAAAAAA